>CM042141.1:68802568-68812568 GCA_023376005.1 Doryteuthis pealeii | reverse complement strand
TATTTTTAAATTTTACAATTACATTACAAAATAAATCCCAAAACCTATCCAATGTGTAACATTAGAAGTACAAGGCCTCGTACATATTTCCCGGGGAATCAGCGAAAAATACGCACGCTCTCCATATATTTAATAATTACGTAGCACAATATCTATTAATAATGGGGATTGTGTACCTGTCTGTCTGTAATCGAAACTACGTCACCAACAAATTCATATTTCCCTTAGTTATGTACGTTATATTTTCAATGGTTATTAAATAATCATTATTTAAATTGATTAGCATCTCATTTAATAACAATGTCTCAATTATATATATATGATAAAGGGAATGACTTACCGGTAAAAAATAATGATTTAATCCCAATACTTGATTGATACAATTATAAATTGGATAAGTCAGTGTGATAACATTATATATATATATATATATATCAATGCTGCCACTTAAATTAAGGACAATTTGATGTACATAGTTCCTTATTTTCCGTACAAACAATTATTTCTATTTCATGGGTGACTTTTGCTGGATTTCGCAATTTATAAAGATTGTCATCATATAAAAAAATTGTCTCAAAAAATTATCGAAAACAATCGCAGTGATTAAAACCAGGGAATCAAATATTTTCGATTCACAGGTCCAAACTCGTTTCGCAATGTTTTAATTTGCTCATGGAGTAAACCTGATTCCAAAATGGTATATGTTTGGCTACGGCCTCTAGTAGTAAGTTGAAAACACTGACACACTGACATTCGCATTTAATCTTAGAGATGTATGGCACAAAAGAATAAAGTAATGTCCTCTCCAATTTTTAATTGAACTAGCAAAAGATGTGCCCTACGGGATTTATTTGAGATTTAATATAATCATATATTATATTGAATCGGAAAAACTAATGAAATTATATACGAAAACAAAAAAATATTACTCTTACTAGCAAATATATGCACCCTCCGGGTGCAAGTATTTAAGTTTTGATATGATAAAATATCATATTAAATTAGAAAGGCTAACGAAACTGAATAAGAATGCAGAAAAAAAGATTTGGAACAGAGGGGGTATGTTTGAAAGATAGAACAACTTTGAAACTAACTCTTCCATCATTTTTCATTACTCCCCTCTTTCATTGGTAAATTTTCCTAATTTAACTATTTAGTTAAAATAGGAAGTAAAGGATAATATTACAGTTATTTCTTCTTGTAAATAAATTTCTTTTAAGATTTATCCACGAGATTTTTGTTTATATTTCTTAAGATAAAACCAAACAATTAGAAATCAATAATACCAAGCACATTTATTAAAATAAAATTTTAAATATCAATATGCAAATTAGCCTTCTCGTTCAAACTGTAAACCGCTATTTTGTTGTATATATAAATACAATTGCATGTTATTAGTACGTAGATATGGTCAACAGTATTAATAATGTAAAACAATTTTTATTAATAACTGAAGGTTTAAAAGAATGAAATCATGGAGAATTTGACGTAAATAATTAAGGGAATTGTGACTTGAGTAGTAATATAGTTTTGGTTACAGACAGAAAAACACACAATCTCCATTATAATAAGATTTTTACTTTATTCTAATTGATTTCAATATAAAATTATTCATAGAATTGCTTTTAATACGTTTAGGAATAAAACAATAATATTAGTGTCATAGGTGATATACCCTATAGACTAATGGAATGCGCCGACGGTTACTATAAGTAACAGGGACAATTATGGCTTATAGAGTAAGCCAATGCGAATCAGCTCATAACTCTAATATCGGACGTAATTCCCACTTCTCTGTACTGTAATTATCTACTCTTTTGTTAATACATTTTCCTACATTTGTTACCCGTCGTTTTGTTCTTATTTGACCCCTTAAAACCCCTCAACATTTAGTAATCAATAATATCAAGTAACTATTTATTAAACCTGCTTTTGTTAAAACCAGTATGCAAATTAACCACATCATATATTATGTATACCTTTATTACTTAGGGATATAAAAGATACATTGCAGGATTTTAAACACATTAATAACATGAGCTGTTTTGACGTAAATCTAACTCAGATTTTCAAAGAATCTTCTCTGATAAATAAGATTTATTCCATGTATTAATGATTTTGACTATAAATCAAATACTCATTGATAAGCTTAACCAATTCCTGAGGGTATTCTGACGTCCGCAGTGGTATAGTTTCAGTTACAGACATATATATATATACACCGATTCTCCATTATAATAAGATGACAGTTTTGTGAGGTCTGCATTCACACTGAACAAATAATATTTCTTACTACCAGACGATGAATGGTCTAAAGGAAAAGGAAGAATAAAAATGAATCTATCATGTCTAGATCAATAAAAATGCGACCTATTACATGAACACATGACTTTGTTCAATAAGATTCAAAGGGAATTATTGACTACAAATTTCTGGGAAGTTGTCAAACATTTTTTTTACTGCGCAACGATATGGTGTGCAATTGGATCATTTGTATTACGATTTTATAAAGGAAAAATACCTTTTTCAGATAAGAAAGCCGACCATTGATTTTCCTGCATAACAACAACTGTGCTCGTGATGCAAGTAATATGAAACAAATGACCTTCAAACCATCAATACTCTTAAAAAGGGGAAATCGTTCTCCTGTGATGGAATACATGTTTTAACTGAAACATGGCGTAAACACATGGAAATCCAGGTCGGTATGGTTGGCGTTGTAGAATACGTTGACTGCAACGCTGGAGAGGGGAAAGACTCCCCCGCCAATGGGGCCACCTCCTGACCGTGTGTGGAGACTAGTGGTGCTTAATGACAGAATCCTTGGGGCTGAGTTGTCCATGACATGCAAAACATCACTGAAACCTGAAAGACTCTCCTCAATTTTCGTTTGTAAAGCTAAGCTGTAAGGCATTTGTTATATAATGGCTATCGTTCTAGGAAATGGACCCGGTGACACAAGTTCAAATCCTGGACGAAGCTCAAAGCCTGGATGGTTGGATTTCATGTAGCGGAAATACCATTGTGTTACATAATCTATGTGTTTACATAAGATTATTGTCAATCCCCTGTATTTCTGAGGGGATGACCCTTTTCATATCATGGCCGGGTCCTTCCCTGGAAAATTACAGAAGCCCGCCAAATATGTGAAGTCACGTGGGACCTTTTGAGTCCCCAGTTTGTCAGTTAGACGTCAGGCAGAGAAGTCGGCCATTTTAGGTCCTGCCTAAACTGGAACTCACGCGCGCTATGTTAGTCAGATATTTAGTTACATGAAATGTATAGTTAAGGAAATAGAAGTTGTATAATTAATATGTTATTGTGGTTGATGAATGTCTTGGTAACAAGACTAAGAAATGAATCCAGGACGACCAGCCAGCAGGAAAATAGCAAAAGAAAGTCCAGACCTTAGAAGATTCCCGACCAAGACAAGATGTTATAAGATTCCAAAGACGGCCAGCAGAATAGAGTAAGAAAGAAGTAAGTAAAGAAGTAATATAGAGAGTATACAACAATAGTAAAAGGTATAATTCCAACTGTTCTTCCTCCAGAGCTGGTCTCCTGTTGTCTCACTTTCTTTATAAATGTTCTTTATTCTTACTAACAAAAGTATATGCCCCCTGTGCGCAAGAGTTTTAGTGATAGAATAACAAAATATATATGTTGAATTAATACTTGTGTTCCTTAGTTTGACAACTGTTATCATATTGGAATGTCCTCCTATTAAAAATAAGTCCGTTCAAATCGTCCAAGGTGAGATGCAAAAATGTAAATCCTGATTATCTGATGTTGCTTATCAGCGGAATACTTATTTCTTATTAGGAAGGCCTGGGCTCTTTAACTTTGGTATGGCAATCGGTCTTAAAGAAGGAAAACACTTGTGATAAGTCCAGCTCGAGCGAAGGGTTTGCTTAAGCTAAGCTGGGTAGATGATTAGGCATTTACTAAATTAGTTCGCAAACTGTTTGAATGTGACACAAGATCACAGGCATGTGGCATCCATCGAGGACCGAACGTGATATTCTGTAGATCTTGGAGAATAGCTCCATATACCCAACCCGTTTCCCACGGCTAGGATATGACACACGGTCACACGTATTGGGCCTTAGCAAGGATCCAACGCAGGCTGTTAGGAAAAGTATATATAGCCTCATAAATATATATCTTTCTTTTTTTTTGCCTAAACTGGAACTCACGCACGCTATGTTAGTCAGATATTTAGTTACATGAAATGTATAGTTAAGGAAATAGAAGTTGTATAATTAATATGTTCTTGTGGTTGATGAATGTCTTGGTAACAAGACTAAGAAAAGAATCCAGGACGACCAGCCAACAGGAACATAGCAAAAGAAAGTCCAGACCTTAGAAGATTCCAGACCAAGACAAGATGTTATAAGATTCCAAAGACGACTATCAGAATAGAGTAAGAAAGAAGTAAGTAAAGAAGTAATGAAGAGGGTATACAACAATTGTAAAAGGTATAATTCTAACTGTTCTTCCTCCAGAGCTGGTCTCCTGTTGTCTCACTTTCTTTATAAATTTTCTTTATTCTTACTAACAAAAGTATATGCCCCCTGTGCGCAAGAGTATAAATATATATCTTTCTTTTTTTTTGTTTTTTTGTTATTCTTAGTCAGGAGTGTTTGTTTTGTAATGTGATACGCCTGAATATCTATTTTAAAATTATCTTAACGCGAGCTTGTCGTTTGTTTATTTTATTCAATTTTATTTAATTTTTGAAAGTCTAGGAGATTTTTTTTTAAATCTTCATCTCCTTATAACATTATTCTAGGTACTTGATTCTTCCTGGCAAAATTGAATTGGTACAGAGATGGACAAAAACTACTTTTATTTCTACTTGGTTAAACACTTGAAACCTACACGATCTACGAATGTATATATATGAAATATAAGTAGAGTAAGATATATTTGCTGAGTGAAAAACTTATTTCAACTTGAGATCGTTAACTGTTTGTTTTTGTTTGTTTTAAGGATTCTAAAAAGATATTCTAATTGAACAGAACACTTATTTAAAAATATAACGGTAGATATTTGGATTTTAGGTTTTGCTTGTTTCACTGAAGTTAAATTTCATCATCATCAGGTCGCAGTGACAGCATGCCCCTATTGGTTATCGCCAAACGCGAGGCCTTTTGCACAGCATCCAGAATCTACACAGAGCTCACTAATGTATTATTTCGTTGGTCGGCCCGAGACGGAGGTATCACTGTATAGGTGTCAACTGGAGAACGTCCTTTATGACTTCTTCTTTGCATCACCAGAAGTGTCCAGCATGTGTTGTTGGTGTTACTTGGATGGCTTGTGTGATAGGAGGCAAGTGGTCGAACAGCGTCGTTTTTACGGGATGATAAATGGGATTTGAAAATTAGCTTGTATAATAGATGATTATTGGTTGAAAAAAACCTTAGTTTTATGATGTATTATATTCATAGAGATGTTATAAAAGACTATTTGCTCGTAAATTCCTACCATAAAATAAACTGAACCCCCATTTTATGTCCGTGTTTTTGTATTAAATGTTTTATTTTTCTCGCACCCGTTATGTTACAATACAAAATATTTTCTTTATTTTAATATTCATTTCAATGTGCATATTCTAAAAGTTTATTTTGTGAGAATGTTTAGTTTTAAAGTGGGGGCTCGTTTTACAATTTAGGCATAAATTGGATCCTCCTTTTATGACCATAATTTTGTTTTTTCGTCGACGATGATTAAAATCTGACGTTTTTATTTTAGAGTACCAAAGCCAAAAAGAAGAGAAATAACAACAACAAAAAGTAATATTCAACTTAATACTCGTAAATTTCTGCCATAAAATTAGACTTGGACATTTTATTTTGGAATTTAAGAGTAAAAAGTTGAAGTGTAAAAACGAACCCCCACTTTAAAACTAACCATTCTCGCAAAATAAAAGCTTTTAGAATATACCCATTGAAGTGAATATTAAAATAGATAAAGGAAATATATTTAGTATTGTAACATAACGGGTGCAAGAAAAATAAAACATTTATTGCAAAAACACGGACATAAAATGGGGGTTCAGTTTATTTTATGGTAGGAATTTACGAGCAAATAGTCCTTTATTACCCATAGAGAAAAGGTTTTTTATGTTTCTGTTAGGTTCTTATCTATGGCTTAAATTGATCAAAGACTAAGTTTTGCAAAAATACACCTGTAAAGAAAAATTGTTGTTTTGCACTGAAAGAAATTTTAAAACAAACTATTCCTATACAAATCATATATACAAAAAAGACTTGGCATTAAATAACCCATAGGGTTGATATGCCGTTAAACAAAAGAAAAAACAATCAAACCTTTCGTTTTAACTCTTTCTTTACCAAATGAAATAATTAGATTTTGAAGCTTGTATCGCAAAATTTGATTTTCGAAGATTTCCAAGTAAGTCCACCGCCTTTAAATAAACCAAGCTGACGTTTGTAATTAGCAATGGCTAGAGCAGTTTTATTTAGTCCGTAGTGGTACAAGGCCTGAATTAGCAATTTAATGGTAACTCCATTCTCCCCAAACTAAAGATCTGGCTGGTTAGTTGGTTGATTGGTTAGTTGGTTGGTTGGATTTACGGCATGCCAACACTTGGGTTTAATTTAGACCAAAGACATTTTGTTGTATTCCTTATACTTATATTCATTATTTCTTAAACTCACTTTTAACACATTTTTAAAACTCATTGTCTATCTATTTAACCGGCTGATGGGACTCTAACAGGTACTACCACTCCACTACTGTAGCGTCAGTATTGGATGCAGTTCAATGTCATCCTCAGTATATTTCCCAGAACTTTGTAACTGAATGGTTTGTTAGGTATTTAGTTTGTTTGTTAGCTGGGTTTTATTGCATGCCAACCCTTATGTTATTTATGTCGAAAAAGGTTTTTTGTTTTATTCATTCTTGTTGGGTTCATTTTTTTAACTCAATTTATAACACTTTTTTAAGGTGCCAGGCCACTCGTTCTCTGCATGTGTTGTACATTGAATATATTTAAAAGAAGGTGAAAACGGAAATAGGGTCTTCCGGTTGGATCGAGGCAGGGAGAAGACGAAATGAGTAACAAAGGAATTTTTCCGAGTAAAGCGAACAAAGAAGAATGGGTAACAATAAGTTCGGAAATAGAATTGTCTGCTGATAAGTGTAACAAAGAAAACGCATAGGCGTTTGAGATATATAAAAAGAAGTCAGCCAGAGGTCAGTTAGACAGTCAGACAGGAGACAGCGGACGGCGAACAGAGCACAATGAGCGACAGTCGACACGGTCCGTCGCGGGCTAGGGCGGTGAGACGCCACCAGCCACCCTCCACCTCACCAACGCTAGTCATCCCAGCAGCAGTAGTAGTCATTGTCAACCCTCGGTCATTTCATTGTCAACGCTCGCCGCCCACCACGTACAGCCGATGAGAAAATAAGTCAAACTCCTACTATACCCATGTGTTGTAGATTTTATTAAGCGACTACTAACATACATCGTTTGGGTACAGTGAAAACCCCAGTACTAACGTACACGATTTAGAGTAGCGAAGAAGGCGCTACATAACATATAGAATTTGATGCCAGTACGTAACACATGTACCTCCCACGTTGTTTTTGCAAAAGTGGCATATCCTCATATCTCTCCCGCAGACATCTTTAAAGCGTAGGCGTGGTCTACCTACCGATCGGGAGCCTTTTACTAATTCGCCATACAAAACTTCTTTTGGGATGCGGCAATTTTCCATCCATCTGATATGCCAAAGCCAGCGAAGGCACCTCTCGCAGAGGATGGAAGAATGCTGTTCATGTTAGCGCCAGCCAGCACGTCTGTGTTGGGCACTCTATCCTGCCAAGCGAATGTGCAGAATAGTCGTAGACACCTGAGGTGAAGTTGTTGAGTTCAATTTCGTGGCTTGAATATGTTGTTCCCGCTTCGCTTAAAGTTAAGCAAGGCACAAAAGAGGAATGAGAAAGAGAACAGAAGTAGCTTCGACTGCAAAGATAGCCAGAAGAGGAGGAAAAAAAAACAGCAGCCCCAGAAAGCATCACAGTTTGTGGTGCAGTCTGTGCACCAAAGACTGTCACTCAAGGATAGGCCTGCACAGCCACTTGCGAAGATACAGAAATAATTATTTATTCATTCATTTATTTATAATAAATTTATAATAATAACATTTTTATACATATGGAACCTCGATTTTCACGAGGAACTATCCTTCAAAGTATCGACCGCTTTTTGCTCAATGTCAAACTTAATATTTACCAAACCCTCCGCACGAGCAAGTTGTGACACAAGCTCAATTACTTAAGCAGAGTATAACAAGTTTGAATTCAGAGTTTTCCTTCTCCTTGACCGGTTATCTAGCCATGGTTAAAGAGCCTAGTATATCCTACTATTTACCCATAGCTGGAGGGAGAGTAGTTGGATGCATTCCTTTCCCAAGGGTATTAGTGTTATATGAAAGTGTAGGTGTCATAGGTGAACGTCACATGAGTCCATCTTTGCTACTCCAGCAGTGTCCAGCATATTTTATTCATGTGAATTGGATGGTGTGTATGATCGGGGGAAAGTGGTCACACAGTTGGTTTCTTGTGGGTTGCTGCTTTTCATCCATTGTCAATGTCAATTTTGAATCAGCCTTTTTCACACACACACACACACATATATATATATATATCTTATTATAATGGAGATTATGTGTTTGTTTGTGTGTAACCGAAACTATATCACTACACAAGTTACTATCCATTTAGTTATTATACATCACATACTCCATGAATCATTTTTATTTAAGCCTCAATTATTAATAAAATTGTTTTACATTATTAATACTGTTGACTATATCTACATACTAATAACATGCAATTGTATTTATATGTACAACAAATAACGGTTTATAGTGTGAACGGCAAGCCTAATTTGCATATTGATATTTAAAATTTGATTTTAATAAATATGTTCTTAGTATTATTGATTTCTAATTATTTGATTTTATCTTAATGAATATGAGCAAAAATCTCGGAGACAAATCTTAAAAGAAATCAATTAATAAAAAGAAATAACTGTAATTTTATTCTTTACTTCCTGATTAACTAAATAGTTAAATTAGAAGTTTAGCAAGGAAAGACGGAGGTGATGGAAGAGGAAGCTACAGCTGTTTATATTTTCCGATTATACCCCTCTCTGTTTCAAATCATTTATCTGCATTCTTATTTAGTTTCTTTAGACTTTCTAATTTAATATAATATCTTATAACATTAATACTTGCACCTGGAGGGTGCATATATTTGCTAGTATATATAACAACCCCTTCGCACGAACACACGAACAGGATATGACACAAGATCAGTTTCTTAAGATGTTTATTGTTATAACATCGTCCTTAGTGGGCGAAAAGGTACCAACAAGAATAACATACTTTTAAACTCATTTTTTTTATCTATGTTCCCCATAGATAGGACCCTAACAGTACTTCCACTCATTACGGAACAGGATCATCAGTATTAGATACAGTTCAGTGTGATACCCAGCACACCCGTTTAGGAGGTTGTTTTTTTTTTTTTTACTGTCAGCAGGGAATGCAGTTGGTCTATTCTACGCCACTTTATAACACGTTTACACAACTGCAACCATATTCTAAACCCCTTTTGTAAATGACACGAGATGCGTTGCATTTATAATATTTTGTTATAACTGTCTGTATGTGCATCGGGCATGGCAGTATCGATGGGAGTTGCCATGTATGAATAAGGAAACGTTTTACCATTGGCTGCATTCATTAGGGTTTCCTTTGCAACCCGGCGAACGGAAATTCTTCCGGTTTTCTACAACGCCTCATTGTCGTGACATTTGTAGCGAAATTCTACTATCTTCCCGAAAGGATATTTTTAATTTTTTTTTCTTATGAATTCCCATGATCTTTGTGTCAGCAAAAGTTGAAGAAACATATTTTTTCTTGAAATTTTCTGACTCATCTCTCCTTTTTTTTTTTTT
>CM042141.1:68749642-68802468 GCA_023376005.1 Doryteuthis pealeii | reverse complement strand
AAAGAGAAAGAGAGTCAGTGGAGGCCGTCTCGCTAACTTACTAACGTTCAATCTTCGTTATCGACAGACTCTTTTAAAATTCCTAAACTTTTGTATAACCGTTCTTGCACTTACGTGCTTTATATCTCTTGTAAGAGTGTCATCAGATCACTGAAGTGTGAAGGCTGACCACATCACAGAAGAAGAAAAGACTAATTAAAATATGTATGTATAATATATATAATTATTTATTATATTTAATTATATATCTTATTATAATGGGATAGGGCCGGGTTAGCGTAGTCGGTAGAGCGTTCGGCTAGAAACCACAAGGTTCCTAGTTTGATACCAGCCCTCGCCAACTCAGCGTATGAGTAGCACTGGGATCTGTGCAGTAAAGTAAGAAGCTGATGGTAGGTGGGGCGCTCCACCTCAGACGCTAAGATAATCTCCTTGGTCTACCACTAGTGAAAAGGGGATAGACTCCCTCGCTGATGGCTCATACCGACATTAGGCCACCCCGACGACTTTACTCACTTTATTTTTATAATGGAGATTGTGTGTTTGTCTGTAACCGAAACGATATCACTACTCAAGTCACAATTCCCTTTATTATTTACTTCACATTCACCATGATTTCATTTTTATTTAAATCTCAATGATTGATAAAATTGTTTTACATTATTAATACTGTTGATCAAACTTACATGCTAATAATATGCAATTGAATTTATATACAAACAAAATGGCGGTTTACAGTATGAAAGGGGAGGCTGATTTGCATAGTGATATTAAAAAAATGGTTTTAATCAATATGTGGTTGGTATTATTATTTCTAATTGTTTGGTTTTATCTTAATGAATATGAGCAAAGATCTCGGGGATAAATCTTAAAAGAAATCCATTAACATGAAGAAATAACTACCATGTTATTCTTTACCTCCTATTTTAACTCAACAGTTAATTCATAATATTTAGCAATCAAAGACGGGGGTAAGGGAAACTGATAGAAGAGTTAGTTTCAAAGTTGGTCTATTTTTTCGATTATACTCCCTCTGTTTAAAGTCATTTTATCTGCATCCTTATTTAGTTGCATTAGTTTCTCTAATTTAATATATTTCATTAAATAAAATACTTAAATACCTGCACCCGTAGGGTGTATATATTTGCTAGTTAAATTAATGGTTATAATTGCTTATTCATTGTTTGCCAAAACTCCGTCTAGCGAGGTACCACTGGTAGATGATCTGTGCTTTCTTCTTCGTTTTCTTGTACAATAGGTCCCTCCTACTAGCCAGCTAAACCTGACACAAATGATTTGAATTATCCTTCTCATAAACCATCTGCCTTGCCCAGACTACCCTACCGGTTTCCCGTATATCTGTGTAAAAGAGACAGATTAATTTCCTTTCCTAAGAGGATTAACACAAAGCGGAAACATAAACAGCCACCCCCAGAATTTGAACCCGAATCGCCGTATCGATTTTCCTCGACAATACCTATCGCGCTACCAATACTTTGAATGCTTATTATCTATATATTAATACTTTTTTCTTATTTTGTACGACCGTTAACATCTTGTAACACCATCTGGTTTAAATGAGACCTTCCAAAATGAAATGCAAAAATATAGATCCTGATTATCTGGTGTTGCTCATCCGCCGAATTTTTATTTCTTATGGGTGTCTTCAACTCAGCTGAATAATAAACCATTTCGTTTTCATTATAAAGAAAGAGAAAAAGAACATGCCCACAGAAAAAAGTATAACAAAGAAAGAAAGAAAGAAAGAAAGAAAAAAAGAAAGAAAGAAAGAAAGAGTTTAGTGGAAAAATAGAGAGAGAGGTGAGCGCTCATAAGCTATAATTCTAATCTATTTGAATCAAACATAATGAAAAGATTAAAAGAAGGAAAGAAAAAAACAGTGAGAGTGAATTAAATCAAGATTATTATACTTTTTTACATATTGAACTATTGCCATAGCACTTAAGTAAACATATAAAACATTGTAATAATTGAATTATCTTACACTGGTATATCCACAGGTCCTGCTAGTTAACATTTAATAAACGTAGTTTAGAAAGACTAACAGGCCGACCCGTGGAAATGTGTATCGAAAGCTGCTGCCTACTCTCCTATGGTATATCCACAGGTCCTGCTAGTTAACATTTAATAAACGTAGTTTGAAAGACTAACAGGCCGATCCGTGGAAATGTGTATCTAAAGCTGCTACCTACTCCCCTATGGTATATCCACAGGTCCTGCTAGTTACATTTAATAAACACGGTTTAGAAAGACTAACAGGCCGACCCGTGGAAATGTGTATCGAAAGCTGCTGCCTACTCTCCTATGGTATATCCACAGGTCTTGCTAGTTAACATTTAATAAACGTAGTTTAGAAAGACTAACAGGCCGACCTGTGGAAATGTGTATCGAAAGCTGCTGCCAACTCTCCTATGGTATATCCACAGGTCTTGCTAGTTAACATTTAATAAACGTAGTTTAGAAAGACTAACAGGCCGACCCGTGGAAATGTGTATCGAAAGCTGCTGCCAACTCTCCTATGGTATATCCACAGGTCCTGCTAGTTAACATTTAATAAACGTAGTTTAGAAAGACTAACAGGCCGACCCGTGGAAATGTGTATCGAAAGCTGCTGCCTACTCTCCTATGGTATATCTACAGGTCCTGCTAGTTAACATTTAATAAACGCAGTTTAGAAAGACTAACATGCCGCCCCGTGAAAATGTGTATCGAAAGATGCTGCCTACTCTCCTATGGTATATCCACAGGTCCTGCTAGTTAACATTTAATAAACGTAGTTTAGAATACTAACAAGCCGACCCGTGGAAATGTGTATCGAAAGATGCTGCCTACTCTCCTACGGTATATCCACAGGTCCTGCTAGTTAACATTTAATAAACGCAGTTTAGAAAGACTAACAGGCCGACCCGTGGAAATGTGTATCAAGAGATGCTGCCTACTCTCCTATGGTATATCTACAGGTCCTGCTAGTTAACATTTAATAAACGTAGTTTAGAAAGACTAACAGGCCGACCTGTGGAAATGTGTATCGAAAGATGCTGCCAACTCTCCTATGGTATATCCACAGGTCTTGCTAGTTAACATTTAATAAACGTAGTTTAGAAAGACTAACAGGCCGACCTGTGGAAATGATCGAAAGATGCTGCCAACTCTCCTATGGTATATCCACAGGTCCTGCTAGTTAACATTTAATAAACGTAGTTTAGAAAGACTAAAAGGCCTCCGTGGAAATGTGTATCGAAAGCTGCTGCCTACTCTCCTATGGTTGACCTGTTACAGCTTGTAGATCGTTCGAAACAAATATATCTTGAAGCGCAATATTGCAGGCAGGATATTATATCTCCGTCATCAGCTTCTACGTTTTCAGCTAGGTTGCATTTCGTGCACTTTCTAAATGGGTTGCATGATGTGCTTCAACGGATACATCAAGTGCACTGAATTTTATTTCTGTGCATTAGAGTATAGCAACCTTTCTCTTCGGACCTGAATAATCTTATACGATTCTCCAAGGTTAAATTGAATTATAAACTATTTTTTTCCCAACCACACTCGAACTATTTGCCTATTCAGAAAACTCATACAACAAAGTAAAATACATTTTATACAACAAATACAGTGATACCATGACATACGATTGCCCCAACATACACATTTTCTGAGTTACGAGCTGTCACTCAGTGGATTTTTTGCTTTCTATTGCAAGTTAGAATTTGAGGTACAATTGAGCTACAGATACGTTTATGTTAATAGATTCACTGAAAATATTTAGGTTTCTGTTGTATCGCGAGGTGGAAAGTTACACAGATGAATGGTGGGCTTAACACATTTATTAAGTACTAGCATTCGGTGCTAAACGAATACATACAAACACAGAACAAATAAGTACAAACAATTAACAAGGCATAACTCACACTAAAAAGAGGAGGGTCAGTTCGGTATAGCCAACGCAGTAAAGTCAGTCTAAATATTATTCAGCTAGTTATCTACTTTAATCGTAGACTATTTTATGGCTATGAGCCAGTCCACCTAGTAGAGTGCTGAAGGGGCGTTAGCTACTCTACAACAGTTTCCCAATGAAAATATTATTCATAAAACATATAAACATTGAAATATATTACAGCATATAATTCATTGAATCCTATTTTATGATATTTCTATACAATACTGTTATTTTTGTTATTTCAAAAACTTAACAAGTAATTAGTGTGTTTTTTTGTTTTTTTTTGCTTTTTTTGTTTTGTTTTGTTTTTTTTAGCGGGGCGGGGCTGGAACGAATTAATTGCATTTCATGTTATTTTAATGAGGAAAATTGATTCGATATACGAGGAAATTGCGTACAAATATAAAAACATACGTCGTGGTATCATTGAGATTATTTTCAACGTAATATTGTTGTATACCCTTCTTCTTTACTTCTTTACTTACTCTATTCTTCTTCTGTTCTTCTGACCGTCTTTGGAATCTTATAACATCTTGTCTTGGTCTGGAATCTTCTAAGGTCTGGACTTTCTTGGGGACTTCGGGTCTGGTCTTCTATTGGGGATTTCTCTTTATCAGAAGCCCTGTGTCATTGTTAGTTTTTTAGGTAATAATACAAGACTCCGATTTACTTTGATCTTACTTTATTTTAAAATTCCCAACCAGACAATCTGCGTAGATGAGAGGACGCGCGTATAATGCGACTTCGAGCTCGCTGCTACCTTCTAACTGAAACTTACTTCCAATCTAAACCGGAAGAGAGTGTCTTCTCTACCGGTTCTCACGGCTATCCCCAGAAGGTAGGGTCAGGACTAAGTTCAAACGTTGTCACTCATTTTTCAAGGCCGTCAGCTGCACTTAAAACGCCATTTTGTTTCTATACTACTGCACATAAATATTAGGTATCTAATAATTATGTAACAATATCCTTTTTTCCCAGTGCATATAACGGAACACTTACCCATTAATTGCGTAGATGTAATATTATAGAATAACCATGTTGGCATAGATTAAAATACGTCGACTGAATACCCTCTAGCGGAGTAAGACCTCTACAAAAAAAGGTATCCGGTGTATGGCACCAAACTGCATCCGTTGCTGAGTCTCCAGTTATGGAGCTCTGGGGATGTAGTAACTTCTTGTTGCCATTACTCCCAGGTAAACTCTAACTCAATTCCACCGCTATGGACCGGATGTGACAGAACATCAACTTTTAACTGGAGTAAAACTGGTTTTAATGCCATTTACGCAATCAATTGATCGATGTCAGCTGTTAAAGCCTTGATAGCTGAACTGGCAATTGTTGAGTTTGTTTTATTTGTTTAACGGCGTATCAATTCCTTATGGGTTATTTTCTGCTAAAATTTGAACAAATGATTGATAGTAATCATATCTATATTTTCGATGTTCTACCGCACATTTTGTTTATAATCTTTTGTTTCCCCACAAGTAAAGCTGGTTTGAAATCAGAGTTTTCCTTCTTCTAGGCTGGTTGCCTAAACCAAGGTTAAACAATCTGCGACGACTCAGATAAATTGAAAATTATTTGTATGGATAGGAATACTTGAAACTATTGAAGTCAGTAAGTCTACTGTCGGTTTGAATAACAGCAGCTAACTGAGTACAACTTAAGCTGTGTCCAAGACAGTTGGTATATATAGAAATCAATAATGATCCATTCATGAATTTGGGTGATTTGGGTGATTCCATTCCTTGAGTTCTGATTGGCTGCTTGACTGCTTAATTTGAATGACATTGTGGAGTCTTATAAATACCCTGTCATTCTGCAGTAGACATAGTGACTATTCGGGTTTGTATTAAGTTACAACCGTTTGTTGCCTTGTCTTCCCAGTTCGACGGTAATTGGAACTTTAATTATTCTTCAGAAACCTATAAATGATTGTTCGCAAACAAATGTTTATTATTTGACTCGATGAGAGTTCCTTTTTCCTGTTCCTGTCTTTTCTGGAGGTTTACTCGAGGCTAAATGACAGCAAGTCTCCTCAGGTCTCCTCTGAGTATTATAGCCGACTTTAACAATGCTGTAGTTTGGAGGATCTTGATTCTTCCTTTTCCAATTCATCCAGACTCTTGTTTACACCTTTCACCGTTTCGAGGACACCAATACAATTGGCACGACCTTTACCTTCATATTCTACAGTTTTATTTTCGTTCTCTGGCAAGATCCAAGTATTTTTTCTATCTGATCGTTTGCTTTAATTTTCACTGTGATCAACCGAGAAGACAAATCCACCAGAGAACAGCCGTTATTTAACATGAATGTTGATCTCCTAGCCGGAATTAAGCGATCCATTTGTATCTCACAGAGAACTTTATGCGTCTCATTCTCTAGGTCTGATTCCGGTTTGAGAATATACCATTTAGTATCATGATTAAATTTTGATTTCTTGCATAGTTCTTAGCGGATCACTTTTCCCACTCAGTCGTGCCTAGTCTTGTACTCTTCTTCTGCTCGTTTGCTGTATTCGCTTATTATATGATTATCTGTTTCGACTTTTTCTCCACACTTCCTATTCGGTTGCGTCTTATCTATTTTTGCTTTGAGATAGTTTGTTTCTTTCTAGAGGTTTCCCTTTCTTAGACATGTGCAGGTCTTCTCATGTGATATTTCTCTAGTTTGTCGTTTCCGATTTCTGTTTTCTAGTTTTTGTTGTATTGCTGCTTGCCAATATGTTGCAGGTGCTGTTTCTGGAAGATGTAATAAATATTTATCTGCCTTTTAGAGTAATCTTTGAGTCCCTAACGTGTTGCTTGTACACAATCCTCAATTGCAATGGCACTTAAAGTCCTCGTTCCTTTCTTGACTGTAAAAAGTATATCGATATAGTCTCTCGGGTGTAGTGCCTTGTGGATTGTAATAGGCTTACTTTTCATCTGGTTCCTTTGTCGGAGTTCCTCTTTTGTCCATTTTAAGAATTGTTCAGAATTGGAAAAGTTACATCAAACAATATGTGTATAGATTATCATTATTTTATAGGAATACTTGGAACCATATATATATATATACATTTCCCAACCCCTCCGCACGAGCAAGATGTGACACAAGGTTAATTTTTTTCAGCGGAGTTCAACAGGTTTGAATTCAGAGTTTTCCTTCTACTAGACCCGTTGCCTAACCAAGGTTAAAGAGTCGAGTCTGCCCTGCTATTTATCCATAGCTGGATGGAGAGTAAGATTTATACCTTTACCAACGGTATTAGTGCTAAGTGAAATGCAATTACCACATCCAGGATTTGAACTCGGGACGACGAGTCCATTTCCCATGACTTTAACCATTACACCACGCGCTTCCTACTTGGAACCATATATATGTGTGGAAATGATTTGTATCCTAGAAATCCATAGGAATAGAATTGCACATTTACAAATTAATCCAATCTTGGCTTTAAATAACCCATAATAAAATTTCCGTTAAACAAATAAAAAAAAAATTATCGAGTGAAATATCAAGTATGGATTGATTATCAATTTGAAATCAGCATTCTCAATTTAGTCAAGTACAGCACAAAATTATTTGTTTAGCCTTGTTGGCTGAATCTTTAGAATGGACCGATTGCATCTCTGCCTTAGATAGGACCCCACAGCAGTGGGGCCATATGTTCTCCATGGGTGGCGACCAGTGATGCTTAAGGATGGTATACAAGTGGCTGAGCAGTCAATGACATGTAACAATCTACTTTGGCCCTTACTTAGACTACACTGCTGGTTGGATATGGCCCCTCCGACCAAATCGGTTTGTTATGTCAAGATGATTGTCCCGAATTTTTTTTATCATATATGTGCTAGAAGATGGTGTCTGAGAGTCTTAGTGTCCTGAGTATGACATTTGATTCTATCTGATGGTGAGGTTCCAATTCTGTAACTCTGGGGTATGTGGAGTGACCATGTAACACCATTACTCCTAGGTCCACTCTGGCCCGGATTGACTATGGGTTAAATAGAAAGAAATTAGTTTAAAAATGCGTTTAAGAAATAGTGTTTAAATTTTCAAAAAATGGGTTTGAAAAAAAAAATTAATTAAAAAAAAAAATTGAATTTAGAAAAATGTTGAACCCCCATTAAGAATGAATAAAACAAAACATCTTCGGCATAAAATAACCTAATAAGGGTTGACATGCCATAAAATGAAATCAACTAAATAACTGCCTGGGTTTCAGTGTAATATTTAATTCTAGTGCGCTAGCAAATGCTCCTCCTCGAGATACGCTATAGATATTTTACTAAGCATATTATAGATATGAAAAAGACTGCAACAAAAACTCGGGCAGCTTCAGATAATCGGATTCATTAATAATGGTTGTAAGAAGAAAATGCAGTTATCTACTCTAAAATGAGGTGCTCTTAATAATGAGGTTTATTATAGTGATTTGTACTGGCTCGGACGTGATGTATTCATATGATAAACAAAGTATTAAGCACATCCAACACGGAAAGCATTTCACGATGTTAAATCCTGAGACTCGGCTGGTGTGTTTCTATTAAAATAAATGCTCCACTTGATGAGAAAACAAAGACTTCGGATTTTTATGTTTTATACATAATGTATAAGCAGGTTTTATCACTTTTAGCAAGTAGTGTGAGGTAGATTAAGTTTAACAGTAAACAGTGGAAAAAGCATTTTAATTTCATAGTTTGATTGGCATCAATATATATATATATATATATATATATATATATATATATGTGTGTGTGTGTGTGTGTGTGTGTGTGTGTGTGTGTTTGTGTGTGTGTGTGTGTAGTCATCCACAGACACCGTGTCTTTAGTGTGGCTAGACATATCAACTAAATCTATATATCTGAGCATAAGGAGATCGATATATATATATATATATATATATATATATATATATATATATATATATATATATATTAAGAATAAGACAGATAGATATGTATGAATAAAATGGGATAGATAGAGAGATCGATCGATAGATTGATAAGTATAAACATAGTGAGAAAGATATCTTATTATAATGGAGATTATGTGTTTGTTTGTCTGTAACCGAAACTATATCACTACTCAAGTCACTATCCATTTAGTTATCATACATCACATACTCGATGAATCATTTTTATTTAAGCCTCAATTATTAATAAAATTGTTTTTCATTATTAATACTGCAGGCCATATCTACGTACTAATAACATGCAATTGTATTTATATGTACAACAAAATAGCGGTTTACAGTGTGAACGGCAAGCCTAGTTTGCATATTGATATTTAAAATTTGATTTTAATAAATATGTGCTTAGTATTGTTGATTTCTAATATTTGATTTTATCTTAATGAATATGAGTAAAAATCTTGGAGATAAATCTTAAAAGAAATTAATTAACAAAAATAAATAACTGTAATTTTATTCTTTACTTCCTAATTTAACTAAATAGTTAAATTAGAAAAGTTTAGCAATGAAAGTTGGGGGCGATGGGAGAGGAAGCTACAGCTGTTATATTTTTCGTTTATACCCCTCTCTGTTTCAAATCATTTTATCTGCATTCTTATTTCGTTTCTTTAGACTTTCTAATTTAATATAATATATTATGACATTAATACTTGCACCCGGAGGGTGCATATATTTGCTAGTGAATATAATGAAATGAATAGATAGATAGATAGAAAGAAAGAAAGTTTCGTTTATTTATCAAATATCGTATCAACGTTCACCTGTTTCACGCAATGATGATTGTGTATTTATTGACCACATTTATCATGGAAAAATACATGTGATCTGGTATCATTTATTTGACGCTAGCATATATGATGCTGAATTAGAAACTGTAACCACTCAGTAAAACTTAAGCCATTTCATGTAAACCTTTTGTATGATACAAGATAACAGTTATAAGACTGATAGCGCTGATGTCCCTGAAGATAACTGAAACCGACAAATACGATACATATGCAGGTGCATTTACATATGCTAATCAGATGTTCTGTTTAGAATTTGTTTATAATAAATATCCTGTATAGAAATTTTCATAGTAAATCCTGTATATTTTTTTAATAGTGATGTCCAGTGTAGAATTTGTTTATAATGAATATCCTCTATAGAAATTTTCATAGTAAATCCTGTATATTTTTTAATAGTGAAGTCCAGTGTAAAATTTGTTTATAATGAATATCCTCTATTAAAAGTTTCATAGTAAATCCTGTATATTTCTTAATAGTGAAGTTCAGTGTAGAATTTGTTTATAATGAATATCCTCTATAGAAAGTTTCATAGTAAATCCTGTATATTTCTTAATAGTGAAGTCCAGTGTAGAATATGTTTATAATGAATATCCTGTATATAAATTTTCATTGTAAATCCTGTATATTTTTTTAATAGTGAAGTCCAGTGTAGAATTTGTTTGTGATGAATATCCTCTATAGAAAGTTTCATAGTAAATCCTGTATATTTCTTAATAGTGAAGTTCAGTGTAGAATTTGTTTATAATGAATATCCTCTATCGAAATTTTCATAGTAAATCCTGTATATTTTTTAATAGTGAAGTCCAGTGTAGAATTTGTTTATAATGAATATTCTCTATAGAAAGTTTCATAGTAAATCCTGTATATTTCTTAATAGTGAAGTTCAGTGTAGAATTTGTTTATAATGAATATCCTCTATAGAAAGTTTCATAGTAAATCCTGTATATTTCTTAATAGTGAAGTCCAGTGTAGAATTTGTTTATAATGAATATCCTCTATAGAAAGTTTCATAGTAAATCCTGTATATTTCTTAATAGTGAAGTTCAGTGTAGAATTTGTTTATAATGAATATCCTCTATCGAAATTTTCATAGTAAATCCTGTATATTTTTTTAATAGTGAAGTCCAGTGTAGAATTTGTTTATAATGAATATCCTCTATAGAAAGTTTCATAGTAAATCCTGTATATTTCTTAATAGTGAAGTCCAGTGTAGAATTTGTTTATAATGAATATCCTCTATTAAAAGTTTCATAGTAAATCCTGTATATTTCTTAATAGTGAAGTTCAGTGTAGAATTTGTTTATAATGAATATCCTCTATAGAAAGTTTCATAGTAAATCCTGTATATTTCTTAATAGTGAAGTTCAGTGTAGAATTTGTTTATAATGAATATCCTCTATCGAAATTTTCATAGTAAATCCTGTATATTTTTTTAATAGTGAAGTCCAGTGTAGAATTTGTTTATAATGAATATCCTCTATCGAAATTTTCATAGTAAATCCTGTATATTTTTTTAATAGTGAAGTCCAGTGTAGAATTTGTTTATAATGAATATCCTCTATAGAAAGTTTCATAGTAAATCCTGTATATTTCTTAATAGTGAAGTCCAGTGTAGAATTTGTTTGTGATGAATATCCTCTATAGACATTTTCATAGTAAATCCTGTATATTTTTTTAATAGGGAACACCAGTGTAGAATTTGTTTATAGTGAAGTCCTGTATAGAATTGGTTGACAGTGAGAATTTGTGTCGAATTAACCACACGTTTTAGATGAGATGAAAGCAGATCGATGTAGCACAATGTATTCGAACTTTGAAATCAGTTTCCTTCTCACTGATCGTTTTTCTCCTTAACCCAAGCTTCAAGTGAATATCGTCAAAGCTGTAGAGCCATTCTGACAAATTATGTACCCACAGATATGATAGAGAATATATATATATATAAAATTAGAATACACGCCACCAATAAACAAAACAAGACACAGACAAAGAAATATCATCTGGTTCAACCCACCATACAACAAATGTGTAACATCCAACATTGGTAAAGATTTTCTAAAACTCATCAACAAACACTTTCCAATACACAGCCCTCTAGCCAAAATTTTAACAAAAACACCTTAAAAATCAGCTACAGTTGCACAAGGAATATAGCCCAAATCATGAAAAGCCATAATAAAAAGTTGGAAAACAAACAAAACACCACGCGAAGTAACAACCAATGCAACTGTAGGGACAAGAGTTCGTGCCCTCTACAAGGAAACTGTCTCCAGAAAAATGTGGTGTACAGAGCTACTGTGAAAACAGACACCTCCATCAAACAATACATAGGAGCAACGGAAGGAACCCTGAAACAAAGAATTTACAACCATAGACTTTCATTTTCGAACAGAAAATATTCTACACAAACAACACTATCCACACATATATGGAACTTGAAAGATATGGACATTTCGCCAGATGTGAGCTGGGAGATTCTGAAAGTTGCACCCGCTTACAGCAAAACATCTAAAAGATGCCTTCTTTGTCTCCAAGAAAAACTTCATATTATTACATCCCATCACAACAGACCCTACTAAAACAAAAGATCGGAAATCCTATCAAAATGCCGACATGAAAATAAACACCTGCTATCTTCGATCCATATACATAACCCACACACACCTCTTCTACCCAATTATGTATATAACCACACACACCTCTTCTACCCAATTATATATATATATATATATATATATATATATATATATATATATATATATATATATATATATATATATATATATAAATAGTAATATATTTAATAAACACTACAACAGATCCGCCAAACTGTAAGTATCTTTCCCTCTACCTATATACATTGTACAATAATATCATACAAATGTAACGTCCACATTGCACCACCAACGCAATAAATAACATGTTCATTATTATTAACAGCACAATTTTAAAATACATTTAAAAAATACATTATATTAATTTGCACATAACATACCTAACCAAGAATACCAAACACAAATACGCATATTTATACGCACACACGCGCGTGGAGACAATTACATCATCACAACCTTCATACATTCCCACGCGCACACGCATGACATCACATACATACGCACAAACAAAATACGCACACACGCGCGTGGACACAATCATATCATCACAGCCTTCACGCATTTCCATGCAAACGCGCATGACATCATACACATACGCACAAACAAAAATACGCACACGTAGAAGAAAAAAAACATCCCGCATCACGTAAACACGCAAACACGAGAATACAGTAAAAAAAAACGCACACATTTGACCATTTACACAATTTCTGTCATTTTTAAAGGAACTTTTCGTATTACCCGATGAATGCTCTAAGCAAGAAACCGCTGGTTGTAATACCGTTCCCGTAATTAAATAAATAAAAGCAAAAACTTTTATTTGTTTTGATTTCTCATTGAACTATATATATATATATATATATATATATATATATATATAAGGTGTATCAAAAAAACTTCGTGATTCGTTGTACTTTTTGACACACCTTGTATTCTGAAATATAACGTTCCATTCATTCTTCATTTATATCTTGGTAAATACAGCTTTAGACTTGGTACTTTTTGACACACCTCTATCCTGAAAAAATTAATGAATGGAACGTTATTTGTTTTCAGAATACAAGGTGTGTAAAAAGTACAAATACTTTTTGACACACCTTATATATATATATATATATATATATATATATATATATATATATATATATATATAATGTTGCTTGCTATATGTATAGATAAAGTGGAAGCGCGTGGTGTAATGGTTAAAGTCATGGGAAATGGATTCGTCGCCCAAAGTTCAAATCCTGGACGTGTTAATTGCATTCCACTTAGCGCTAATACCCTTGGGAAAGGTATGAATCCGACTCTCCCTCCAGCTATGGGTAAATAGCAGGGCAGACTGGGTTATTTAACCATGGCTAGGTAACCAGTATAGGAGAAGGAAAACTCTGAATTCAAACCTGTTGAACTCCGCTTAAGAAATTGACCTTGTGTCGTATCCTGCTCGTGCGGAGGAGTTGGTAAATATATATATATGTATAGATAAATCATTTTCAATATCGGTCATAGAGCATATGTAGATCTAAGTTAGAATAGTCTGATGATCACAGAAGTGAGAAACTGACAGTAAACATATGCCCTTAACTCTGTGACTACGATGTTCTGAAAATTAGTGAATCTTAAGTATGACATGAAACTACATTTGATGAGTCTCTACTTCCGGAGATCTGACAAGCAAGGAGTACCTATTCATTGCTATTACTCTCAGGTTCACTCTGACCCTAGTACCTTTTAGGTTCCCATCTATGAGTCTAATAGACTTCGATTTACTTAGATCATATTTTATTCTGAAATCCTCACCAGACTACCTGCGCAGATTGAGTCGGAGCGTGCATAACACGACTTACCACCGTCGTGGTCTTTGGCTGAACTCACTAAAAATCTATTTCTAATCTAAACCGGAAGAGGGTCTTCTCTACTGATTTACACGGTATCCACCGGAAGAATCAAGATGAGGTCAGCCTTGTCACTCATCCTTCAAGGCCACCGGTCGCCACTTATAACAACCATTTTGATTTCTACACTACTGTACATAAATATTAGGAATCTAATAATTATGTAACATTTATTCGATAGGTCCTCTTTGTAACAAATATGTTTTGTGTACAAAAACGAGAACTTTTTAAGATTCAACGACACAACAAACGTAAATATGTATGTACAATGAACGTATTTATATAACTTCTAGACATAAAATAACCCTAGACGGTTTCAACTGTCGTTCAACTCAATCGGAGAATGATAGCACCAAGATTGGAAATAGTAGATTTAATTTTGTTCTTACAGTAGGTGAAAATAAAACCTCTACTTCAGCCAGTATAAGGAAGAAACTCCGTTGCGTAGGAGCTAATATGCTGGACTGCGACATTGTAGTTAGGGAGTTCGAACTCTAGTCGTGATATCAAGCTCACTGTTAGAGAGATACGGTTGGGTTTACTAGAATCACCACTAATCTTGTAGAAATATGGCTTCGGCATTAAATAACCCAATAAGGTTGGTATACCATTAAACCAAGAAACAATAACCCACCCTTCAACTACTTTAAAATATTTATTTCTTTCATTCCCATTGTGGTGGAATGGTTAGCAAGTTACTCTTGTAGATCCGCTACTACTGCAAGGCGAGTTCGATCTTCGCTGGATTTCCTCATAAAGTAAAGTCGTCGGGGCGGCCTAAAGTCAGTATCAGCCAGTCAGCCAGGGAGTCTATCCCCTTTTCAATAGCGCTAGACCAAGGAGATTGTTTTGGCGTCTGAGGTGGTGCGCCACACCAACCATCAGCTCCTTACTTTACCGCACAGATCCCTGTGCTACTCATACGCTGAGTTGGCGAGTACCGGTATCGAACTAGAAACCTTGTGGTTGTTAGCCGAACGCTCTACCGACTGAGCTAACCCAGCCCCTATAGGGTAAATATTTTTCTTTGTCTATATTTTTCTATATAACTCTTTCACTCTCCCTCTCTCTCCCTCTCCCTCTCTCACTCACTCACTATATATAATATATATATATATATATATATATTATAAGATAAATATATAAAGGTTTTACATATCTATTTATTAGGTGACAAAGGAACATTCACGACATTACCCCGCGTACGCAACCTTTATGCTGTCCATAAACACTCTCATACATTCAAATTACCACCACATACATACACACATCATTTCATCCAATCATACGCATCCCATGTCTATTGAATTTTTTGAAATTTTTTGAAATTTTTTCGATTTTCCTCGCATTTGAAACATCTTCACCTGATGATTGCATCACATGAAACCAATATGGTCGTGAATGTTCCTTTGTCACCTAATAGATAGATATGTAAAACCTTTATATATTTATTTTATTATATTATATAACAGCTCTATTTTATATTGAGCACTCTACAAATAATACTGCATTTCGTACGCCATTCCAGCAAAAGCTAAAACAGTGACCATCTAACACTATAGTATATATATATATATATATATATATATATATATATATATATATATATATAATATTATATATATACTAGCAAATATATGCACTCTCCGGGTGCAAGTATTTAAGTTTTAATGTAATAAAATATTATATTAAATTAGAAAGGCTAATGAACTGAATAAGAATGCAGTTAAAAAGATTTGAAACAGAAGGGGGTATAATCGAAAAAGAAACAACTGAAACTTACTCTTCCATCACTCTCGTCTTTCATTGTTATTTTTTCTAATTTAAGTATTTAGTTAAAGAGGAAGTAAAGAATAAAATGACAGTTATTTTTTCTTGTTAATGGATTTCATTTAAGATTCATTGAAGAGATTTTTGCTTATACATTAAAATAAAACCAAACAGTTAGAAATCAATAATACTAAGCACATATTTATTAAAATCACATTTTTAATATCAATATGCAAATTAACCTTCCCGTTCACACTGTAAACTGCTATTTTGTTGTATATATAAATACAATTGCATATCATTAGTATGTAGATATGGTTAACAGTATTAATGATGTAAAACAATTTTATTAATAATTGATATTTAAATAAAAAGTAGAATAATGGAGAATGTGAAGTTAATAACTAAGGGAATTGTTACATGAGTAGTGATATAGTTTCGGTTACAGACAGAAAAACACACAATCTCCATTATAATAAGAGATATAATTTATTTGTGTGTGTATATGTATATAGATAGATATATGTGTGTGTGTATGGGAAATTCATTTACATAGAAAGTAATGTGAAACGTAAGGAAAGATATAAGTAGAGCGACACTCTTTCTTAATCTGAAGATTAATTAAAAATAAAAAGCCCTGCTATTGGTCGGTCATGTCAAAATAGACGGCCGTCGCTCTACAGATGGACGTAATGTTAATTGGTCCTAATACAACTTTATAATGGGAGTCAGCAAATAATTCCCGCGCTTGACGGAGCCAATAGGAGTGAATTTTAAAGGGTGTTTGAAAGATTTATGCCGCCATTCAAATTAGCCGACACGTCACGGCCTATAACACATCAACGAAGTATTAATTGCGTGCTTCAAGTGTTCTACATCTTTGCCTATGTTCGCTTTGTCCGCCATTTCTAAACATAATGGAACGTTGTTTACGCATGCGCTGTTTCTTCTGCCTAACTCCACACACGTTCGCTGATAAATATAACCCTGTATACTTACACAAGTTTGGTGACTGTCCACTTTTAGAATTAATGAAGACACACAGTTTACTGCAATTACGGGAATCTCCCGGCTAAAGAAAGCTGGAAATGGTTATAACACTAAATTCGACAACCATTGTTACATAGTATGTTCATCGGATACCAAGTTTAGTTTAGTACAAAATAGATTTGCATCTACAAATATATTAGTAATTGATTAAGAGAATACTTTTATTATTATTCACTACTTTTGAGTTTTCACTGGAGTCAAGGTCCAGATATTTGTCCATTTTTTCATTTTCCTTTAGCTTCACCCTGTGATCTGCTGGCACCAGTTGACAAGTTCTTTCTTTTTTGTTTATCAACACTAGGTCTGGTCTTCTTACTGGGATAAGGTGATCCGTTTTTATTACCAGATAATTTTATGCGTTTCGTTCTCAAGAACGGATTCTGGTTTATGCATATACCATTTTGTTGTGTGGTCAAAATTTAATTTTTTGCATAATTCCCAGTGGATCACCTTCCCAACCCAGTCGTGTCTAGTATTGTATTCTCCTTGTGCTAGTTTGCTACATTCGCATAGTACATGGTTTACAGTCTCATCTCTATTACCACAAACTCTACATTTACTATTCTGTTGGATCTTATCAATTTTCGCTTTTATATAGTTTGTCATTATGGCATTATTTTGTGCAGCAATTATTAATGATTCTGTTTCTCTTTTGAGGTTTCCTTTTCTTCTGCTTCTTCTTCTTCTTCTTCTTCTTATTATTATTATTATTATTATTATTATTATTACTTGCAAATATATGTATCCTCCGTGTGCAAGTATTTAAGTTTTAATGTAATAAGATATCACATTAAATTAGAAAGGCTAATGTAACTAAATAAGAATGCAAATAAAAAGATTTGAGTGGGGGGCTATAATCGAAAAATAGAACTACTGAAACTTACACTTCCATCACTCCCGTCTTTCATTGCTAAATTTTCCTAATTTAGCTATTTAGTTAAATAAGAAAGTAAAGAATAATATGACAGTTGTTTCTTCTTGTTAATCAATTTCTTAGATTTATCCTCGGGGTTTTGCTCATATTCATTAAGATAAAACCAAACAATTAGAAACCACATATTTATTAAATTCAAATTTTTAATATCAATACGACAATTAGCCTTCCCGTTCACACTGTAAACCACTATTTTGTTGCATATATAAATTCAATTACATGTTATTAGCATGTAAATATGGTCAACAGTATTAATAATGTAAAATAATTTTATTTATAATTGCGGTTTAAATAAAAAATAAAATCATGGAGAATGTGACGTAAATAACTAAGGGAATTGTAACTTGACTAGTGATATAGTTTCGGTTACAGACAGACAAACACAAAATTTCCATTATAATAAGATGAGTTTTCACCCTTTGAGTTTTTCCTACCATCGTTAGTCTCCCCATGTTTCCAGGACTTTTTGAATTTTCTCGCAAATTTGGTGCCTGGATGATCACCATTCTTCCTCTGATTTCCAATTCATCCAGATACCTTTCCAAAACCCCGCAGACCGTTCCAAGGGTACCAATTATAATTGGTACGACCTTTCACTTTTTTTCTTTTCAGTTTCTTAGCCAGGTCCAAAGAGTTTTCTATTTTTCGGTTTCTTTCATTTTCACTTTGTGTTCAGCGAGATAAAAGAAAGTTTTCTTTTTCCTTTTGATTAAACTACTCAGTCGGTAGAGCACTCGTCCACAAATCGCAAGGTTCCAAGTTTGATGCCGGTCCCTGCAAACTCAGCGCATGAGTAGCACAGATTAGGTAATCTGATCTGTGCGGTAAAGTGGGGAGCTAACGGAAATTGTGACGCTCCACTCCAGCAAAAATACTCTCCCTGTTCTTACATTAGCGAAAAGGGGATAGACACCCTCGCTGTCTGGCTGATACCGACAGTAGTCTACTCCGTCAACTTTAATTTACTAAATGGTCTTCTAGCTGGGATTAAGTGATCCGTCTGTATCTCAAAGTCGCAGCTAATTTTTTTTATTCACTCTTCAGAGAAGATTATTACTTCGCTCCATTAGAGTTTTTCACACCTGCCTTAGCCAATGGTTCACTGGAGGCTGAGAGGCACCGAGTCTCGACGGGTGTCCTGGAGTCTCCAGAGTATTCTAGCCGCTCAACAATTCTGTTATTTGGATGGTCTCTATTCCTCTTTTCCAATTCATCCAAGCCCTCACCCTTTCCAAACACTTATGGAGTGTTCCAAGGGCACCAATTAAAATTGGTACGACCTTTCACTTGATGTTCCACAAGTTTTTGAGTTACCTGGCGAGGTCCAAGTATTTGACTATTTTTTTATTTTCTTTCATTTTCACTGATCTGTCGAGGCGGCAAAATTCCCGGGATGCTTTTACTTGTTAATTAAGACTAGGTCTGGTTTTCTAGCCGGGATTAAGTAACCTGTCTGTATCTCACAGTCCCAGGTAATTCTTTTGGAGAGATTATTATTATTATTATTATTATTATTATTATTATTATTATTATTATTATTATTATCCCCAACCATTTTTATTACATATGTGCTAGAAGGCTGTAGCTGAAGTTTTTAGTATCCTGAATATGACGTTAAACTGTATATTAATTTCGAACCATAAGAATTATGGAAAACTCCATTGCCATTACTCCCATGTTCACTCAGATCAGGAGTGGTAAAACTTGTTCGCTTAATTAGATCTTATTGCACCTGGTCAAATAACAACTGTACTCAATTAAGAATAAATAAAGCAAAACATGATCGGCATAAAATAACTCCAAGGGTTGACATACCATCAAATCCCACCAGCCAAAAGTTTCTTTCTACTTCTAATCTGGCTGTAATAAGTTCTTTATAAAGCTGGAATACAGAGACTCATTTCATTTTCCATGTTATCTTTTTTACCCAAGACCCTATATTTTAACATGTGAAGAATTAAAAAAAGACACCATTATTAGACCGATTTTTATACCTAAAGAATAACGTTTTATATACCGTGAAAAAACTGGAAGACAAACGAATACAGAATGAGGCAATGATAATTGTCATTTAGTAGCATTTCTTCTTTCTCTTCTCTCCTAAATGTTTTAATATTCTTTGAATTAGGCATGAAAAAAGTAATTTGTCTTATTTTTTTAGATGAGACTTTTGTTCTAATCTTTATTGCGGTATCTAAAAGCACAAAGTTTCGACCGCTGTATCCTCCGACCTTCTTCGAGTGTTCTAGTCCATCCGAGCATAGCAATGACCCAAACTGTGAAATCATTTTGAATAGTTTGAATGTTGATCAAACAAGGCATTGAGGAACCTATTCAAACAACCTTGAATTCTATAAATAGTTAGAGTATAATGTGACACATGGTTGCACGTATGGGGCATCCAGCGAAGACTGGACTCTCTATTCAGTAGTAATGGATCTTTGGGACCAACGTGCTAACTATTACACCATGATGGGATGCAAAGAAGTACACTCGATATTCTTTAGAAAAGTTCCACCAGCAATTAATTTATAACCGTTGCTTGTATAGTCATATATATATATATATATATATATATATATATATATATATATATATATATATATATATATATACCCTCATCATACGTTGGGTATATAATAGAGTGAGGGCCAGAGAGATAGATTAGAAATAGATGTGGATAATTCTTACTTTATTACTCTGCTTGCTGATTCTTCGGTTAGGCTGATTGTTGACTCTACCTCGAACGCTATGTTATCTGGTTGACTTCTATTAAGGGCTGGTCGTCTTCTTCTTCGTCGATTCTTCTTGTAGGGCTGGGCTGAACCTTGTCTTTAATATTGAATTAACTACAAGATTGGTTGTATTTGATAAAGTTTTATTTCTTAGCCCATATTGATACCGTCGCGGGGGAGACGGACCCGGGAGCGGACAAACAACGTCTACTCTCCTTGAAATCTAAGCAGCATCTGCTTAACTAAATTATCTTATTCTCACGTACTGTATTGGAGGTCAGTTGGGGGTCATCTAAAATGTCAATAATAATCCCATATGGTTATGAAAAATTACCCATCCCCGCTTTTAAATCTTACGAACTTTATTTAAAACTAACTTACAGGTACGCTCACAATGTATGACTTCTTATGAATTGTAACACATTCAGGATCGGAGAGTTTAATATATTTATGATAAAGAAATGTGCGAACCGGAAATTGTTCATAACTTTTCATATATTGCAAGATTGTAAAGCCAATGTATTTTTTCATACGTGGTGAGGTTATTCGTATATCGATGCTGACTCAAGCTTACTTATATTTTCTATCGGTGATGTATGAGATTATTTTTTGGTCAATAATGCTAGTCGGTATACACTTCTGATTTAGATGGATATTTATTGATTGGAGAGTACTAGTAGGAAGACTATCGCCGCCAGAACAGACTCAGATCTCTATGATTTAAAAACTGTATTTGTTTTTTGTTTTTTTGGGGAGGGGTCTATTGATGGCGTTTCCAACAAAACGACATTATGATAATATGACAGAAATCGAGCTACATTTTATGAATTTTACTCCTAACAGAATATGTGATATAGAAAATCGAAGAGTGTTTCATCTGTCTGTCTGTAGGTCAGACTCTATGAAGTTTATCTCTTGAATGATCGTATATCTATGTGCATGCAGACGAATAAAAAAAGAACTAAAAAAAGACGCAAGTAAAAAAAATATGAGACAAAACATATATATAAGAAAACTACCCTTGCAAAAATCTACGGAATTTCAAAATTATATATATTGCTAAATCAATATATATATATATATATATATATATATATATATATATATATATATATGGTAATTTGCTTGAAGCATTGTTAAGTATGTTATAATATATTAATAATTTGAAAGCAATTACAATGCACATAATATATACTTTAGAAATGTATATATATATATATATATATATATATATATATATGTGTGTGTGCGTGTGTGTGTGTGTGTGTGTGTGTGTGTTTGGTTTGTTTGGTTTGGTTTGGTTTGTTTTACAGCATATCAACCTCAGTGGGTTATTTAATGCCGACAATGTTGTGAAATAAATTCATTCTTAATGCATAATACAATTTTGTTTATAAACTCATGTTTTTTTATTTAACCCATAGATTGGACCCTAACAGGTACTACCACTCCGGGTCAGAGTGGACCAGGGAGCAATGGTAATGAAAGAGTGCTCCACATTCCCCAAACATCCAAAACTGGAACCTCACCATCAGATAGAGTTTAACGTCATTCCCAGGACATGTAGACCCTCAGTCACCGCCTTTTAGCCCCCATATGTAAAAAGGGGTTGGGGCTTGCCATAAAGGCAATAGGCTTGGGAAAATCATAAAGGTGCTAGGGCTTGACGTGACCAGCAGATTGATCGGAGAGGGCCTCTCCGACCGCCCATCTAGCCCAAGATAGGGCCAAAGTGGAGTATTGCAAGTCATGAACTGCTCATCCACCTGGTTCTATCCTTAAGCATCACGGGCCGCCACCTGCGGCCAACAGGTAGCCCCATTGGGGGAGTCTTACCCCTCTGCAGAGGTGCAGTCAGTGCATTCTCACGCCCCAGCCAGCCGACAGGGTGTGTGTGTGTGTGTGTGTGTGTGTGTGTGTGTGTGTGTGTGTCGCGGACTGTTCATGTCTGAATCCACCTTGGCGCAACGACATGAAGCGATGAGCTCAAGAAAAAAGCAGCGGCAACAAAGCGCCGGCACGGCAATATCTTCAGGGACAGCCTTCAGATGCGGCATCTGTGGTCGCGAATGTTTTTCGGACATTGGACTTCATAGTCACAGGAGGCACTATAACTTCAGGGACACTACAACAAATAATAGTCTTCCGAGACTGTAATGCCAAGGAATGAATGAATATATATATATATATATATATATATATATATATATATAAAACTAATTGGTAATTTGCTTGAAGAATTGTTAAGTATGTTATAATACATTAATGATTTGAAGGCAATTACAATGCGTATAAAAAATAAAAACAAAAAAATGTTATTTTTTGTCTTATCGATTTCAAAGAAACTTTATCTTCAGAGTCGAATATTAGAAATGTACGAGCTTAAGTTGTTTTTTTGCGGGGTTAGACACAGACAATATTGGATACTTATACAAGGTAGAGGTTTAAACATTCGTTCTGAACAAATATTCAAAAAAATAAGAAAGTACAGTTATTCACCTATTTCATTCATAAAATAAAGAAGGGGGAAGGGAGGAGAAAGAAAAAAAAGAAGAGGAAAAAAAAGAAGAAAAATGTATAACCACGCAAAAAAAACTTAAGCACGTACATTTCTGATATTCATCTCAGAAGATACAGTTTCTTTGAAATCGATAAGACAAAAATAACATATTTTTGTTTTTACTTTTTATACGAATTGTAATTGCCTTCAAATCATTAATGTATTATAACATACTTAACAATGCTTCAAGCAAATTACCAATTACTTTATATATATATATATATATATATTATATATAATATATATATATATATATATATATATATATGGGGTGTATTTGTGTGAGTGTGTGTGTGTGTAAATAAGAAAAAAAAACAAAGTAATCCAAGTGATTAGTTATTGATAGATTTTATTCGAAAATGTTAATATTTCTATGGGAGTATCTTTATTAAAAAAAAACAAACATAACTGATATCAGGGATACCACCTGCGGAAGATACTAATAATACGATGATAGGGTGGTGAACGTGTTTTGAAATGAGTAGATTATTTTGAAACAATATATATTTATATATATATATATATATATATATATATATATATATATATATATATAATTGATAAATAAATAGACAAATAGAGAGGTAGAAAGATATGGAAATGAATTCGATGCTATGTGGAAATGTAAATGAGAAGAAACAAACTATTCCAAAGAAATAATCTAAAGGGTTTCGTTTTTCTCTTTCATAAAAAAACCCTCATCAGGACAATTAAATGATAAAATGTTGTCTAACCAGAATTTATATTTTAAAAAGTTTTTATTCTTATTTTGAAAAGACTTACCCCAGGTTAGACAACATCAGTCAGTTGTTCTGATGACAATTTTTATTATAAAAAAAGAAACGATAAATTTTCGTCCATTAATAAATTCATCCTCTGAAACATTTAGTTGTTTATTTACATTCCTACATACTATCGGATTGATTTCCATATTTTTTCATATATATATATATATATATATATATATATATACAAAGCGTGTCAAAAAAGTATCGAGCTTTTTTGTACTTTTGTGACACACATTGCATTATAAAAAAATTACGTTCCATTCATTCTTCATTTCTAACTTGGTAAATACAGCTTTAAACTTGGTAATTATTTGACACACATGGTATTCTGAAAAGAAAATGGAACATTATTTTTTTAGAATATAAGGTGTGTCAAAAAGTACAAAAATCCTTATTCTTTTTTGACACATTATATATATATATATATATATATATATATATATATATATATATATAAAAGTAATTGGTAATTTGTTTGAAGCATTGATAAGTATGTTATGATATATTAATAATTTAAAAGCAATTACAATGCGCATAAAAAATAAAAACAAAAAGATGTTATTTTTGTCTTATCGATTTCGAAGTATACACTTCATCATCAGAGGTTCATATCAGAAATGTACGTGCTTACGTTTTTTTTTGTGTGGTTATAATCTCTCTTCTTATTTCTTTTTCCTCTCCTTTTTTTTTTTTTTTTCTTCATCCTTTCTTTTTTCCTCATGTTATGAATGAAATGGGCGAATAACTGTAATTTCTTCTTTTTTTTTTGAATGTCTGTTGAGAACGAATGCTTGAACCCTGTATCCAATATTGTCTGTTTGTCATCCGGTGAATATTGCAAGATTGTAGCCATGTCAAATTCAAAATAAAAACCGTCAATAGAAAAATTTATATACTTAGCTTTTGTTTTGTTTTCTTTTTTGTTTTCTTTTTCCTTTCTTTTTTGTTGTTTTTTCCTTTGTTCTCTAATTTAGTTTTTCTTTTTTTTTTCAGTTGTAAAAAATAAAATCTATTAAATTAAATAGATGGACCAGTAAATAAGTAAATAAAAGATTATCTTAAATTATGTATTAGGATTGATGGGAAAATTTAAGAAAATATCTTTTATGAGTTAAATTAATCGTAATTAATTTTTTTTAATTTTCTTTTTATATATTTAATTTCAATTTTTAATTTTAATTTTAATTTTATTTTATTTATATATATATATATATATATATATATATATATATATATATATATATATATATATTATATAAAACCGAAATACTCAAATGTTTACTCAGGCAAATTAAAATTGTTCTTGTTAATTCGTCGTGAATTGTTTTTGAATCTATAATCATATGAGGATACTATCTGAGGTGCTAATTCTGAATTTGTTAATAGTAAGTATTGTAAACTTTCTCAGAGAAATACATTAGCGTTTACGTTTCGAAAACTGTAGTTTAGGTAAAAAATTAAAAAATAAAAAACCTAGAGAAGTGAGAAATTTTGTTTAAGAAAGATCCTTAAGTTGTTCGCACCTTTCAGAGCGAAGATCTCCATCTTTGAGAAAAAAGTATCCACCTTCGTAAGATAACAAAAGAAAAGAATTGTTTGGCACCTTTCAAAGAATTGCAAAAGGAAGAAAAAAATGACTTTTGAAGATCTTGCATGCCTCATGCTAGAATAAAGAAATGGAAAGTTTGTTGTTCACACTTGATTTGTGATTTTTTCTTGTGTGTGTGTGTGTGTGTGTGTGTGTGTGTGTGTGTGAGTTAATAAGGGTGAAATACTTCTTTATTTTTTTTTGTATCGAGCCCATGGTAAATTTGTGCAAATTTAATATTTTCTAACTGATATAGACTTTCTCCAAATCTATATACGTATTTTCTTTTCTTTGCTTCATTTTTATATATGTACTCTTAGATTCCTTATGTCCGTTTTAAGTACACATTGTTAACATTATATATATATATATAATATATATATATATATATATATATATATAGTATGAACAAAAAGTAATAAGACAATCAGGAATATTTCTTGTATGTTGTTTATTCTCAACTAGTTTCGACCTTAGGTCATCGTCAGGAGAAAATTTCTTATTTGAAGAAATTGTTTATAGAATTTTAGAAAGGGAGCATTATAGAAGAACTATAAAAGTTGAAGTTTTTTTAAGGATTTGACATGCTATTAAAATCCGGGTAGACGAGTGTGTTGGTAGTCGCATGTCCATATATATATATATTTATACAGAGAGAGAGAGTGAGAGAGAGAGAGAGAGAGAGAAAGAGAAAGAAAGAGAGAGAGAGAGTGTGTGTGTGTGTGTGTTGTGTTGTGTAATAGTTAAAATCGTAGGAGATGGCCACGGTGACTCGAGTTCAAAACATTTTGCATTTTACATAGCATTAATACTCTTGGGAAAGGTATGAATTAAATTATTCTTCTCCAGTTATAGGTAAAATAGTAAGTCTGGCCTCTTTAACCTTGGTATGACAACCGGTCTAAGAGAAAGAAAACTCTGAATTCAAACGAGTTAGACTCCGCTTAACAATTGACCTTATGTCACATCTTGCTCATGACGATCTGTTCAGTAAACACACACACACACACACACACACACCACAAATGGTTTTTAATCGGATTTTAAGGTTTTAAAATGTATGCACACACACGTATCTCTCTCTCTCTCTCTCTCTCTCTCTATATATATATATATATATATATAATATATATATATAATAGAGAGAGAGAGAGAGAGACGTACATACTTAATCATATATATATATATTATATATATTATATATTATTTATATTTTTGCTTGAAGGCAATTGCAGTGCGTATATCGAATAAAATTCGATCATTATTATCTTCTATAATTACCGAATTGTATGCGATATACGCATTGTAATTGCCTTCAAGCAAAAATATAAATAAAAATATATACTTTATTCACCAATGCTTCTTAAATAAACAAACATCAAAAAATCTTTATATATATATAATATATATATATATATATATATATATATTATCCCTTGGCACTCTCTTGATCTAGCTGTCACAACTCCAATTTAAAGCTTCTTTTCCTGGTGACGTATGTAGTTAAAAGCAAAAATCATGCATCATTTATAAACCTTTGCTGATGCAGGATTCGTCGATCAAGAAGTGCAACTGCATTTCTTTCAGGGTTTATAATCCCATCGTTTTATCGACAGTATAATTCTTGTATTGCCGTGTGCATCGTAATCAGAGGATTGATTGGTACACGACCGGGGTTGCAGGATATTTTTCAACGTTCTTTGAACATTGACAGACTATCACCTTAACTTACATATCGACTAATTAAAAAAGTAAAATCGGCAGAGTGGCCTATTGTCGGACAGCGAGGGAGTATATCCCCTTTTTACCTAGCGTAAGACCAGGGAGATTGTTTTGGCTTCTGAGGTGGAATGTTACAAAATTATTAGAATCCTAATATGTATGTACAGTAGTGTAGAAACCAAAATGGCTGTTATAAGTTCAAGCCGGTGTCCTTGAAGGAGTGAATGACAAGGCTTGACCTCATCCTGATCCTTCCGGTGGATACCGTGAGAATCGGTGGAGAAGACCCTCTTCCGGTTTAGATTAGAAAGAGATTTTTAGTCAGATCGGCCATAGCCACGACGGCGGTAAGTCGGGTTATGCACGGTGCCGACTCAATCTGCACAGGTAGATTTCAGAATAAAATATGATCTAAGTTAAATCGAAGTCTTGTGTTATTATCTGAAAACTACCAATGACACAGGGCTTCTGATAAATAGAAATCCCTAATGGAAGACCAGACACTAAGTCCCCAAGACGAAGTCCAGACACTAGAAGAGACGCTAGAAGAAGAATAGAAGTAAGAAAGGAAAGAGAGTATACAACAGGAAGACAACAGCAACCATCACCCCATACTTTACCACACAGATCTAAGGTGTGATATTAATGCACAAATTTTGCGAGGGCTGGTATCAAACCTGGAACATTGTGGTTCCTAGGCGAATGTGCTGTCCAACAAATCTAGACATTACTAAATACATGCATTTTAGTGAGGAGACTTTTCAGGAAACAGTTTCGCTTGGTTGAAACTAAAAGCGTTGATAGCTATTTATTATTCTTATTATACTTATCTTATATATTTATTTATCTTTTATGCCTGCCCGATTGGGTTGAGTTGAGTTCTTTATCGGAGTCTCTCATCATCTCGGATTGACTTGGGTTTATCTTGGGTATAGTCTTGGGTTTTTTTACGTCTTTTATTCGCCCAAGTTCCCCCTGTTGGGATTTATTGGATATAAGGTGTGTATCAGATGGCTACTTCTAAATATAGACTCGCCGACTACCATGTGACCAGGGAAGCCAGCCTCTTATCCAATCACTGTCAGTGCTGCTGCTGCTGCTGTTGTTGTATTTATACTGGCTGATTCTAATCTTAGCTCATTGCTACTTGGATCTTCTTGGACGTCGGACCTAAAGGATACTATACCACAGGACTTATTGACTTACCAAAGGATACTATACCACAGGACTTTTTGAGTCCCCAGTTTTTCAGTTAGACGTCAGGCAGAGAAGTCGGCCATTTTAGGTCCTGCCTAAACTGGAACTCACGCGCGCTATGTTAGTCAGATATTTAGTTACATGAAATGTATAGTTAAGGAAATAAAAGTTGTATAATTAATATGTTCTTGTTGTTGATGATTGTCTTGGTAACAAGTCTAAGAAATGAATCCAGGACGACCAGCCAGCAAGAACACAGGAAAAGACTTACTTACTTATTTACTTTAAGTTATTTTACAACTGGCCAAGGATGGCGGCTAGATACTTAACACCCCCAACCTCATGCGCGAAGAAAAGCCATTATGTCTGTTAGCTTCAATGCCTGGGACTAATCAGAGTGACTAACTTGTTCTCGCGGACTGGTTGGTCATATGACTAAACAAACCAATGAGAGCCCTGTTAATAGGTCAGATACGGATCAACTATCTATCACATTTATATGAAACTCTGCATGAGCTCCTTCATTTAAATCATTATTTTTAAATTTTACAATTACATTACAAAATAAATCCCAAAACCTATCCAATGTGTAACATTAGAAGTACAAGGTCTCGTACATATTTCCCGGGGAATCAGCGAAAAATACGCACGCTCTCCATATATTTAATAATTACGTAGCACAATATCTATTAATAATGGGGATTGTGTATCTGTCTGTCTGTAATCGAAACTACGTCACCAACAAATTCATATTTCCCTTAGTTATGTACGTTATATTTTCAATGGTTATTAAATAATCATTATTTAATCTTGATTAGCATCTAATTTATTAATGATGTCTCAATTATATATATATATAAAGGGAATGTCTTACCGGTAAAAGATATTGAGTTAATCCCAATACTTGATTGATACAAGTATTAATCGGATAAGTCAGTGTGATAACATTATTATATATATATATATATATTATATATATATATATATATATATATATATAAATGCTGCCACTTAATTCAAAGACAATTTGATGTACATAGTTCCTTATTTTTCGTACAAACAATTATTTTCTATTTCATGGTTTCAATTTATAAAGAGTGTCATCATCCAAAAAACTTGTCGCAAAAAAATCACCGAAAACAATCGCAGTGATTAAAACCAAGGAATCAAAAATTTCCGATTCACAGGTCCAAACTCGGCTCGCAATGTTTTAATTTGCTCATGGAGTAAACCTGATTCCAAAATGGTATGATATATTTGGCTACGGCCTCTAGTAGTAAGTTGAAAACACTGACACACTGACATTCGCATTTAATATTAGAGATGTTTGACACAAAAGAACAAAGTAATGTCCTCTCCAATTTTTAATTGAACTAGCAAAAGATGGCAATTTCTTTTGCTAGTTCAATACGGGCATTTATTTAAGTTTTAATATAATCATATATTATATTGAATCGGAAAAACTAATGAAATTATATACGAAAACAAAAACATTACTCTTATTTTTACTTTATTCTAATTGATTTCAATATCAAATTATTCATAGACTTCCTTTTAATACGTTTAGGAATAAAACAATAATATTAGTGTTATAGGTGATATAACCTATAGACTAATGGAATGCGCCGACGGTTACTATAAGTAACAGGGACAATTATGGCTTGTAGAGTAAGCCAATACGAGTCAGCTCATAACTCTATTGTCGGACGTAATTCCCACTTCTCTGTACTGTAATTATGTACTCTTTTGTTAATACATTTTCCTACATTTGTTACCCGTCGTTTTGTTCTTATTTGACCCCTTTAAACCCCACAACATTTAGTAATCAATAATATCAAGTAACTATTTATAAAACCTGCTTTTCTTAAAACCAGTATGCAAATTAACCACATCATATATTATGTATACCTTTATTACTTAGGGATATAAAATATAAAAGATACATTGCAGGATTTTAAACACATTAATAACATGGGCTGTTTTGAGGTAAATCTAACTCAGATTTTCAAAGAATCTTCTCTGATAAATAAGATTTATTCCATGTATTAATGATTTTGACTATAAATCAAATACTCATTGATAAGCTTACCCAATTCCTGAGGGTATTCTGATGTCCGCAGTGGTATAGTTTCAGTTACAGACATATATATATATATATATACACCGATTCTCCATTATAATAAGATGACAGTTTTGTGAGGTCTGCATTCACACTGAACAAATAATATTTCTTACTACCAGACGATGAATGGTCTAAAGGAAAAGGAAGAATAAAAATGAATCTATCATGTCTAGATCAATAAAAATGCGACCTATTACATGAACACATGACTTTGTTCAATAAGATTCAAAGGGAATTATTGACTACACATTTCTGGGAAGTTGTCAAACATTTTTTTTACTGCGCAACGATATGGTGTGCAATTGGATCATTTGTATTACGATTTTATAAAGGAAAAATACCTTTTTCAGATAAGAAAGCCGACCATTGATTTTCCTGCATAACAACAACTGTGCTCGTGATGCAAGTAATATGAAACAAATGACCTTCAAACCATCAATACTCTTAAAAAGCGGAATCGTTCTCCTGTGATGGAATACATGTTTTAACTGAAACATGGCTTAAAAACATGGAAATCCAGGTCGGTATAGCTGGCGTTGTAGAATACGTTGACTGCACCGCTGGAGAGGGGAAAGACTCCCCCGTCAATGGGGCCAACTCCTGGCCGTGTGTGGAGACTAGTGGTGCTTAATGACGGAATCTTTGGGGCTGGGTTGTCCATGATATGCAACACATCACTGAAACCTGAAATCTCCTCAATTTTCGTTTGTAAAGCTAAGCTGTAAGGCATTTGTTATATAATGGTTATCGTTTTAGGAAATGGGCCCGGTGATATAAGTTCAAATCCTGGACGAAGCTCAAAGCCTGGATGGTTGGATTTCATGTAGCGAAAATACCATTATAATATTCTTAACCTTGGCTCATTGCTATTCGGACCATCTTGGACGTCGGACTCAATAAGAATCCGGTGTTATAGTATTCTTTGTAAGTCCGACGTCCAAGATGGTCCGAATAGTAATGAGCCAAGGTTAAGAATCAGACCTCTATAAATACACCAACATCAGCAGCAGCACTGCCAGTGATTGGGCAATAGGAATGCCTTCGGTGGTCACGTGGTATTCAACGAGTCTATATTTAGGAGTAGGCATCTATCACACGCCTTATATCTTAAAAACTTGGGCACCTCACGTGGTGTAATGGTTAGCAAGCTCACTTCGCAAACCATTGTTAGTGAGTTCGATTCTCATTGGGACCCCATACTTCTGGCCTTGTGCCATATCTAAGCTAAGCTTAGTAAATAACTAAGGGCACCTCATGTAGTGTAATGGTTAGCAAACTAGATTAGCAGACCATTGTTTGTGAGTTCGATTCTCACTGGGAGCCCCACACGTCTGGCCTTGTGCCGTATCTAAGCTACGCTTAGTAAAAACTATATCTTAAAACTTGGGCACCTCACGTGGTGTAATGGTTAGCAAGCTCACTTCGCAAACCATTGTTAGTGAGTTCGATTCTCACTGGGTGCTCCATATTTCTGGCCTTGTGCCATATCTAAGCGAAGCTTGGTAAATAACTATATCTTAAAAACTTGGGCACCTCACGTGGTGTAATGGTTAGCAAGGTAGATTTGCAGACCATTGTTAGTGAGTTCGATTCTCACTGGGCGCCCCATACTTCTGGCCTTGTGCCATATCTAAGCTAAGCTTAGTATATTTAGGGCACCTCTCGTGGTGTAATGGTTAGCAAGTTCGCCTCGCAAACCATTGTTAGTGAGTTCGATTCTCATTGGGTGCCCCATACTTCTGGCCTTGTGCTATATCTAAGCAAAGCTTAGTTTTTAAGGCACCTCACGTGGTGTAATGGTTAGCAAAGTTTGCCTCGCAGACCATTGTTAGTGAGTTCGATTCTCATTGGGAGCCCCATACTTCTGGCCTTGTGCCATATCTAAGCTAAGCTTAGTAAATAACTATATCTTAAAAACTTGGGCACCTCACGTGGTGTAATGGTTAGCAAGCTAGATTAGCAGACCATTGTTAGTGAGTTCGATTCTCACTGGGTGCCCCATACTTCTGGCCTTGTGCCATATCTAAGCTAAGCTTAGTAAATAACTATATCTTAAAAACTTGGGCACCTCACATGGTGTAATGGTTAGCAAGTTAGACACGCAAACCATTGTTAGTGAGTTCGATTCTTACTGGGCGCCCCTTACGTTCGGCCTTGTGCCATATCTAAGCTAAGCTTAGTAAATAACTATATCTTAAAAACTGCAACACACACCCTTTTTTGATATAAGGAGAGCTCTTTTATTCAACAATATTAAATCCTTCCATTGAGGAAATTTACAATCGATTACAATCGACAATCTTCCCATTCGTAAATGTTTACAATGAAGTCATTAAGAAATTTGTAATTTCATTTTTGTAGTAAAAGCAAAAATACTATTACTATTACTAATCTTATATTCTACTAAGCCTATTTTGTAAAAAAAATATTAATATTATTATTATTATTATTATTATTATATTATTATTATTATTATTATTATTATTATTATTATTATTATTATTATTATATTATTATTATTATTTTCCTACTCCTAATTCCTAATCTTATTACTGCAAAACGTTACTTTCCAAAGTTAGTATTGCCACTTTTTGGGGTTTCTTTTTTTTTTTTGGATTTTTTCTTTTTTTTGTTTGATTTGGTTTTTGTTTTTGTTTTTTGGTTGTGTTAATTCAAAAATTCAGTACTATACAGTACAATACTTTGTAATACAAGTTAATGCATTAGTAACTTATTGAACAGGTTTAATGTCATTGTCCAGGACATTCATTTGGGGGGATCTTACCCCTCTGCATGAATACAGTCGGCTTATTCTACAGCCCACACCGACAGGGCAAAATCTTAAGTTTAATTTTGGCCCCCCATGATATGTTTTCCAAAAGTATTTAGCTTTATCCAGTTCAACGGTTTTGTGAACAGATCTGAAATGTTATTTTCTGATTCTATATACTTTAAGAGTATAGACCCCTTTTTATTTTCATCCCTTATAAATTGATATTTTATATCAATATGTTTTGTTCTCTGGTGTATGAGGGTTTTTTTTAGTCCCCATGAATTTTCATTTTTACTTTCCCCACCCCACCCCCATTAGTTGACAGAAATTCAAGTTCTCCGGGCTGCTTGAGGAGACGTTCTTTATTTTTATTTTTTATTTTTGTTTTATTTCGTTTTTTCTTTAAGCATTTTTTCGAACCGGTGAACTAGATTTTCTGCCATAAATAGTAAAATGAGGGGGAGCCCATTACTAATATTCATTCTTATTTTGTTGGACAAAATTGTTTTGTTTTTTTAATTCATTCATCCTTTCATTGGGCTTATATTGTATATATGTATCATCTTCCCCCTCCCTCAAAAATGTAAATATGGGTTAAGTGTAGGACTGTCATAGAGTGAATGGAATGTTTTGCTGACTTTTTGTAGTGAATGAGTTTTATGGTGAATGGAAAATTGTTGAATGAATTCGGTCACGAATGGAATAGTTAAGTTAAATAATATATATAATAAATAATTATATCTTAAAAACTGCAACAAAGGTATAATTCTAACTGTTCTTCCCCCAGAGCTGGTCTCCTGTTGTCTCACTTTCTTTATAAATTTTCTTTATTCTTACTAACAAAAGCATGTGCCCCCTGCGCGCAAGAATTTTAGTGTTAGAATAACAAAATATATATGTTGAATTAATACTTGTGTTCCTTAGTTTGACAACTGTTATCATATTGGAATGTCCTCCTATTAAAAATAAGTCCGTTCAAATCGTCCAAGGTGAGATGCAAAAATGTAAATCCTGATTATCTGATGTTGCTTATCAGCGGAATACTTATTTCTGATTAGGATGGCCTGGGTTCTTTAACTTTGGTATGGCAATCGGTCTAAAAGAAGGAAAACACTTGTATTAAGTCCAGCTCAAGCGAAGGGTTTGCTAAAACTAAGCTGGGAAGATGATTAGGCATTTACTAAATTAGTTTGCAAACTGTTTGAATGTGACACAAGATCACAGGCATGTGGCATCCAGCGAGGACCGAATGCGATATTCAGTAGATCTGGGAGAATAGCTCTATATACCCAACCCGTTTCCCACGGCTAGGATATGACACAGGGTCACACGTATTGGGCCTTAGCAAAGTTCCAACTCAGGCTGTTAGGAAAAGTATATATAGCCTCATAAATATATATCTTTCTTTTTTTTTTTGTTATTCTTAGTCAGGAGTGTTTGTTTTGTAATGTGATACCCCTGAATATCTATTTTAAAAATTATCTAACGCGAGCTTGTTGTTTGGTTATTTTGTTTAATTTTATTTAATTTTGAAAGTCTAGGAGATTTTTTTTAAATCTTCATCTCCTTATAACATTATTCTAGGTACTTGATTCTCCTGGCAAAATTGAATTGGTACAGAGATGGACAAAAACTACTTTTATTTCTACTTGGTTAAACACTTGAACCTACGCGATCTACGAATTGTTATATATATGAAATATAAGTAGAGTAAGATATATTGCTGAGTGAAAACTTATTTCAACTTGAGATCGTTAACTGTTTTGTTTTTGTTTTTTTTAAGGATTCTAAAAAGATATTTCTAATTGAACAGAACACTTATTTAAAAATTTTATAACGGTTAGATATTTGTATTTTAGGTTTTGCTTGTTTCACTGAAGTTAAATTTCATCATTCATCAGGTGCAGTGACAGCATGCCCCTATCGGTTATCGCCAAACGCGAGGTCTTTTGCACAGCATCCAGAATCTACACAGAGCTCATTAATGTATTATTTTGTATAGGTGTCAACTGGAGAACGTCTTTTATGACTTCTTTGCTTCTCCAGAAGTGTCCAGCATGTGTTGTTTGTGTTACTTGGATGGCTTGTGTGATAGGAGGCAAGTGGTCGAACAGCGTCGTTTTTATGGGATGATAAATGGGATTTGAAAATTAGCTTTTATATTAGATGATTATTGGTTGAAAAAAACCCTGGTTTTATGATGTATTATATTCATAGAGAGCTAATAAAGGACTATTTGCTCGTAAATTCCTACCATAAATTTAACTGAACACCCATTTTATGTCCGTGTTTTTGTATTAAATGTTTTATTTTTCTTGCACCCGTTATGTTACAATACAAAATATTTTCTTTATTTTAATATTCATTTCAATGTGCATATTCTAAAAGTTTATTTGTGAGAATGTTTATTTTTAAAGTGGGGCTCGTTTTACAATTTAGCATAAATTGGATCCTCCTTTTATGACCATAATTTTGTTTTTTTTCGTCGACAATGATAAAATCTGATGTTTTTATTTTAGAGTACCAAAGCCAAAAAGAAAAAAATAAACAACAAACAAAAAGTAATATTCAACTTTTTACTCGTAAATTCCTACCATAAAATTAGGCTTGGTCATTTTATGGTAGGAATTTAAGAGTAAAAAGTTGAAGTGTAAAAACGAACCCCCACTTTAAAACTAAGCATTATCACAATGTAATCGCTTTTAGAATATACACATTGAAGTGAATATTAAAATAGATAAAGGAAATATATGTAGTATTGTAACATAACGGGTGCAAGAAAAATAAAACCTTTATTGCAAAAACACGGACATAAATGGGGGTTCAGTTTATTTTATGGTAGGAATTTACGAGCAAATAGTCCTTTATTACCCATAGAGAAAAGTTTTTTATGTTTCTGTTAGGTTCTTATCTATGGCTTAAATTGATCAAAGACTGAGTTTTGCACTGAAAAATTGTTTTAAAACAAACTATTCCTATACAAATCGTATATACAAAAACAATTTGGCATTAAATAACCCATAGGGTTGATATGCCGTTAAACAAAAGAAAACCCAATCAAAACTTTCGTTTTAACTCTGTCTTTACCAAATGAAATAATTTAATTTTGAAGCTTGTATCGCAAAATTTGATGTTCAAAGATTTCCAAGTAAGTCCATTGCCTTTAAATAAACCAAGCTGACGTTTGTAATTAGCAATGGCTAGAGCAGTTTTTTTTCGTCCGTAGTGGTACAAGGCCTGAATTAGCAATTTAATGGTAACTCCATTCTCCCCAAACTAAAGATCTGGCTGGTTAGTTGGTTGATTGGTTAGTTGGTTGGTTGGTTGGATTTACGGCATGCCAACACTTGGGTTAATTTAGACCAAAGACTTTTGGTTGTATTCCTTATTCTTATATTCATTATTTTTTAAACTCACTTTTAACACATTTTTAAAACTCATTTTCTATCTATTTAACCGACTGATGGGACTCTAACAGGTACTACCACTCCACTACTGTAGCGTCAGTATTGGATGCAGTTCAATGTCATCCTCAGTATATTTCCCAAAACTTTGTAACTGAATGGTTAGTTAGGTATTTAGTTGGTTTGTTGTTTTATTGCATGCCTACCCTTATGTTATTTATGTCGAAAAAGGTTTTTTGTTTCATTCATTCTTGTTGGGTTCATTTTTTTAACTCAATTTATAACACTTTTTTAAGGTGCCAAGCCACTCGTTCTCTGCATGTGTTGTACATTGAATATATTTAAAAGAAGATGAAAACGGATCTTCCGGTTGGATCGAGACAGGGAGAAGACGAAATGAGTAACAAAGGACTTTTTCCGGGTAAAGCGAACAAAGAAGAATGGGTAACAATAAGTTCGGAAATAGAATTGTCCGCTGATAAGTGTAACAAAGAAAACGCGTAGGCGTTTGAGATATATAAAAAGAAGTCAGCCAGAGGTCAGTTAGACAGTCAGACAGGAGACAGCGGACGGCGAACAGAGCACAATGAGCGACAGTCGACATGGTCCGTCGCGGGCTAGGGCGGTGACACGCCACCAGCCACCCTCCACCTCACCAACGCTAGTCATCCCAGCAGCATTGTCAACCCTCGGTCATTTCATTGTCAACGCTCGCCGCCCACCACGTACAGCCGATGAGAGAAATAAAGTCAAAACTCCTACTATACCCATGTGTTGTAGATTTCATTAAGCGACTACTAACATACATCGTTTTGGGTAAAGTGAAAACCCCAGTACTAACGTACACGATTTAGAGTAGCGAAGAAGGCGCTACATAACATATAGAATTTGATGCCAGTACGTAACACATGTACCTCCCACGTGTTTTTGCAAAAGTGGCATATCCTCATATCTCTCCCGCAGACATCTTTAAAGCGTAGGCGTGGTCTACCTACCGATCGGGAGCCTTTTACTAATTCGCCATACAAAACTTCTTTTGGGATGCGGCAATTTTCCATCCTCCTGATATGCCAAAGCCAGCGAAGGCACCTCTCGCAGAGGATGGAGAACATGCTGTTCATGTTAGCGCAGTCCAGCACGTCTGTGTTGGGCACTCTATCCTGCCAGCGAATGTGCAGAATACGTCGTAGACACCTGAGGTGGAAGTTGTTGAGTTTCAATTTCGTGGCTTGAATATGTTGTTCACGCTTCGCTTAAAGTTAAGCAAGGCACAAAGAGGAATGAGAAAGAGAACAGAGTAGCTTCGACTGCAAAGATAGCCAGAGAGAGGGAGAAAAAACAGAAGCCCCAGAAAGCATCACAGTTTGTGTGCAGTCAGTGCACCAAAGACTGTCACTCAAGGATAGGCCTGCACAGCCACTTGCGAAGATACAGATAATTTATTTATTTATTTATAATACATTTATAATAATAACATTTTTATACATATGGAACCTCGATTTTGACGAGGAACTATCCTTCAAAGTATCGACCGCTTTTTACTCAATGTCAAACTTAATATTTGCCAAACCCTCCTCACGAGCAGGTTGTGACACAAGCTCAATTACTTAAGCAGAGTATAACAAGTTTGAATTGAGAGTTTTCCTTCTCCTTGACCGGTTACCTAGCCAAGGTTAAAGAGCCTAGTATATCCTACTATTTACCCATAGCTGGAGGGAGAGTAGTTGGATGCATTCCTTTCCCAAGGGTATTAGTGTTATATGAAAGTGTAGGTGTCATAGGTGAACGTCACATGAGTCCATCTTTGCTACTCCAGCAGTGTCCAGCATGTTTTATTCATGTGAATTGGATGGTGTGTATGATCGGGGGAAAGTGGTCACACAGTTGGTTTCTTGTGGGGTGCAGCTTTTCATCCATTGTCAATGCCAATTTTGAATCAGCCTTTTTCACACACACACACACACACACACACACATATATATATATATATATATATATATATATATATATATATAACAACCCCTTCGCACAAACACACGAACAAGATATGACACAAGATCAGTTTCTTAAGATGTTTATTATTATAACATCGTCCTTGGTGGGCGAAAAGGTACCAACAACAATAACATACTTTTAAACTCATTTTTTTATCTATGTTCCCCATAGATTGGACCCTAACAGGTACTTCCACTCCATTACGGAACAGGAACATCAGTATTAGATACAGTTCAGTGTGATACCCAGCACACCCGTTTAGGAGGTGTTTTTTTTTCACTGTCAGCAGGGAATGCAGTTGGTCTATTCTACGCCACTTTACTAACACGTGTTACACAACTGCACCATATTCTAAACCCCTTTTGTAAATGACACGAGATGCGTTGCATTTATATATTTTGTTATCAACTGTTCTGCTATGTGCATCGGGCATGTGCAGTATCGATGGGAGTTGCCATGTATGAATAAGGAAACGTTTTACCATTGGCTGCATTCATTAGGTTTCCTTGCAACCCGGCGAACGGAAATTCTTCCGGTATTCTACAACGCCTCATTGTCGTGACATTTGTAGCGAATTCTATCTTCCCGAAATGGATATTTTTAATTTTTTTTCTTTATGAATTCCATGATCTTTTGTGTCAGCAAAAGTTGAAGAAACATATTTTCTGAAATTTTCTGACTCTTAATGGAAGGCAAATAGGGAGTCCATTTTTTTTTCATATTAAAAATATGATACTTACGCATGGATGCACATGAGAATAGCTTCATATTTGAAATGCATTTTTAACAATATTTTTTATATGTTAAAGCAAGTAAGAATTGACACATGTTTGTGCGCGTTTCTATAATTCCTAACTAAAAATGTATACAAACTGAGTGATAAGAGTTAAAATCAGAAAGATTATATATATATATATATATAATATATATATATATATATATATATATATATATATATTATATATATAATCCAAAAGTCCAGAGAGGAAATCTTCCTTACGACACAAGAGTTTTATTTTAAAAAACCTGTCGCAGTTTGAGAGCTCAATGTGTGCTCTTAATGTTAGAGTCACAGAGCAAATATATAAGTAAAAGAAATGTATAAATCTCTAAGTCTTTTGTTATTTCTTTACTTATATATATATATATATATATATATATAATATATATATATATATATATATATTAAGAATATTCTTATATGCCTGTATGTATGAAAATAATTTTTATAAATGTATATACTGTGTACATATTGAAAAGGTTTAATTCATATGGGATTTTATATATACAGGGTGGCCAAGAAGTCACTAATTAGCGGTATGGGAAATGCAAAGAGCATCATCCAAAATTTGAACCCGTCTTGACGTGTCTATTTCCTATCTTACACCCATGACCTTATGGCAAACTATGTATATTGTGTAATGGATTTCCTCTCTTACGTAATTCTATAATCAAAAATATATGATATCTGTTCCCTCAGTGACTTCTTGGCCACCCTAAGAGGGTGATCCCAAAGGTAAGGTCACCTAAATGTTTAGAAATCACAGAAACGTTTATTGCTCATTGTCAATGTTATTTACATCATTATAGATTGAGCTAGTATTCAAAACGTCTGACTTTCGAGCAAATCCACACTTGTCAATACAATGGTTTGAAAATAGTATTGGCGAGAAATTGTCTGATACCAAGCGCCATTCTCTTCGTGTCATCGCTCCCCTAACATAGATATGCATACTCTATGTAGGATTTTGAGCACTCATTACATAACCAACATATGTGTTATTAATTTTGGAGATACAGTCTCGTACAGCACATTTGATTTCATACACAATATTGGTCTCATTAAGAAGAGTAGTTTTGGGGGAGGAGTTGTTGCATGTGACGAGATTGGTAGTTTTAAACGAAACACGGAACATACCATCAGTTTCCTACCTGAAGATGGCAAATCGAATTGCCGAAAGCGCTCGTAATGAAACCTTTGGTGAACTGCTACACCAGTTCCACCCTGACACCAAAAAGATGGCCAGAAAATAAGAAAGGATTGAACAAAACCTTGTCCGACAAGAATTGTCAGTACAGTTTAACATATGTTTAAAAGAAAAAATGCTGCCAAAATACACACACACACATATATATATATATATATATATATATATATATATATATATATATATATATAAACAAACAAACAAATATATATATGAATATATATATATATTTGTTTGTTTGTTTTTTTCTGCATCGTGTGTAAAATATTAATTTAGATGTATATGTATTATATATGTTTACACATATTCAAAGATACGTAATACTATACATATAAATACACTCTCCCTCCTTGAGTAGCTACACTGAAGAAGCGTAAAACGCCGTAACACAGTGTCTATGGATGACTTATATATATATATATATATATATATATATATATGTGTGTTTGTGTGTGTGTGTGTGTGTGTGTGAAATAAAAGGAAATTAATCCGACAGTGTGAATTTGATATATTGAAAAAACAAATGATGTTTACAAATGCTTGGGATCATCAGGAGAGAATGTGCACCGTTTCGGGGGCTTCCTCTCAACAGTTTTAACTGCACCTCGTCCCCTCTCACTGTTGTGAGGTCCCTCGGAATATCTGTATCGACCGTATGTAATAGATCGGTCTTCAACAAGAACGGGATGAACTGACCGTTAGAAGAATGCGCAAATAGAACGCTGTTAGTCAAAGTTGGAATTTTTCAAAAAATGCGTTATCTGTATTAAAAATAAAATGAATTTTATAGAGGAAGACCCCGAAACGGTGCACATTCTCTCCTGATGATCTCAAGCATTTGTAAACATCATTTGTTTTTTCAATATATCAAATTCATATATATATATATATATATATTATATATATATATATATATATTATATATATATATAACAAGTTTTGGTACAGCTAAATTTATATATAATTTTGAAAAGTAACATACTTTATTAATGATCAGCAATTAATAGAATTGAAAAGAAAAAAAATGGGGAAGCGATAGATACTTAAGCGCCCTTTCGATCGGTGCTTTTTCAAAAGTAACAACCGGTAGATCGTTTAAAAGTATATATATATATATATATATATATATATATATATATATATATATATATATATAGTGTGTTCGGGATAAATTTGACAGTTTCATAAGGAAAAGAAAAAAGTACTTGGTAACTACAAAATGTAATGGATTGTAAAGAAATTCAACAGGCACGGAATTTACACTACTGTCAACAAGTTTCACTCAAAATAACCGCAATTAGCGTCCATCACAGTCTCAATCCTGCTCCGGAACCTGGAGCAAGCTGATGTTACAGTTTCCCTGGGAAGGCTCTCAAAACTACCTTAATTCTGTCGATTAACTGGGATTTTGTAGTACTGGCACGGCAATTGGTTTCACAGAGCCCCATACATAATCCATGGGGTTAAGATATGGGGAGTTCGGAGGCCAAACATTGGGACGAGTGTAGTAGTAAAAATTCGCTGACAACCATTTTTTAATTTTACCAAAGGGGTGTGGCAGGGGGCAGAATCCACGGGCTTTTTCTGGGAGCAGTTGACCTCTGCGACGCTTGTATGAGTAGTAGCGAAGGTTTTTATTGAGTACAAGCTTCATGGTAAAGGCTGAAACATTGAATTCACGTGACAAAACCCGAATTCCAATGCCAGGGTCTTCCAACACTTTTTTCAACAGATTTTCGAGTAATTCTGCTGTACTAACACAATCAGATCGTCTGTTGTTTCTTTCTTCTAGCCACAGGCTCGTAGTCTCCATTGCAATTCTCCAGTTCATGCCTGATTGTTTTTATAGTGTTCAGCGAGCACTGGGAAGCAACCATAATTTCCTTATTTTGATGACCTGTGCAGATCATCATGATACAAGTTATTCTCTTCCATGATTCAGGTGGGTTCCAGTCATCCATTCTATATGTGATCACGTATATAAATGAACAATGGTCCACGTTTTTAAATGATGCGTAGTGTGCCTCAATACCTCCAACGTACGGAGAAAAATAACCAAATATAAGTATATCAAATTCATCCCGAACACACTATATATATATATATATATATATGTGTGTGTGTGTGTGTGTGTGTGTGTGCGTGTGTGTGTGTGTGTGTGTTTGTGTATGTGTATGTGTGCTAGTGTGTGTGAATTTGTATACACGAGTGTGTTTTACTCATCTATTCGTATTCTAGTTAATTTTATATTCCAGAAATATATAATTCATATGTACCACAGTATATGCCAATGAAAGTGCATATTAATGGAAGTACATTCTTATAAACATACACGCACATGGGCATATGCGGGCATATATATATATATATATATATATATATATTTATACATATATGTGTGTGCGTATATATATATATATATATATATATATATGTGTGTGTGTGTATGTGTGTGTGTGTGTGTGTGTATGTGTGTGTATTAAAAAAAGAACTGTTTAATGAAGCAATGTAATACATTAAGAAAATTTTCCATAACATGATAAAAGTGATAAATAAACATACAGGCAAATCCTTTTTCTCTTCCAATTCTTTTCGCTTCGATTATACTTTTGGAATCAACTGCCAGTCTTGATTTTGCATGCAACAACAAATAACGCCTGAATTAATAATTTTATTATTCTATCCTATGTAAATCAGTTCAGATAAAAATGTATCTTTTGTGTTCGTTTTTATTTGTGTTTGCAGTACATTTCATGTTCCAAGTTTCCCTTCAAAAAGACAATTACTATCGACAGCTGATATTCACACTCCTCTCCCTCTTTCAAATAGAACCCTTCATGGTAAAGCGTCCGCTTGTGGTAATGGTTTCGCATATCCATTACTACTGAAAAGCAAGTTCGATCCTCGTTTGGTGACTCATACTTGCGATCTTGTGTCAGGCTTCCCATCTTGGTATATTTATTATAGGTCGACTCTCTCAGATATATTACTACAGAAAACCGAGTCGCTCGTTGGATGCCACATAGTAGTAAACTTGTGTAAGGCTTTGTATCGTGGTGTAATGGTTAGCTAACGATTCTCTTAGATCCATTACAAATGGAAAGCGAGTTCGATCCTCGTTGAATACTCCATTCTTACGGCCATATATAAGGCTTCTCATTGTCTTAGAATGGTTAGATAATCATTCCCTCAGATCCATTACAAATAAAAAGCGAGTTCGATCCCTGTTGAGTGCTCCATACTTGCGGCCATATATAAGGCTTCTCATCGTGGTGTAATGGTTAGCTAACGATTCTCTTAGATCCATTACAAATGGAAAGCGAGTTCGATCCTCGTTGAGTGCTCCATGCTTGCGGCCATATATAAGGCTTCTCATCGTGGTGTAATGGTTAGCTAATCATTCCCCTCAGATCCATTACAAACGGAAAGCGAGTTCGATCCTTGTTGAATACTCCATTCATGCGGACATATATAAGGCTTCTTATTGTGGTGTAATGGTTAGCTAACCATTATCCCAGATCCATTACAAACGGAAAGCGAGTTCGATCCTCGTTGAATACTCCATTCATGCGGACATATATAAGGCTTCTCATCGTGGTGTAATGGTTAGCTAATCATTCCCCTCAGATCCATTACAAATGGAAAGCGAGTTCGATCCTCGTTGAGTGCTCCATGCTTGCGGCCATATATAAGGCTTCTTATCGTGGTGTAATGGTTAGCTAACCATTATCCCAGATCCATTACAAACGGAAAGCGAGTTCGATCCTCGTTGAATACTCCATTCTTGCGGACATATATAAGGCTTCTCATCGTGGTGTAATGGTTAGCTAATCATTCCCTCAGATCCATTACAAATAAAAAGCGAGTTCGATCCTCGTTGAGTGCTCCATACTTGCGGTCATGTGTAAGGCTTCCCATGTAAGGCTTTGATGTAATGGTTAGCAATTTTGTTTCAAAGACCAATTACTACTGAAAAGCAAGTTCGCTTTACAACTCTTTCAAATACAACCCATCATTGTAAAGCGTCCGTTTGTGGTGTATTGGTTGGCAAGCTAAATGTTCATATCCATTACTACTAAAAAGTGAGTTCGATCCTCTTTGTGTGCCCTATATTTGCAACTTTGTATCAGGCTTCCAATCGTGGGGTATTTGTCATAGGTCTATTCTCTCAGATCTATTACTACTGAAAAGCGAGTTTGTTTCTTGCTGGATGCCACATAGTAGCAACCGTGTGCAATGCTTCCCATCATGGTGTAATGGTAAGCTAACCATTCTCTCAGATGCATTACTACTATTAGAAAGTTTGATATTCGTTGAACGACGCATATTTGTGACCTTGTTTAAGGCTTCCCGTTGTGGTGTAATTTTGTCTCGAAGATCAATTACTACTGAAAAGCGAGTTCGCAACTATATGGATAATCCATACTTACGAAGCAGGTTGTTAGAAAAAGGCGACCCATTGTTGTGTCATGGTTAGAAAGCTAATCTCCCAGATCCAGTATTACATAAAAATAAGCTCGACCCTCACTGAATGCTCCATACTTGTGTCACATGATACCAGTCGCGAATGGATTGGGTAAATACCGACTTTCCTTCCATCCTTGTATCAGAATGGATTTACATTTTGCCTAATGAATTTTGACCATTACAGTTAATTACGTGAAACTTGAACTCTTCTGTAAAGTAAAGATTTCTATGGAGCTCTAAATAGCTTTAAGCTTCAACAGAAATTCCCAACGGGTTTCCATGAGGTCCAAGTTACTTTCATGTACGAGTGTGGATTGAAAATATAATTGGTTGAATGGTTCATAGGATGACGTCATATCCGTTTTTGAGGATTATGTTGACCAATGGGATCCAATAATTATCTTTAGCCTTGGCTAGGTAACCACTTAATGAGAAGGGAAACTCAGAATTCAAATCGGTTAAAGCCAGCTTAAGAAATTGACCATGCGTCGCATCCTCCTTGAGCGTTGATTGTCCTGGTCGTATTCTACAATTGCTCTTATAGCCTGTTGTAGGTGACTCACCTATGACACGAACATGAACTTACCCAAAGGGTATATATTTAACAGAGTAAAGCTACTCAAACGAGTAGTACCAGATACAGTTCTTCGTGTAAGCTGAAACAAGGAAACCTTTCCATTGTACGTTGATATATATTGCTGAATACAATCTGTTCCCTACATTTTATACCCGTGTTGAGTTATTATTTATTGACCCTTAAACAGGTAATAAAATAACCAAAAATGAATACCCAACAAGAATAAATAAAACAAAAACGCCTTCGACATAAAATAACCCAATGGTTGACTTGTCGTAAAATCCAACCAAACAAACCATCGAGAGGAAATGGTTAGCAAGCTTGTCTCAGATTCATTACTACTAAATATCGAGCTCAGCCCACGCTGGAGGTCCCATATATGCAACTTTGGGTTACATCTTGCTCGTAACGAACGATTTGCGTAGATACCTAAGTTTGAAGCCGATGATAATTCAATAGATATCCAATAGGGTGACTAAGTCAAATACATTCATTTAGAACAGGGTTCACCAAACTCTTTTCACCGTGGGCCAGATAATGGAAAAAAATAACGAGCGCGGGCCACATTCTGATTGTGTTCAATACTTGCTAGCCAGAACGAAAGCTCTGAGAAAAAGATGCAAAACAAAATTTATATTTCCATGTTATATTCATGGATGAGTGATGTAAGATGCACAAGCACAAATTTAACTAAGATATTTATTTTTAAAACATTATGAACGCAACATTGGCAGAAAGGTTTAGTGAGATTTGTGAAACTGAAGTTTCCTTTTTAAGATATTGTCAATGATTGTTTTGGAATTGCTACATCCAATCAAGAGAATTGCTTTGAAATGTCTTATCAGTCAATTTCGTTTGATGGGTTGATTTCACATATTTCAATTTTGAAAAGCCTTGCTTGCATACATAAGTGGTTCCGGGCGTGTTAGCAGACAAATTCAAGTACCGTCGGCGGGCCTGATAAAATGCCTTCGAGGACTGGATCCAGCCCGCGGGCCGTAGTTTGGTGACTCCTGATTTAGAACCAGGGATTCCCATCGTGGTGTAATGGCAGAAAAATATTCACGTAAATCAATTACTAGTGAATTCTATCTTTGCTGGATGCCTGATACTTGCGACCTTGTGTCACATCCTACCTGTTTCTAACGGGTTGAGTAAAAATAACTATATTGAAGGTCAAATAGATAAAATCCGAAACATTATAAAAGATATACAATCCCAATTACAATGACACATAGTAAATGGGGTCATTAGTCGGAAAAAAAAACACCGAGATTAAAGATAATATTAGCCAGCTAAGAAGATAGACTTCTGAAGTGGAATGGACACTTCAAGGAACTGCTTGAAAACTCTCCTAAAATCACTGCTAAATATTTTCCAGAAATCCTTAATTGCCAATTAGACATCAATCTAGGACACTTTACGGAGGATGAAGTTCTAAAAACAATCAAAAGTAGAAAAGCAGCAGGCCTTTACTAATGGATTCATTCTTTACTGGATACCCAATACGTGTCTGCCCTGTCGGCTGGGGCGTTAGAATGCACCGACTGCACCTTTGCAGAGGGGTAAAACTCCCCCAATGGGCCACCTGTTGGCCGTGGGTGGCGACCCGTGATGCTTAAGGATAGAACCAGGCGGATGAGCAGTTCCTGACTTGCAATACTCCACTTTGGCCCTTTCTTGGGCTAGACGGTCGGTCGGAGAGACCCCCTCCGATCAATCGGCTGGTTATGTCAAGCCCTAGCACCTATATGATTTTCCCAACCCTATTGGCCTTATGGCAAGCCCAACCCCTTTTTATCATCTGGGTGCTAGAAGGCGGTGACTGAGGGTTTACATGTCCTAGAATGACGTTAAACGCTCTGATGGTGAGGTTCCAGTTCTGGAGGTATGGGGAATGTGGAGCACCCCTTCATCACCATTGCTCCCTGGTCCACTCTGACCTGGAGTGGTAGTACCTGTTAGGCTCCCATCTATGGGTTAAATAGAAAAATGTATTCATAAAAAAATTGAATTATCCATTAAGAATTGATTTATTTCAAAACTTTATCGGCATTAAATGACCCACTGAGGTTGATATGTCGTAAAACAAAACAAACCAAAAAAAAAAAAAAAGATCAGATTACCGAAGCTGAGTTGGTGTTGACTGGTATTGAACCCGGAATCTTGCGACTGAGTTAAACCGGCTGCCTAAAACAGAACAATAATCTTTTTCTTACATAGCTGCATGTTACATCTAAAAAAAATGATCGGAGACGGTATCGGCCGGCATGTTGTGTGAACAGCAAAAACAAGAAGGATCCCAATTGTCCGAGTAATAATTTGGCTATTATTACACAGTTGTCAGAGGATGTAGGTGTGGTAATTGTAGACTGAATAGGGTTAATAAGAAAGTTAACCTCAACTTATTTGCCGGTAAATCAGAAGTAATTGGTCAGTACCGAATAAAAAGAGGAGCCGAAAATCGAGCAAAGAAATATAATTATCTCTGCACCCAGCGAGGAAGACTCACTTGATTCCAATGAAAGGAGTGTCCCACTAACCGTTAAATGTTCACTATCATTTGGCGCCTAACCACCCTCTGTCATTGTCAGGGTCAGACCAGAGATTCACAGTCGTTGAACTTGAACTGATCTGGTTTAGACATGTTTGAGTCGAGAGACATCGATCCGCCTGATTGATTTTTGAGCCATATAAAAGTGAAGCCGACAAGTTAATGTCCATATATTCTTTCGTTTGAGGCGCGTGGTGTAATGGTTTGAGTCGTAGGAAATGGACTTTTCAACAAGAGTTAAAATCCTGGACGAGGCTGTTTGCATTTATATTACACTAATACCCTTGCGAAGTGTACGCATCCAACTACTCTCCGTCCAGCTATGAGTAAATAGTAGGTTAGACTGGGTCCTTTAACTTTGTCTAGGTAATCACCAAAGGAAAAGGAAAATCATAAATTCAAATTTAAACTGAAATTGACCTAGTGTCACACCCTGCTCGTGCGAGGGTTGCGATATATATATATATATATATATATATATATATATATATATATATATATATATATATGTGTGTGTGTGTGTGTGTCTGTGTGTGTGTGTGTGTGTGTATGTGTGTTTGTGTGTGTGTGAATTTATTTGATTTGCTTATATCCTCGAAGAGATACTTATCATCTGTACTATTTTACTTTGTGTGATATATTTTCATTCTTAATAATCCACATGTCCTTTCATTACCATTTTTCTTTAATCCTTTTTAGACAATATTTTCACATATATATATATATATATATATAATATATATATATATATATATATATATATATATATATAACACGCAAACCCTTAAACAAACAAGTGATATGCAGATACATTTAAATAAACGCACAAAGAATTTGACCACATTTCTATCATTTTCAAAATTTTTTTGCTGCCCGACAATTGCTCCGCTTAAACAATTAAACTTTACCGACCCCATATATATAATATATATATATATATATATATATATATATTATATATATATATATATATATATATAAGTAAATTGGCGGAGTGGTCTATTGTCGGTATCAGCCGAACAGCGAGGTAGGCTAACCCCTTTTCCCTAGCGCTAGACTAGGGAGATTGTTTTTGCTGAGGTGAAGTGCCACATCTACTATCAACTCCAACTTTATCGGAATTACCCAATCTGTGATATTCATGCACCTAGTTGACGAAGACCAGTATCGAACCCGGAATCTTGTGATTCCTCGGTGTGTGCTTTAGGGATCCCATATATTTATATATTATAATATATATATATATATATTATATATAGGGTATATGTAAAAACAACATTTTTTTTGATGAAACAAAGAAAATACAGTGCTCAATCACAAATTGTAAGAGCTAATATTTATTTATTTTACAAAGTTTTCACAGATCAATGTTCATTATAAACAGCGACCAAGGTTTCATGCTAAGGCAATCATCAGGTTGTTGAGCAAGATCCCATGGTGTTTGTTGAAGTTCTTTACTCAATGTCACTATTCTTCTTTTATTATAATATATATTATATAATATATATAATATATATATATATATATATATTGAGTTTTCCGAGTTAAGAGCTGTAAATCTGTCGGGCGTTTTTTTGTGTTTTGTGTTTTGTGTTAAGAATTAAAATTTGAGGTACGACCGAGCTTCAGATATGCTTATGTTAATAAGTTCACTAAAACATTTAAGTTTCCAAATGCATTCCCCGAAAGAAAAATATTATAACAAACTAAACACTGAAACATATTACAGCACATAATTCATTTAATTCTAATTAATTTTTGTCATACAATACAGTGCTATTTTTCTTAATTGAAAAAAAAAGTCACTAAAGTTAAGTTTTTTGGGGTGGCTGGGATCGGATAAAAGGCATTTCAGTTTATTTCAATGGGTGGCATTGATTTGATATACAAGGAAATTAAGTTATGAACGGAACGAATTCGTAAGTCAAGGTACCACTGTATTTTCTAATTTTATCAAGAAAGAGTACTGAATATCAGTGAGAGAGTATATATGTAAGTACAGATAGCCTAAAAGTAAAGTCACCAGCGCTTGGTAACTCTCAGTTTCTTGCTCATGCCATCTTCGGACTAAGAACGCATAAGCAAAAACTAAAATTTACCAAGCGCCGTTGGTTCTATATCTACTCTCCTCACTATATATATATATATATATAATATATAATATATATATAATTATATATATATATATATATAGATATATATAGATATATATATATAGAGAGAGAGATATAGATAGATAGGAGAGAGAGAAGATGTATAATAGAAGATATATATATATATATATATATATAGATAGATAGGGAGAGAGAGAGAGATATAGATAGAAGGAGAGAGAGAGATATATAATAGATAGGAAGAGAGAGAGAGAGAGATATAGATAGATAGAAGATATATATATATATTATATATATATATTATATATAGATAGATAGAAGAGAGAGAGAGAAATATAGATAGAAAGAAGAGAGAGAGAGATAGATAGATAGGAAGAGAAGAGAAGATAGAGAGAGAGAGAGAGAGAGAGAGATATAGATAGATAGGAAGAGAGACAGAGATAGATAGATAGAAGAGGAGAGAGAGAGAGAAATAGGAAGAGGGTGAGAGAGAGAGAAAGATAGAAAGAGAGTTAGAGGTAGTTGAGTCTAATAGGAGCTCACCTGAGGATCTGCAACGTAAAACACAGAGTCATGAGTTACTGTTTTATTGTTATCGTATTTTATCGTATCTAAATTATGATATTACCTAGAGCACTGCACTCATCAAAAGGGTTACTTATCCTTTGTATTATGTTACCATATATATATATATATGTGTGTGTGTGTGTGTGTGTGTGTGTGTGTGTGTGTGTTTGTTTGTGTTGTGTGTGTAATTTTCATAATTTTTAACAACTCACATTTCGGTTCAATTAAAATTTCTCTTTCATCCTTGTTTAGGTAATATTCTCATGTGTGAGTGTGTTTGCGTACTTGAGCATCCCTGTATACGCCTGTATATGTGCGCCCTTTCTTCTCTTTGTACGTGTAGGATTACGTGTGCTATGCATGAATATAATACATGGGTGCGTACGTTTGTTTATAATCATTGCTTCCTGACGGGAGTGCACGTGCCAGTGTGTGCTTTATATATGTTTTTATGAGTGTGTGAGAGAGAGAGAGAGAGACAGAGAGAAAGACAGACAAATAGATAGAAAGACAGAGTGTGAGAGAGAGAGAGGGGGAGAGCGAAATAAAGAAATAAAGAAATAAAGCAAGAAAGAAAGAAAGAAAAAAGAAAGAAAAAAAAGAAAGAGATTTTGTGTTTTTCCAGTAAGGACATATTTGGACGGTGAGTGTGAATGCTAGTTTGTTTAAAGTTCTTGTATGTGCATATATATATATATATATATATATATATATATATATATATATATGCATATTCATATATGTATGGTTTGCATTATTTTCTGCATGACCGCATTTATATATATACATATATATATATATATATATATATATATATAATATATATATATATATATATATATATATATATATATATATATATATATATTATATATATATATATAATATATATATATATATATATATATATATATATATATATATAGTTTATCATTAAAATTCAGTTCCTATCACGTCATTGGTCAGTGAACTTAAAGCAATGAATTCCCTTTCCTTTTGTCAAGTTTACAGCCGGGAATTCTTTGATGAACGAAACCTTCGCGTTCGTACCAAAATCGATCATGCGCAGCAAAGATAAATTAATTAAATTACTGCACATGTGCGTTCCTTTTTGTTCGCGCTCATTGGATTTGTTTATTTTTCCTTTCGATAGAATAACGCTATCGGAACATGAAAAAGGTCGTAAAAAAAACGAAACTTAAAAAGCTAATGCGTAAAGTTAAATTTTCTTTCTACAGAAAAAGGATTATTTATATTACGTTGCACTTAGTTGTACCACAAATGACTTGTTTGATTAGTTCTTCGGTTGAATAGTTAAAGAAGAAGCGAACATTTCCTTTTGAACTAACTTGCATGACACGCCCAATGATCCATGCGAACGAGTGCGGACATTAAATGCTGAGATTCATTTTCCAGTACGAAGATGTTTTTAATAAAGCCCTTTTTTTTTATTGAAGTTCCATGCTTAGCTGTTAAACGGCAGTCCGATGACTAAACTGCAAACATTATCTGTTTCAGTAAAACTGTAGGAATTACAATCTTTACTTATGGGTAATTTAATATCAAATCATCCAGGCCATGTCACTCGCCCCCTTCAATGTTTCTGAAATTTTGTCCAAGTGTGAATTATGATAAGGTTAGACAATCCACAAAATTTGAGCTTGATCTTACTATGAAAACATCAGAAAACATCAATAAC
>CM042141.1:68732142-68747142 GCA_023376005.1 Doryteuthis pealeii | reverse complement strand
GTATTTGTATTTACACTAACGAGTTTCTTAAGCGTATTTTTGTACACAGTTATATGATATCAAGTATTCCTATCTAATACAAAAAATTTTCAACCGTGCATTTAATTCATAGATAGGACCCTAACAAATTCAGAATTGACTTGGGAATTATGTGACACCACTTGGTTACCTCCACTCAAAGAAATGAAAACGTTCATAGCGTTCTATAATCTTTAATTGCTTTCCATTTAAAAATATAGTTTTTAAAAATATAATGACGTCAGTAAAATAATAGTAAAGAATATAGTGACGTCATCATAAAATATAATGTGATTCAAGTACAATCTAGTGACGTCACTAAAGATGTCAATAAAAGAATGAATCCATTGTGAGGTAAATAAAAATATAGTAACGTCACTAAAAGAAATATAGTGACGTTATAAAAGATATAGTGACGTTGTCCAAAAAATATAGTGACGTTAATAAACGTTAACTACGCCTTAAAGATGTCTGCGGGAGAGACATGGAATATGCCACGTTAACACCAACACCTGGGTGGTAGATGCCTTATCGTTAAACAAGACACATGGAGGAGTGAGATGTGGAGGAGAGTTGCCTCGACAGCTAAGAGAGCCAGAAAGAGGGAGAACAAAAAGCAGCCCCAGAAAGCATCACAGTTTGTGTGCAGTGCACCAAAGACTGTCACTCAGAGATAGACTTGCACAGCCACTTCCGCAGATGCATAGAATCTTAGTTATTTATATATTTATTTATTTTTGGACACTATACCATCGTCCTTAGTGGACGGAAAGGTGCCGATAACAACAACAACAACAATATATATATATATATATATATATATATATATATATATATATATTGTGAAGTCACTAAGAATATAGAAACATCACTAAAATATATTGTGATGTAACTAAAATATATACATATTCATGTTTATTGTGAGGTCACTAAAATAATGGTTCGTTATTAAAATATATACATTGGGACTTCACAATATATCTATTGATAATGGAGATTGTCTGTATTTCTGTCTGTAACAAAAACTACGTCATAGCTCTACGTCACAGCTTATGTCACAATATTCTTTGAATAAGCAATTTTAAAAATTGTTTTTTACTCTCGTCCCTTTTTTTTTACAGTAACAAGAAGTTAACTAAAAAGTTTATAAATAGATAAATACCTACGATTTTGTGTAAAATTGATGTGGAAAATATTCAAAATAATTGTTTGATTATGACATACACGCAACATTTTATTTGAGAGGGATGGGGCTCAGTTTTCATTTCATTTTTTTTTTATTTTTTTTTACCCCTTTAATAAATGAGGTTTTTGCTTACTTATGATACAAACTCTCTGACATTGAATTTTTAACTCCCACCCTCTCAGGCAAAGTCTTTCAAAAATTAATTTTTACGACGCCCGGAGGTGTTTTCTGTTGCTAGTATATATAAAGTTGTCACTAAAAATATAGTGACTTCACTAAAAATAAGCGTGTTAATGTATTTATATTGGCGTTTGCATCCAAGTACACATTTACATATAAGCAGATATTAGACTGTAGAGAAAGCAATATTGCATTTTCGGAAAGGAAATAAAATTGCAGATCAAATACAATAAACCTTAACTTTATTTGCCAAGAATATAATTATTAGACTAATGGAAAAAAATCTCCCTAAGAAATCAATTCTTTTTATTCCATTTTAGAGAAATCTGGGATTTGGAAATAAAACAATTCTTTTTGTACCGATTTGATCTCTTCCCAACTTTTAAAGCTATTGCCAATAAGAAGGAATTCCAGTGATCTGATTAAATGGAAATCTTAAGGAGCTAAGCCGATTGAATTAGTCAAATGTGATAAAATATCCCAACACAATGATACAATCTGCACTTCTGTGGCGGGTATGCAGTGACATTCTGAAAAAGCGCCGTATTTTCTATTGATAAAAGCTAAAGATTTAGAGAGTGGATTTAGCATTGCACTTTGTTTCAAGTTATTGACTAGAAAAGATCTGCTGTGATTTTCTTGCCATATTTTAAAAGCTTGAAATAGATTATATATGCTCCATACTGCTCGGTGCATATCAATACATTACTTGTGCGTGTCAGGTTTTGAATTTAGTTTTTTTAGAACACGACATGCTGGAAACTGCTGGAGCAACCGGAATGACGTTCCCCAATAGATTCTAATACGTGGAAACACTAGTGGTGGCCGATCAGCAAACATTACATTCATTAGCTCAGTGCGGGCCTTCGATACCTGGTAGAGGATCTATTAAGGACGATGGCTGATGGAAACGCATAGTGAGAGGGTGTCTGGTGAATCCGTGCTATCAACGCATCTTGATGATGATTAATGGAAAAACCACAGAGGGAATATCGTTAAACAGGGCCGTACAGAACAATAACTTTAGAAATATATTAATTCTGTAAGATTCAAAGTGATAATACTTGAAGATAAAACTCCAACAAAGGTTGATAGACAAAACATTTTATATACAGCACAGAATAAACAGGGTACATAATACATAGAGGTGTACATGAACATACATACATAAGTAATACGAAGTTACATGTAAAAGGATAAACATAAAAGCAACAGACATGAGACTAGGAATAGTCCATGCTGTAAGAATTACTTACAGTAATGTAAGGGGGGCATCGCCCCAAGAAGAGGGGGTAGACCAGAGTCTAACCCATAGTGTCTCGTAGGTCGAGCAACAGGAAAAAAGAGAAAGAGAAGTTCAAATCAGCCGCTTAAATATCCAAAGCCCCTAGCGGGAACCAGCGAAACTAGACGGGCAGACAACTCCCCAGGCGAATACGAAAATAACGCCTACAAATCCATGTCTTTGTTTTCCTGGGAAAAATATGATACAGGCATAGAATTATTCGGAATTACATAATGACATATATCAGTTATATGGAATCGGTTATCTTGTGATGTTTGCTGGGCATGGATTGGTCTGATCCTTTATTATTATTTGGTAAAAGAAACGTATAACATTTTTATGAAGTGTACACTTGAAAAAGAATATTTGGCAGACAAGAAGAGGAATTGTAGTTTATTTGTTTGTTTGTTTTGTTTTACGGCATATTAACCTCGGTGGGTCATTTAATGCCGATAAAGTTTTGAAATAAACTCATTCTTGAAAGGTACTCAATTTTTTATGAACACATTTTTTCTATTTAACCCATAGACGGGAACCTAACAGGTATTACCACTCTGGGTCAGTGTGCACCTGGTAGCAATGTTAATGAAGGGATGCTCCATATTCCCCAGACCTGGAATCCCACCATTAAATAGTCTAACGTCATTCCCAGGACATGAAAAGCCTCAGCCACCGCCTTCTAGCACCCATATGATAAAAATGGTTGGGGGATTGCCATAAGGGCCATAGGTGCTTGGGCTTGACGTGACCAGACGATTGATATGAGGGGCCTATATATATTATATATATATATTATATATATATATATATATATATATAGTTGTAGAAATAATTTCTTCTCTCTACCACGGTTTCGGTGTTTAAGGGAGCCCTTTTGGCTTAACTACTTATGCTACTGCAATGAAAACGTGGTGAGGAATATATATATATATATTATATATATATATATATATATATTATATATATATATGCATGAGCAGGATGTGACACAAGGCTAATTTCTTAAGTCGTAATTTAACAACTTTGAACTCAGAGTTTTCCTTCTCCTAGAGTTGTTACCTAGCCAAATTTAAAGAGCCCAGTCCGCCCTACTATTTACCCATTTACCCATGGCCATTTACCCATAGCTGGAGGGAAAGTAGTTCGATGCGCCATGTGAAATTCACATAGAATCGTCCAGGATTTACACTCGGGTCGACGAATCCATTTCCTACGTCTCTAACTATTACAACGCACACCTCCAACATACATATATGTATTACTACACAGGAAATTAATTAATATTTTATATAACTAAACAACACAAAAAAACTTTTAACCACAAAATATTTACTTATAAATCATATATACCAAAGGCTTTGGCTTTAAATAGCCCATAAGGCTCGATATGCCATTAAACAAAATAACCTACAAACCAACAGGACTTACTACGATGCCGCAGTACAACCCGCTGGCCACTACGCCAATAGGACTCCCACGCTATTTTGGTAGAAAACAATAAAACCATTAGATAGCGTAAAATGAAAGAAAAAAGAAACAAAAGAAAACAATATAAGCCGACTTTAACAATTCTAGCTTATTATCCCATCAAAACAATAATTCCACGTTGTATGCAAAGTGTTATTTCAAGAAATATGTGGCACTAATAATATAAAATGCGTAAAGAATACAATGTGTCCTTCCATTAATTAATCAGCGACATAAAATAAATGCATAATAATAATAAAAAAAACAATTAAAAAAAAACAATAATATATTTACAAAAGAAGAAAAAGAATAAAACAACAGTCACGTGTATTTAATGAGTGAACTTAATTAAATATGAGGGTGTGGGATTGATTAGCATCTCTAATTGGCGTGGAAGATCAAATGCAATTCTAATTGCAAAAGGCAGAAAGCAGTTTAACGACATAAATGCACACTTCTGAATGTACGTGTTACAGAAATGAATATGTGAATAGGATGTTGGAAATAAACGGTTTCTGTATTGTGCGAGTGTGTACACATCTCTCAAGTACATCTATCTATCTATCTATCTGTCAATCAATCAATTAATTAATTAATCAAGATGTATACATATATATATATGAGCATGTTCAATATTTAATTTGGTGACAATGTAAGCAACGACAGATGTTGTAAGGTAGTACAGCCTCTGCGATTTTCAAATCAAGGACTTGGTTTGAAAACGACATAGGCGTGAAACAATCAGGTACCAAGTGTTGTTGACTTCATGTATTCTCTATCCTAACTTAGATATGCATGCTCTATCAATGATAGTGAGTACACTTTACTTGTGAATAGAGCAATATATATATATATATATATATATATATATATATATATATATCTTATTATAATGGAGATTGTGTTTTTTCTGTCTGTAACCGAAACTATATTTACTACTCAAGTCACAATTCCTTAATTATACATCAAACCTTCAGTTTAATAAAAATTGCTTTACATTATTAATACTGTTGACCATATCTACGTACGAATAACATGCAATTGTATTATATATACAACAAAATAGCGGTTTACAGTTTGAACGAGAAGGCTAATTTGCATATTGATATTTAAAATTTTATTTAATAAATATGTGCTTGTATTATTGATTTCTAATTGTTTGGTTTTATCTTAAGAAATATAAACAAAAAATCTCGTGGATAAATCTTAAAGAAATTTATTTACAAGAAGAAATAACTGTAATATTATCCTCTACTTCATTTTAACTAAATAGTTAAATTAGGAAAATTTACCAATGAAGAGGGGAGTAATGGAAATGATGGAATAGTTAGTTCAAAAGTTGTTCTATTTTTCGATTATACCCCTTCTGTTGCAGATCTTTATATCTGCATTCTTAGTCAGTTTCATTAGCCTTTCTAATTTAATATGATATTTTATTATATCAAAACTTAAACTTAAATACTTGCACCCGGAGTGTGCATATATTTGCTAGTATATATAATATATATAATATATATATATATATATATATTAGGACACGTAAAAGCGAATTCATCTTAAAAGCAATGGAATACCTTTATAAAAAGAAAGTTAGGGTACCCTTAAAATTAGATGTATAATCTAAAATAAATATTCTTTTTTCGGTCAATTCTCATCAGAGAAATACATGGAAAGCAGGTTCGAAGAAGGTTGGAATTGTTGAGAAAAAAGGTAATAATTTTTTAATTTTTTTAATTTCCTTTTTCAATAGCAACAAGAAATTAAGAGAAATTACGAACCATGTGGAGGGGTTCGGAAATTTCTGGTTCCACCACACGAAAGGTTGAGGCTTGGGGTGTCAAAGAGAAGCAATTTGTGGAACTGTTTTTGTGTACACAGAGCTGGTTGGATACGGGAGATGTAAAGTGACTCAAGTACTTGTAGCTGAAGATCGCTGCTAGCACCGCTGAGGATGGAAAACATATATATATATTTATATATACTAGCAAATATATGCACCCTCCGGGTGCAAGTATTTAAGTTTTAATATAAAAAAAAAACATTTTAAATCAGAAGGGCTAATGAAACTAAATAAGAATGCAGATAAACAGATTTGGAACAGAGGGGTATGATTAAAAATAGAACAACTTTGAAACTACTCTTCCATCATTTCCGTTACTCCCGTTTTTCATTGTCAAATTTTCTAATTGAACTGTTAGTTAAAATAGGAAGTAAAGAATAAAATGACAGTTATTTCTTCTTGTTAATTTCTTTTAAATTTATCTCTGAGATTTTTGCTATATTCAATAAGATAAAACCAGACAATTAGAATCAATAATACTAAGCATATATTTATTAAAATCAAATTCTAATCAATATGCAAATTAGCCTTCCATCACACTGTAAACCTTTATTTTGTTGTATATATAAATACAATTGCATGTTATTAGTATGTAGATATGGTCAACAGTCTTAATGATATAAAAAAATTTTTATCAATAATTGAGGTTTAAAGGTTTATAGTAATATAGTTTCGGTTACAGACAAACACACAATCTCCATTATGATAAGATAAGATATATATATATATATATATATATATATATATGTGTGTGTGTGTGTGTGTGTGTGTGTATGTATGCATGTATATATTTACCCAACCACTCCGCACGACCAGGATGCGACTCAAGATCAATTTTTAAGTGGAGTTCAACAAATTTGAATTTATATCAATAAAAACGTGTATTATTAGGTATTATCTATGACCAAACTCCGTAACCAATAATAAAATTTGGACGCATATAAAACAAAAATGCAATAGCATCAATGTACACAATTATAATTATTTTTATACTGCTACATAATCATAATTTTGCTTATACAGTTTAAATTCTGTAGATTTTGTAATAAATAATGACTAATAACATCCGTTTTGATTCCATTTATTTCCTGTAGAATTAAAAAAAATCCTGGTATATCCTGGGGAGATGAAAATTAAAATTAAACAAATTCTTAGGGGTGTACTTATTTATGGCCCATTCTGTAGCCATATCTCATGGATAATTCGTTCTTGCTTGGTTCTTATTTGTCACTGCCAAGAAAGTTGGATATCAAATTGTTCCTAACTTTGTGTCTGTTCCAGCTATTTAGCCCCTTTTAGTAGAAGAAAAGAAAACGGAGAAATATAAGCAATAAATAAATTAATGTCTAAAGAATATCAACATCCTTTTAAACGCCCCCCTCCATATTTTTATCGGCAAATCAATCTAAATATTTTACAACCCCACTTTTAAGAAAGAGTAAGAGAAGATTATTATAAAAGTAATTGGTAATTTGCTTGAAGCATTGTTAAGTATGTTATAATATATTAATAATGTGAAGGCAATTACAATGCGTATAAAAATAAAAACAAAAAGATGTTGTTGTTTTTTTGTCTTATCGATTTCAAAGAAACTTTATCTTCAGAGACGAAAATCAGAAATGAACGTGCTTAAGTTTTTTAAAATTACCAAAATGTCAGTTCATGAAAGAAGAGACCAGGCATTTGGGTTTTGTCATTTAAAAAAAAATGGGATAAAACCTGACACCGATAAGATCGAAAGCTGGTTCCATAGCTACGAGATTCAGAGCCCTTGCCGCCACTTCGCCGCTACCTTGCCGCAACCTTGCTCCTCAAAGTCCTGAACTTGACCATTTCAACCAGAAGTAATTAGCTGTATATCGACAGTCAAGTCACAAACTCCGACTTCGACTTCGACATCGACACCCCCTTGTCGTTGTACATAATTTTGGTCACTGTATGATAAATAAAGGTATTGTTGTATACAATTATTAATAGGCGTTGCGTTGTTATTGTGATTGTTGACCGAACGAGCAGTTCATTAATCTATAAGTGGCCCGCAGCGCAACACGCACTTGTTGGATCGCTACGGTCTTCGGCATGACATAACCAAATAGGTTGGTATGCCGTAAAACACAAACTATCAACCAATGATATGGGAATATTATCTATTCCGATCGAGGGAAAATCTATAATCGGTTTTTGAGAGCTGAAACATTATATTTCCTTCCAAAGGAGAAAATGTACAGTTTGGTTTGAATATTTAATGGTGGTCTTTTATTTACTCTAATTAAGATCTGTTGAGATTTTTGGGGGTTGTAAGGCGTGTGTCAAATGCCCACTTCTACTTATAGACTTGCCGAGAACCACATGATCAACCTCTTGGCCAATCACTGGCAGTACTCTGCTGCTGTTATAATATTTATACAGGCTGTTCTGATCTCAACTTCGTGGACGACGGAACATAGGAGTAAATTACTGGACCTTTAACACTACGCAGGATAGGACTTATCCACTTACGAAAGGATTCCATAACTCAGGACTTACTTACTTTAAGTCCTTTTCAACTGGCCAAGGATGGCTTTCAAACACTTAACAAGATCAATGAATATCAAGAAAACTGGAAAGGAAAGCGAAAAAGTTATTTCATTGCCAACAAAAAATATTGAGTGAAGGGAAATTCAACAGCAGTAGATGCAGACATTTACAACCTTTCAAAATAACAAACTCAGCTAAAATAAACATCTGTAAAATAACATTAACTCAGTTCAAAAATGAACATTTCTTTTTCAAGTTATAATGTAAACATTCACAGCACGAGAGTCTGATGTGAAAGAAAGAATTGATATATATATATATATATATATATATAGAGTGTGTCATAAAAGTGTCGATATTTTTGTACTTTTTGACACACCTTGTAATTTGAAAAAGAATAATGTTACATTCATATTTTTTATTTCAGAATACAAGGTTTGTCAAAGAAGTATCAAGTTTAAAGCTGTATTTAACAAGATAGAAATGAAGAATGAATGGAACGTTATTTTTTTCAGAATGCAAATATGTCAAAAAGTACAAAAAATCTCTATAATTTTTTGCCACACCTTATATATATATATATATATATATATATATATATTATATATATGTGTGTGTGTGTGTGTGTGTGTGTGTGTGGTAGAGCGTTCGTTAGGAATAACAAGGTCCTGTTCGATACTGCTCTCACCAACTCAGCGTATGAGTAGCACAGAATCTGTCGGTAAAGTGAAGAGCCGATGGTAGGTAAGCGCCCCACCTTAGACGCTAAAATGATATCCTTGGTCTAGCGCTAGTGAAAAGAGGATAGACTCCCTCGCTGTCTGGCTGATACCGACATTAGACCGCCCCGACCACTTTACTTTATATATATATTGAAGAAAAGGAAGTGAATCCGACGGTATGTAGTATATTTTGAAAGATTGAAAAAACACAGTTAAGAGTCAACTGGTGAGTTTATTGCCGAACGCTGCAGTGTTTCGATCTATTAATTAGATCATCTTCAGGCATTTTTTGGTATATGGAAGGTAATAAGAAATTTTTTATCACAGAATAACGAGAAAAGCGAGTGATAGTTCTTGTTTATCAGTCTGTTTAAAATTTGAAGTTTTCAAACTTCAAATTTTAAACAGACTGATATTACCTTCTTATTACCTTCCATATACCAGCAAATGCCCTGAAGATGATATAATTAATAGATAGAAACACTGCAGCGTTGGCCAATAAACTCACCACTTGACTCATTTAAACCTGTGTTTTTCAATCTTTCTTAAAATATATATATATTAATATATATAGGAGAGAGAGAGAGAGAGAGAGAGAGAGAGAGAGAGAGAGGGAGAGAGAGAGAGAGAGATGAATAAAGCAATTTATATTTTTAAATTCTTGAAATAGATAGATAGAACAATTTCTATTCTAAATACGTTTACCTCGCTTAATAGAAACTATTGCTTGGCATCACCTTGGGAATAAAAACAAATCAATTACTTTAATAGATAAATTAACATTAATTAACATTACTTAAACGGTTTTAATAATGAAAGACACGCATACTCTACCTTGATAATTGTTCGGATACGGACCGAAACTACTCGGTCAGCCAAAAATGCTTTTCAAGATTGTAAGACCAAAGAATTATTAGGAAGCTTGAAAAACAAAACTCAAAAAATAATAAGGATACTGCTTGGTTTAATGAAATTTGTTTGAAACACACACACACACACACACACACACACACACACATATATATATATATATAGAGATTTTGTTGAACTCTACAGACAATTCTTGTCGGACAGGTTTTTGGTTGATCCTCTCTAATTTCCAAGCGCTCGTTTTGAAACATTTGGTGGACTGTTAAACAGTTACACCCCAACACCAAAAAGATGCCCGAAAATTAGAAAGGATCAACCAAAAACTTGTCCGACAAGAAATTGTCTGTACAGTTCAAAAAAAACTTGTATAAAAGAAAAATTGCTGCCAAAATACACTTATTTATAATATATTATATATATATATATATATTATATATATATATATATATATCGTTACAGCATGCAGTCTGGTTTAAAAATGAGACATGTTAAAACGTTGATTCTCCCCGATCGCCCCAGTTGAGACCCAGCTACGTGTTAAACACGAGACACGCGTACCGTAATGGGTATCGAAGAGGGCAATGGACCCGAGGAGCAAAATTAAAATCTTAGACGAGACTGGGTTAATTTCACATAACGCTAATACCCTTGGGAAACACATGCATCCTACTATTATCCCTCCAGCTATGGGTAAATAGTCGGACAAACTTGTCAGCCGGTCTAGAAGGAAAACTCTTACTTCAAACTTGTGAAAGCCCATTTAAAATTTGACCTCGTGTCACATCCTGCTCGTGCGGAGGAGTTGATAATATACTTATTATTCAGGAGGTGCGTGCACGTAACGGTTATCGTTGCGTAAAATGGATCTGGGGAGCCGAGTTCAAATCATTGACTGGGCAGATAGCGATTCAATGAGTACTAATACTCTTGGGAAATGTACAGATACATCTGGTTTCTACTCGCTAGAAGTAAATATGTATTTAACCCACCCACTACCACCCCACCACCACCACCACCACGGGAAGGATGCGATATATGTTCATTTCTTAAGTGGAGTAGAAATGGTCTGAATTTAAAGCTTCCCTTCTCATGGACCGGTTAGCATATTAATACTAAATTACTACTATCACAGTCCTCCGTACAATTTGTTCATATCTGGGGGATTGATACGTTTTCATATGTGAAATTCAAACAGTCTTGTCCAGCATTTGAACTAGGGTCGTCATTTTCATTTCCGACGACGATATCTATTACGCTACGAGCGCCTCCGCTATCGCTAAATAGTAGGTCAGACTAGGCTCTTGAGGGTTGATTGGTTGGTTAAATTTTAAACCATGTCAACCGTTCTTGGGTTATTTCATGCCGAGGCTATTTTGTTTTATTCATTCTTGTTGCGTATTCAATTTTTAACACAAATCTTTTTTAACACCATTTTAAAATTCATTTTTTATCTATTTAACTCATAGATTGGACTCTAGCAGGTACTACCATTCCGGCTTAGAGCAGATCTCAGAGTAATGGCGAGGAAGGGGTACTCCACACTTTCCAGAGCTCCAAAATTGAAACTTCACCATTAGATGTAGTTTAACGTCATACACAGGATACCTTTAGCTTTGGTACGATAAACTAGCTATACTGAATAGAATAGACGTTGTATCGGATCCCGCTGAGGTGAACGTGTTGACTTAATACAAACCTTTTAAATACTAAGATTACCAACCACTTAAATGTGTAAGACCATGTTTGAAACACGCCTGTTCAATTAAAGGGCACTAGGTGGCGTCGTCATTTATGTTTGGACAGGTCCATTAGGGGATTTTGTATCCTTTAAACCAAATCACACTTTCGCCAGCTAGACCCATCTAGAAATGAATACGCCCCAGTACGCCACCAATTTGTTCAACGCTAGCAGTTAGTGTTGGCTTATATCGAGTTTTGCCAACGTTGGTTTCTGCGCACCGGATTGGACGAAGTTGTAGCCAACCAATGTACAGAGTTGGTATTTTAAACGGGTCTACTTGGCATTGACACTTTCCTAATTATTGGAACGATTTGGGTCACGTGGTAGGTTTAAATTTCCTTTTTAACACACATACAAAAAATAAATTAGCAAAAAATTAAGAAAAGCACACAATAAAATATATAGACGGAAAACCCTAAACAATTATATTAGCGACCACTTAGATGTGTAATACCACGTGTTATGATTATGCCACTAAAATGAATCAACTTGTGAGGTTCAAGTTCTGTAAATCTGGGGGATAATATGACTATTCAGTTTCATTTGATAACAACAGAGAAGTTATAGTCAAATCGAAAACCCACGTCGTAATTGTGGTGAATATATATATATATATATATATATATATATATATATATATATATATACAAGATGTGTCAAAATGTCGGGATTTTTTGTACTTTTTACACACCTTGTCCTCTGAAAAATAACATTCCATTCATTTATATTTTCGGAATACAAGATGTGTCAAAAAGTGCCAAGTTTAATGCTGTATTTACTAAGATAGAAAAGAAGAATGAATGGAACATTATTTGCTAGATACTAGCAAATATATGAACTCTCCGGTGCAAGTATTTAAGTTTTATTGTAATAAAGATATTATACTAAATTAAAAGGCTAATAAAACCAAATAAGAATGCACATAAAAAATTGGAAACAGAGGAGGGTTATATCGAAAAAATAGAACAACTGAAACATACTTTTCATCACTCCCGTCTTTCATTGCTACATTTTCCTAAATTAACTATTTAGTTAAAATAGAAGTAAAGAATAAAATACATTTTTTTCATATTAATGCATTTCTTTTAATATTTATCCCAATATTTTTGCTCATATTCATTAAGATAAAACCAAACAATTAGAAATCAATAATACCAGCACATATTTATTAAAATCAAATTTGCCAATATCAACTACAAATTAACCTTCCGTTCACACTGTAAACCGCTATTTTTTTATTATAAAATACAATTGCTTATTAGTATGCAGATAACACCAACAGTATTATAATGTTAAACAATTTTATGATAATTGAGTTTTTAAAATAAAATCATGGAGAATGTGACGTAAATAACTAAGGGAATTGTGACTGGTAGTGATATACTTTCGGTTACAGACAGACGCACAATTTCCATTATAATAGATAAAGATACAATGTCGCGACTATGTGACGTATCGCAAACATGATAATATATAATAAATAAGATATATTATATATATATATATATATATATCTTAAGTTTAAGCAATAAATTTTATAAATGCTCTTGTGAAACAAGGATGTAAGACCTCACAGCACGCACTATAGCCTCGAACAGCGATGCTAACTACAGTTCCCGTCAGTGATCTGGGCCTGTACCGTCTACTACTTTCAAGTGTCTACTGCACACACAGACATATGCTCCCTTACATCATCAACACGAAGTATCATGTGCCCTACCCAAATCCTCTCATCATTCTCTCCGCCATACTACATGCCGAACACACTCCTACCACGCAACACGGTACTCATGAACCATCCAGAGCATACGCGTGTCTAAAGCCGTCTCAACTCATCGTGTCGTACGACTATTCCTCTCACTATACCGATGCATCTTCAATCACACATTAGTACTACACACCTCACCTCAACCTCACATTAACAACTCTCACATGAATCTATACCTCCACATTACTTCTCCCATCATCTAACTCGTATGCTCTATCTTAGCATACTCCAAATTCATTTATCAACGTTCAATCTATCACCTTCTCTTGATAGTACGTGCAGTACTCACCTCTAATCATCCTCCCGCCTATCTCTTACTCCTACCTCCCTACCTCGCCAATATACGGTACCCACTACACATGGATCTTCCGCAACTAATCCAGTGTATTAATTCAACAATGTTTATGAAATAATTCATTATTCATCCCAACCTCCCACTCCTATCCCGCATCTATACACCATTTCAATCCTTCCCCTACACACACATCACTCCTTCAACATATACACAGTCGATACACCGGACCGCCTCCCATTATACAAACAACTCATCACCTCCGCCCATCTCCCACTCCGTCAGATTGACCATGGACAATGGTATGAATGGTGCTCACATACCCCAAACCCATGCCTACTGGAACTACTCAAGATAGAGTTTACACACTTATCTTACAAGAGTATCATTCCACAGATAGTTGTCCGGCTTCCATAAGGGCAATAGTGGTTGGAGCCAACAGTGCTAGCGGCTTCAGAGACCACTCTATTATGCGCAAGTCCTCTCCGCCACCCGTCTATGAGACCAACTTAAAGGTCAAAGTGGAGTTTGCATTGTCATGATGCTCAGCCAACTGGGTTCATCCTTTAGCATCCGGGTCCTGCTACCCACGCAACACTGCCCTCAATCGGGAGTCTTACCCCTTGCAGAGGCCATCGGTGTATTCTAATACCCCAGCCGACCAAGATGTTCATTATTGCTTGTGTTTTTTAACTAAAAATTCAATAAAAATATCCTGCACCTCTACCCGCTTCGGACTACACCTTCGTTCTCCTCCCCACCTCGACATCCACCTACGTTGTAACCTCTACACACTGTACTGCGCTCATCCATCACTAGCCTTCGTCGTATCCCTCAACTTACACTCCATCCCTCACACATCTGGTTTCTGTCTAACCATCGCCGCTAGGATATTTACGACCCCTTCCTCATATCCTCCTTAGCCCGCTCACACCTCAACTCCACCACCGAACATCACCTGTACTTCCCACCATGAGTCCTATGTCTCATAAAAACTGATCAGATTAAATGACCTGAGAGACAGGTTCATATGCCCCTTCGTTCACTCCTACAACCCAGTAATCAACAAACGCAAATAAGTATATACGCAAATAAAAACAAGCTGACTTAGTTG
>CM042141.1:68722578-68732042 GCA_023376005.1 Doryteuthis pealeii | reverse complement strand
AGACCCTGACAAACCAAGCACTATTGCCTTTATTATTTTTCAGTCTTGTTTTTCAAGCTTCCTAATAATTCTTTGGTCTTACAATCTTAAAAAGCATTTTTGGCTGTCCGGGTAGTTTTCGGTCCATATCGAACAATTATCAAGGCTTAGAGTATGCGTGTCTATTTATTAAAACTGTTTAATTAATGTTAATTAATGTTATGCTATCTATTAAAGTATTGATTTGTTTTATTCCCAACGGTCGACGCCAAGCAACAGTGTACAGTTCTTATTTTTAAACAACATATTTCATATTAAGCTAGGATAACGTATCTTAGAATAAAGATTTGTTCGTATCTATTTCAACTAATTTAAAGATATAAAATTGCTTTACTCTCTCTCTCTTTCTCTCTCCTCTCTCTCTCTCTCTCTCCCTATTATATAATACTATTTATATATATATATTAAAAAGTTTAAAATCGGTCGCCGGCGGCCTAATGTCGGTACTCAGCCAGACGCCAGCGAGGGAGTCTATTCTTTTTCAACTCAAGCGCTAGACTAAGATATACTATCATTTTAGCGTCTCAGGTGGAGCGCCATATCTCTACCATCAGATTTCACTTTACCGCACAGATCCCTGCTGCTACTCTTACGCTGAGGTTGGCGACGAGCCAGTATCAAATGTACCTTGTTATTCTAGCCGAATGCTCTACGAATATATATATATATTAGTATATATTATATATAAATATATTGATAGTCGCGAGAGCCTTAAAGTCGGTAAATATACTATCTATAATATATATATATAATATATATGCACACACAAACACACATATATATATAACATTACATTATATACTATACATATTATACAGTATTATATAACTATTACGTATATATATATAAATATATATATACTAATATATATATATAATAAATATATATAAGGTGCTGGCAAAAAGTATAGAGATTTTTTTCGTACTTTTTGACATATTTGCTCTGCAAAAAAAAAATAATGTTCATTCATTCTTCATATCTGTTAAATTACAGCTTTAACGTTGATACTTCCCTTTGAACAACACTAGTATTCCGAAAAGAAAAATTGAATGTTAAACATTCCACAGCACTAGTGTCTGATGTGAAAGATAAAATTGATATATAATATAGTATATATATAATATATATATTATATATATATATATATATAGAGAGAGAGAGAGAGAGAGAGAGGAGAGAGAGAGTGCCTGTGTCATAAAAGTGTCGATTGACTTTTTCGTACTTTTTGACACACCTCTGTAATTGAAAAGATAATGCTTACGATCATTTTTCTATTCGGCCCCAATACTTAGGCTTCTGTCAAAGAAGTATCCAGTTTCAAAGCCTGTATTTAACAAGATTAGAAATGAAGAATGAATGAACACATTATTTTTTCACTCAGATGCAAAATATGTCAACAAAAGCTACAACAAAATCTCTTATAACTTTATGCACACCTTATATATTACCAGTACCTATATATTATATATATATATATTATCATAATTCATATTACTGAACACAATGTGTCAGCTTATATAATAGTATATTATGTATTATATATGTATATATATATATGTAGTCTGATATATACATATATGTGTGTACTAGCTGCAATATGTGTGCATATATATATATTATATATAGTATAATTATATTTACCCGACTTTAGGCTTGCTCGCACTATTTATATATATACTATTATATATATATCATATACATACACTATATATGATATTTGAATATACTATCGGTTATCTAGGAGCATTCGGCTAGGAATTACAGGTCGCCAATTTAGATACTGGCTCCTCGCCAACTCAGCCGTTAAGAGTAGCCACGAGGGATCTGTGCGCGTAAGTAAGTCTGATGGTAGTAGTATGGCGTCCACCTGAGACGCTAAAATGATATACCTTTAGTCTCAGCGACTAGTGAAAGTGGAAATAGCACTCCCTCGCTGTGCTTGGAGATACCGAACATAGGCCGCCCCGACCACTTACTCTTTTAATATCTATATATACTTATATATATTATTATATATAAGAGAGAGAGAGAGAGAGAGAGAGAGAGAAGGAGAGAGAGTCATGATAAAGCAATTTAATCTTTAAGTTATTGAAATAGATAGAACAAATCTTTCTTTCTAATACGTTTACCTAAGCCTTCATAAGAAATCATTTGCTTTAAAATAAAAACTGCTCCTACCTTGTTCCTTGGCGTCACCTTGGGTCTTGAAGCAATAAAAAAACAAATTTCATCTACTTAATAGATACTCATTAACATAATTAACCATTACTTAACACAGTCCATTTAATAATGAAAGGACACGCATACTCTACCTTGATAATTATTTCGGATATGGACCGAAACTACCGGACAGCCAAAAATGCTTGTTTAAGATTGTAAGACCAAAGACAGGCTATTAGGATGCTTTGAAAAAACTTGAAAATAATAAAGTGCGATACCTGCTTGGTTTAATGAAATGTTGTATTGAAACCCACACACCACAGCACACACACACCACACATATAAATATATCACTATAGATTAAATATACTATATAATATATATTATATATATATAGGTTTTGTTGACAACTTACAAGAACAATTCTTGCGGACAGGTTTTTTGGCTTGATCCTCTCTCATTTCCGAGCGCTCGTTTGAAAGCTTGGTGAGATGTATACACAGTTTACCACCCTGACACAAAAAGATGGCCCGAAACATTAGAAAGGATCAACCAAAAACTTGTCCGACAAGAATTGTCTGTACGTTCAACAAAACTGTATAAAAGAAAAATATGCCAAAATACAATTTATTTTAATATATATATATATATATTATACATAATATAATATATACTATATCATATATATATATTACCGTTACAGCATCGCAGTCTGGTTTAAAAATGAGACTTGTTGAAAACGTGATTCTCCTCCGATCGCCCCAGTTTAAGCCCCAGCTACATGTTAACACGAGACACGCGTACCGGTAATGGGTATCGAAGAGGGCAATGGACCCGACGAGCAAAGTTCAAATGTATTACGAGGACTGGGTTAATTTCACATAACGCTAATTACCCTTGGGAAACACATGCATCCATATTTATCCTCCAGCTATGGGTAAATAGTCGGACACAACTTGTCAGCCGGTCAGAAGAAAACACTTACTTCAAACTGTCATGAAAGCCCATTTAAAATTTGAACTCGTGTTCACATCCTGCTCGTGCGGAAGGATTTGATTCAATATAATTTTTATTCAGGAGCTTGCTTGATGCTGTAACGGTTAGATATGTCGTTTAACGGTGTTCGTTGCAAAAAATTGAACCTGGGAGCCCCGAGTTCAAATCCATTGACTGGGCAGATAGCACGATTCAATGAGTACTAATAACTCTTGGGAAATGTACATATATATCTGTTTTCTATTCGGCTAGAAGTAATCATGTATTTAACTCGCCACACCACTCACCACGGGAAGGATGCGCTATATATGTTATTCTTAAGCGGAGTTGTGAAATGGTCGAATTTAAGCTTCCTTCTCATGGCACCGGTTAGTCATATTAACTACTAAAATTACTACTATTTACAGTCCTCGTACTACAATTTTTCATATCTGGGGGATTGATACGTTTTCTATATGTGAAATCTCAAACGCATAGTCATTGTCCAGCAATTTGAACTAGGGTCGTCATTTCCAGTTTCGGGGGACGACACGATATCTATATACCTGCTACCGCGCGCTCTTGCCGTATTCGCTGGTTGAATTGACTATACTGGTCTAGGACTACGCTACGGTTGAGGTTCGATTGGTTCTCTCTGAACTCTATTAAACCATGTCACAACCGATTCTTGTGCCTCTCTCGCGAAGCTATTTTTTTATTCCATCTTGATTAAAGATCTTTATTTACCCCATGCTTTAAAATCGCTCATTTTTATCTATTTAACTATAGATTGGATCTCAGCAGGACTATACCATTCCGCTTAAGAGCAGACCTCAGAATAATGGCGAATGAAGGGTACTCTACACTTTCAGAGCTCCAAAATTGAAACCATTCACCATTAGATGTAGTTGAACGTCATACACAGGATACCTTTAGCTTTGGTACGCTAAAACTAGCTATACTGAATAGAATAGACGTTGTATCGGATCCCGCTGAGGTGAACGTGTTGAGTTAACACAAACCTTTTAAATACTAAGATTACCAACCACTTAGATGTGTAAGATTATGTTTGAAACACGCCTGTTCAATTAAAGGGCACTAGGTGGCGTCGTCATTTATGTTTGGACAGGTCCATTAGGGGATTTTGTATCCTTTAAACCAAATCACACTCTTCAGCTAGACACATCTAGAGATGAAGATGTCCTAGTGCGCCACCAATGTGTTCAACGCTAGCTGCTAGTCTTGGCTTATATCGAGTTTTGCCAACGTTGATTTCTGCGCACCGGATTGGACGAAGTTGTAGCCAACCAATGTACAGAGTTGGTATTTTAAACGGGTCTACTTGGCATTGATACTTTCCTAATTATTGGAACGATTTGGGTCTCGTGGTAAGTTTAAATTTCCTTTTTAACACACATACAAAAAAATAAATTAGCAAAGATTTAAGAAAAGCACACAATAAAATATATAGACGGAAAACCCTAAACAATTATATTAGCGACCACTTAGATGTGTCAAACCACGTGTTATGATTATGCCACTAAAATGCATCAACTTGTGAGGTTCAAGTTCTGTAAATCTGGGGGATAATATGACTACTCAGTTTCATTTGATAACAACAGAGAAGTTATAGAAGTCAAATCGAAAACCCACGTCGTAATTGTCGTGAATATGTATACTAATATATATTATATATATATATATTATATATATATAATATATTAATATATATATATATATACAAGATGTGTCAAAAAGTGTCGGGATTTTTTGTACTTTTTTATACACGTTGTCCTCTGAAAAAAATAACATTCCATTCATTTATATTTTTCAGAATACAAGATGTGTCAAAAAAGTGCCAAGTTTAAAGCTGTATTTACTAAGATAGAAAAGAAGAATGAATGGAACATTATTTGCTCGATACTAGCAAATATATGCACTCTCCGGGTGCAAGTATTTAAGTTTTATTGTAATAAAGATATTATACTAAATTAAAAAGGCTAATAAAACCAAATAAGAATGCACATAAAAAGATTGGAAACAGAGGAGGGTATAATCGAAAAATAGAACAACTGAAACATACTTTTTCCATCACTCCCGTCTTTCATTGCTAGCTTTTTCTAAATTAACTATTTAGTTAAAATAGGAAGTAAAGAATAAAATTACATTTATTTCTTCATGTTAATGCATTTCTTTTAATATTTATCCCCAATATTTTTGCTCATATTCATTAAGATAAAACCAAACAATTAGAAATCAATAATACCAATCACATATTTATTAAAATCAAATTTGCAATATCAACATACAAATTAACCTTCCCGTTCACATTGTAAACCGCTATTTTTGGATAGATAAATACAATTGCATGTTATTAGTATGTAGATAGCGCCAACAGTATTTATAATATAAAACAATTTCATTTTTTTGAAATAAAATCATGGAGAATGTGACGTAAATAACTAAGGGAATTGTGACTTGGGTAGTGATATACTTTCGGTTACAGACAGACGCACAATTTCCATTATAATAATATAAAGATACAATGTCGTGACTATGTGACGTATCGCGAACATGGATATAAAATATATATATATATATATATATATATATATATATATATATATATATATATATATATTTCTTTAGTTTTAATCAATAAATTTGATAAATGCTCTTGTAAAAACAAGGATTGGTAACCAGATTGAGAGTAGCTAGGAGAAAACCATTGGTATTAATATAGGATTTTTGTTTTTGTTCATCTCTTGAAAGGCGTTGTATTGATTCTCTACTGAATTAAATGTCCATGGTGGAATGTAATTGTACATTAGCTTGGTAACCAGACAGTAAGCAGGACAGAAACAATGAGACTTGTCTATCTCCAACGTACGTACGGATCCTTTTCTCAAAGAAACCTCAAAGAAACAAGAAGATATAAGAGAATCCTCACAAAAATCATTGTTATCTCTAGTTCTATACCGTTCTGTGTACTATTTGGTTTCTCTTCCCTTTCATTATTTTTGGTTTGGTTTGGTTTACGGCATATCAACATCAGTGGGTCATTTAATGCCAACCATGTTTTGAAATAAATTCATTCTTAATGGATACTTATTTTTGTTTAAAAAACATTTTTCTTTTCAGCATATAGATGGGACCCTAACAGGTACTACCACTCCGGGTCAGAGTGGACCATGGAGCAATGGTGATGAAATAGTGCTCCACATTCCCCAAACCTCCAGAGCTGGAACATCATATAGAGTCTACCCCACATATATGAAAAAAGGGTTGGGGCTTGCCATAAGGGCAATAGGTGGTTGGGGCAATCATACAGGTGCTAGGGCTTCACGAGACCAGCTGATTGGTCGGAGGGAGCCTCTCCGACCACCCGTCTAGACCAAGTAATGGTCAAAGGGGAGTGTTGCATGTCATGATGCTCAGCCAACTGGGTGTCATCCTTTAGCATCACGGGTCGCCACCCACGGCCAACAGGTGGGCTCAATGGGGGAGTCTTACCCCTCTGCAGAGGCGCAGTCGGTGTATTCTAAAGCCCCAGCCGATAAAGCTGTTCATTATTGCTTGTGTTTTTGGAACTAAAAATTCAAATAAAAATTACTGTCTGAAAGCATTGTTTCCAACTAGATCACGGAAGTTAAGTAGCATTGAGCCTGTTCAATATTTAATTGGGTGATCACTTAAGCAACAGCTGGTACTGTACGCAACCTGAGTCCTTTGTTTCTCAAAACAACTTGATTCAGAATTAAATGACCTGAGAAGGGTTGATATGCCTAAACTGTAACAACAACGAAGAAGTAGTATTGTCAAATAAAAACAGCTTACTTGATTGGTTGTATTTTACGGCATGTCAACCTTTGAGTTACTTTATGCCAAATACTTTTTGTTTTATTCATTCATGTGGGATATTCAAATTTTTCTTTTCAAACTCAATTTTTAAACACATTTTTAATCTATTTAACCCATAGATGGGACCCTAACCATTACTACCACTCCGAGTCACAGTGGACCTAGGGGTAATAGTCATAAAGGGGTACTCCACACTAATGAGAGCTCCAGAATTAGTTGGTTGATTGATTGGTTGGTTGGTTGGTTGGTTGGTTGGATTTTACGGCAAGTCAACCCATATTGTGTTATTTTATGCCGAAGACAGTTTATTTTATTAATTATTGATAGGTATTGAACAAAAATAAACTCAATCTTTTTTAAATACAATTTTTTAACTCATAGATGGACCTAACAGATAATACCACTCTGGGTAAGAGTGGACATGGGATTAATTGCAATGAAGGGGTACTCCATACCATACAAGTTCTAGAATTGGAACTTCACCTCTTGATGCAGTTTAATATCCTACCCAAGACATTAAGACGTTCAGCCACCGCCTTCTGCTACATATATAATAAAAAGCAATAGGGTCGTGACAATCATATAGGTACTAGGGTTTGATGTGCCCGTCTAGCCTAAGTAAAGTTAAAGGCCAATGTTTCTTGCCATGGACTGCTCAGCCACCAGGATTCCTTCCTTGAGCATTAACCGTCACCACACCCAACAGGTGGCCCCATTTGGGTTCGGGAATCATACATCACTGCAGAGGTGCAGTTGGCGTATTCTACAGGCCCAGCCGACGGGGCGGAATAAAAATAGGATGTGCGTGCATGATTATTGATATATTTTTAAAGAATAATGTTTCAATTTTTTTTTTGTTTTTTGAAGCTGGACAAAAATGTTGTGTGCTTTTTCCCCGGCAGGACGCCATATTTATTTTTCATAGGAGGCAGCAGAGAAATTGTTGTTTCTTTGGCTGTTTGAGATGTTAACAATGACAGCGAGGCCATTTCTTGTCAGCTTATCGGGTCTTTTCTCAGACAGAAGCTAATTAACTCTGTCGTTGCATCACACAGCAGGAAAGGGAGAGGAAATTAGAAGAAAGAGAAAGAAAGAAAGAAAAAAAGAAAGAAAGAAAGGAAGAAGAAGAAGAAGAAGAAGAAGAAGAAGAAGAAGAAAGAAGAAGAAGAAGAAGAAGAGAAGAAGAAGAAACACAAAGGGTTAAATAGAGAAAATCTGATGATACGAGAAAAGAAAAAATACGAGTTAAAAACTGGAAGTGGGTGAAAATAGAATAAAGACAAAAATTGAAATAAAGAAAATTGAAATATTGAGAAAGAAAGAAAGAAAATGAGATGAAAGAAAGAAGGAAAAGATAAAGAAAGAAAGGAATTAAACATATTGAGAAATAAAAAAAAGAAACAAAGAAAGAAAGAAAGAAAGAAATGGAAACGGACGAAAAGAAATTAAACATTTTGAGAAAGAAAAAGAATGAAAAAAAGAGAGAAAGTGATTGAGAGCAAGAAAAAAAGGAAGAAGAAATTAAACATATTGAGAAAGAAAGAAAAAATGAAAGAAAAAATAAAAGGAAACGAAAGTAAAAAATTTAAAAAAACAGAAAGAGAAACGGAAGTAAAAAAAGAAAAAAAGAAAGAGAAACGGAAGTAAACAAATTGAAACACATTGAGAAAGAAAAGGAAAACGAAAAAAAGAAGATAAAATAAATACATAGGAACAGAATATTTATTATTCCATATTGAAATATAGAATTGATATTTATTTTTAACATTTTAAATCCTGATCAACGTCATGTAGCTGATATATATATATATATATATATATATATATATACTAGCAAATATATGCACCCTCCGGGTGCAAGTATTTTAGTTAAATTTTATAATAAAATATGATATTAAATTAGAAAGGCTAATGAAACTGAATAAGAATGTAGATAAAAAGATTTTGAACAGAGGGGGTATGATTGAAAAATAGATCAACTTTGAAACTAACTCTTCCATCATTTTCTGTTACTCCCGTATTTCATTGGTAAATGTTCCTAATTAGACTGTTTAGTTAAAATAGGAAGTAAAGAATAAGATTACAGTTTATTTCTTCTTGTTAAGGATTTCTTTTAAGATTTATTGAAGAGATTTTTGCTCATATTCAATAGAATAAAACCAAACAATTAGAAATCAATAATACTAAGCATATATTTATTAAAATCAATTTTTTTAAAGATCAATATGCAAATTAGCCTTCTCATTCACACTGTAAACCTTATTTTTGTTATATATAAATACAATTACATGTTATTAGTATGTAGATATGGTCGACAGTGTAAGTAATGTAGAACAAATTTTTAATAATTGAGGTTTAAATAAAAAATAAAATCATGGAGAATATGATGTAAATAACTAAAGGAATTGTGACTTGTATAGTAATATAGT
>CM042141.1:68682578-68717578 GCA_023376005.1 Doryteuthis pealeii | reverse complement strand
ATATCATACTCATATACACCAACAACAAATCCACAATAGACACAAATTTATGTTTACCAACACAGATAGACACACTAGGCACAAAGTAATAGTCAAGACAAGGAATAGTGAAAAGGGCTGGCAGGTACCTTATGTTGGAGTTTTTGGGTTATAAGGCGTGTGTCAAATATTTACTTCTACTTATAGACTCGCCGAGAACCATGTGACCATCCTATTGGCCAATCACTGGCAGTACTCTGCTGCTGATATTGTTATTTATACGGCTGTTCTGATCTTAGCTACTCACAACTACTTCGAACTTTCGTGGACGACAGAACATAGGATTATATCACTGGACCTTTCACAATACGTAGGATTCCATAACGCAGGACTTATTCACTTACCAAAGGATTCTATAGCTCAGGACTTACTTACTTTAAGTTCTTTTTCAACTGGCCAAGGATGGCGGTCAGAAACTTAACACCTTATTCTCTACTTTCGCGTGTTATTAATAAATATACTTGTGAAATGTTATAATCTATAACAATAAACGACACTGACATTCAGTCGCTGTTGCTGGATAATCATTAGTCTTCTTCGTCGTATATTTTATCTATCAGAATCTGTCTGCTACGTTACGGCTCACTGGACTTATGATGCGTTGATAGTAAAAATAATATGTTGTATAATCTTCTTTTTACTTCTATTATTCTTCTGCTCATATTTGGTATCTTACGTTCATCTTCTAGCGTCTGGACTTCGTCTTGGTGGTCGATCGCACTTAATTCATTTCTTCTTGTTGTTGCCAAGACATTCATCAACCACAAAACCATATTATTTATGTAAGCTTTTATTTACTTAACTAAACATTTTATGTAACTAACATAACGCGTGTGTGCAGTGAGCTTCAGCTAAGGCAGAAAGACCTTATCTGCCTGACGTCCAAGCTGAAACTGAGAACCAACCAGGTCCCACGTGACTTCACGTATTTCGCGGGCTTTCTGTAATATTCCATGGAAAGTCCCGCCCGTGATATGAAAAGGGGCCATCCTTTCATAAATACAGGGGATTGACAATAATCTATGCATAGATTATGTAACAAATAGTTGTATACATATCTCATCTTCTGTGCTACGTGGAAAGGTTTGAATTTGGTTACTGGGATGATGCGAAGTTGGCTGATAGTTTGATGTTTGGAGTCTGGAAAACAGCTTGGGGTGCTGGGAGACATCTTGCCTTGTTGCATTTATAGTTTGTAGTAATAACACAAGGCCACTTCTTTTTCACATGAGATTTTTATTTTACCCAAGCCAAAATTGTCGGGAGCGATACACACGTCTCACTCAGTCAGCGCATTGTCCCAAACCTCCCGAATATTCTCACCTCTCACTCTTCCTCTCTCCTTCATCACGTGACACTTCTCGACCAGTAAAAAATGCTATGTGGCATTCTGATGATTAATCCTTAAAAATCTTTTCCTTTCTTACACGTAATTCTTATTTTCCTCCTAAAAACTTGTATTTTTCTTTGATATTCCTTTGTGACTAAGACATGTGGCACCGACCAGATGCTCTGGCAATGTCCTCTACGCCCACGTTGTGTTCTGTTGATCCACAGAACTGGAATTGATGCAACTTGGTCGGAGCATCTTTTATCGAATTTTTTTTTCTTGGCGACAAGGTCTATTTCTTCTAATTTTGCCATTCCTATTTCAGCAATTTTGAAGAATTTCGTGGCCGTGTGACAAGCTTTTTTTCTTGCGCTTTGTTCTGACTGACTTTTTAACAATTCATAGCATCTTTTATATAGAAAAGATTGTAGCTGATTTTGCAATCGTGACAAGGTTAACCAGTGAAATCCGTCAGTCCACAAAATAAATCTACCCTTGATTTCTGACAGCTTTTATAAGCATCACCTCAATGGCCCACAGTCATCTTTGCTTGTATCTATAAATCCAATGATTAAATTCAAAATTTATACAATATTTTGATTTTCCCATTTTAACAAAACCATTTCCTTTAAATAAAAATAAGTTTTACACTTTTCCTCTTTCGTTAAAAATTAGTTGACGCCAACAAAAAGAATTCGCCGTGTTATATATTTCTTTTCTTCATTTCTTTCCTTCCATCCCTATATTATTTATTTCTTATTTCCTACCTTCTTCATTTCTATTTTTTCTTCTTTATTTTTTTCTCTTTTTATTTTCTTTCATTCCTTCTTTTCTTAATTTTTTCTCTCCATACTCATTTTAATTATTTCACATTTTCATCTTTCCCCAGGCTTTTTTCAATTTTGTCTTTCTTATTCATTTTATTTTTTTAAATCTTTATTCATAATTCCACTCTTTCTTTCCATTGTTGTCATTTTCTATTTCTTCTATATTTTTTCATTCTTTCTCTTCTTCATTTCTTTCCTTCCTCCCTTATTTCAATTATTTGATATTTCTTCTTCCTCATCTTCATTCATCTGTTTTTCTTTTTGTATCTTGTCTCTCTTTATCTTATTCATTGCATATGCTGACTCTTTCTCAACTTCGTTCATTTTGGTCTTTATGATTTATTTTCTTCTTTTCTTATATTCTTTCATTCCTTTTTCTTCATTTATTTCCTTCCATCATTATTTATTGATTTCTCCCTTCTTTCTTCGTTTTTTTTCATATCTATTTTCTTTATTCATCTTTGTTCATCATTCTTTTCGTTTTTCTTTTTCTTTTCTTCTTTTCTCCTTTTCTTCTTTTTTGTATCTTCTTTAATTCCTTCTTTTCACCATTTATTTATTTGACATTTTTCCTCATATTCGTTTATCTTTTTCTCTTTAGTATTTATTTTCTTCTTTCCTTTCTTCTTTAATTCATTTTTCTCCCCTTTCCTTAGATACCTATTCTATTAGTTTGGCACTTTATTTGTACACGAAATTGGCCATTTTTGCCCACTCTCAGGGGGATTATCAGGCCTCAAAAGTCACCTAAAACTCTGAACTGAGCACTTTTTTCACCATCAGTAAATTCAAGGCATTAGAATCCATGAGAAAAAACAATAAAATCGATAACGTACATTTTCATCAAAATACGTAGTCTTATAATGGCTGAAAAAATGGCATTTTGGGGGCATCTTTGAAGCCCCGTATCTCCTCCAATTCTCAAGCGACCTAAACCATCTTTTACTATGTGATACTTCTCATCGAACCCTATCAGAAAATTATATTAGTTTGGCACTTTATTTGTGCACGAAATTGGCCATTTTTGCCCACTCTCAGGGGGATTATCAGACCTCAAAAGTCACCTAAAACTCCGAACTGAACACTTTTTTCACCATCAGTAAATTTCGTATTTTCTTTCTTCGTCATTTTCTTACATCTTTTTTCTCATTTTTATTTATTTTCGTATTTTCTTTCGTTTCTACTTTTCTACATTTTTCCTCCCATTTTTATTTTTTCTTTATTCCTCATTTTCCTTCAGTTTTTTTCTTTGTTATTCATTTCCATTTTTATGTTTATCATCATCTTCTTCTGTCTTTCATTTCTTTTCTTCTTTTATCTACTTGCATCCCCATGTTATTTATTTCGTATTTTCCTTCTTCATCTTCTTTCATTTTTTTTTCTTTTTACTTATTGTCTTCTTCTCATATCTTCTTTCATTCTTTCTGTTCTTCATTTATTTCCTTCTATCTCTATCTCATCTATTTTACAATTTCTTTCTCCTTCATATTCCTTGATCTTTTTTTATCTTTTTTCTTTATTTTCTTCTTCCTTATCCCCTTTCATTCGTTCTTTCCTTCATTTCTTTACTTCTGACTCTATTGTATTAATTTCATATTTTATTTCTATTTATCTTCTTTCATCTTTAAAAAAAATTACTTATCTTCTTTCATTCCTTCTTTTCTTCCTCTTCTTCTTTCATCTTTCATTCCTTTTTATTTCTATTTTTCTTTTCTAATCTTCTTTCATTCCTTCTTTTATTCATTTAATTCATTCCATCCCTATTTTATTCAATTATATTTCTGTCTTCATTTATTTTGGGTTTTTTTCAAATTTATTTTCTTCTTCTCTTACCTTCTTTCATTCCTTCTTTTATTCATTTCTTTACTTCCATCTCTATTTTATGTAATTATTTTTTATCTGTTCTTCATTTATTTTGTTGTTTTTTCTTCTTCATTTTCTTTCTTCTCTACCTTCTTTCATTCCTTCTTTTATTCATTTCTTTACTTCCATCTCTATTTATGTAATTATTTTTTATCTGTTCTTCATTTATTTTGTTGTTTTTTTCTTCTTTATTTTCTTCTTCTCTTACCTTCTTTCATTCCTTCTTTTATTCATTTCTTTACTTCCATCTCTATTTTATGTAATTATTTTTTATCTGTTCTTCATTTATTTTGTTGTTTTTCTTCTTTATTTTCTTCTTCTCTTACCTTCTTTCATTCCTTCTTTTATTCATTTCTTTTATCTCTTATGTAATTATTTTTTATCTGTTCTTCATTTATTTTGTTGTTTTTCTTCTTTATTTTCTTCTTCTCTTACCTTTTTCATTCCTTCTTTTATTCATTTCTTTACTTCCATCTCTATTTTATGTAATTATTTTTTCTCTGTTCTTCATTTATTTTGTTTGTTTTTTCTTCTTTATTTTCTTCTTCTCTTACCTTCTTTCATTCCTTCTTTTATTCATTTCTTTACTTCCATCTCTATTTTATGTAATTATTTTTATCTGTTCTTCATTTATTTTGTTGTTTTTTTCTTTATTTTTCTTCTCTTACCTTCTTTCATTCCTTCTTTTATTCATTTCTTTACTTCCATCTCTATTTTATGTAATTATTTTTTATCTGTTCTTCATTTATTTTGTTGTTTTTTCTTCTTTATTTTCTTCTTCTCTTACCTTCTTTCATTCCTTCTTTTATTCATTTCTTTACTTCCATCTCTATTTTATGTAATTATTTTTTATCTGTTCTTCATTTATTTTGTTGTTTTTTCTTCTTTATTTTCTTCTTCTCTTACCTTCTTTCATTCCTTCTTTTATTCATTTCTTTTTCCATCTCTATTTTATGTAATTATTTTTTATCTGTTTCTTCATTTATTTTGTTGTTTTTCTTCTTTATTTTCTTCTTCTCTTACCTTCTTTCATTCCTTCTTTATTCATTTCTTTACTTCCATCTCTATTTTATGTAATTATTTTTTATCTGTTCTTCATTTATTTGTTGTTTTTTCTTCTTTATTTCTTCTTCTCTTACCTTCTTTCATTCCTTCTTTTATTCATTTCTTTACTTCCATCTCTATTTTATGTAATTATTTTTTCTCTGTTCTTCATTTATTTTGTTGTTTTTTCTTCTTTATTTTCTTCTTCTCTTACCTTCTTTCATTCCTTCTTTATTCATTTCTTTACTTCCATCTCTATTTTATGTAATTATTTTTTATCTGTTCTTCATTTATTTTGTTGTTTTTTCTTCTTTATTTTCTTCTTCTCTTACCTTCTTTCATTCCTTCTTTTATTCATTTCTTTACTTCCATCTCTATTTTATGTAATTATTTTTTCTCTGTTCTTCATTTATTTTGTTGTTTTTTCTTCTTTATTTTCTTCTTCTCTTACCTTCTTTCATTCCTTCTTTTATTCATTTCTTTACTTCCATCTCTATTTTATGTAATTATTTTTTATCTGTTCTTCATTTATTTTGTTGTTTTTCTTCTTTATTTTCTCTTCTCTTACCTTCTTTCGTTCCTTCTTTTATTCATTTCTTTACTTCCATCTCTATTTTATGTAATTATTTTTTATCTGTTCTTCATTTATTTTGTTGTTTTTTCTTCTTTATTTTCTTCTTCTCTTACCTTCTTTCATTCCTTCTTTTATTCATTTCTTTACTTCCATCTCTATTTTATGTAATTATTTTTTATCTGTTCTTCATTTATTTTGTGTTTTTTCTTCTTTATTTTCTTCTTCTCTTACCTTCTTTCATTCCTTCTTTTATTCATTTCTTTACTTCCATCTCTATTTTATGTAATTATTTTTTATCTGTTCTTCATTTATTTTGTTGTTTTTTCTTCTTTATTTTCTTCTTCTCTTACCTTCTTTCATTCCTTCTTTTATTCATTTCTTTACTTCCATCTCTATTTTATGTAATTATTTTTATCTGTTCTTCATTTATTTTGTTGTTTTTTCTTCTTTATTTTCTTCTTCTCTTACCTTCTTTCATTCCTTCTTTTATTCATTTACTTCCATCTCTATTTTATGTAATTATTTTTTCTCTTTTTCATTTATTTTGTTGTTTTTTCTTCTTTATTTTTTCTTCTCTTACCTTCTTTCATCCTTCTTTATTCATTTCTTTACTTCCATCTCTATTTTATGTAATTATTTTTTATCTTTCTTCATTTATTTTGCTGTTTTTTCTTCTTTATTTTCTTCTTCTCTTACCTTCTTTCATTCCTTCTTTTATTACTTTATTTCCTTCCATCCCTATCTTATTTAATAATTTTTCTCTTTTCTTCATTTATTTTGTTGTTTTTTTCTTTTTTTCTTCGTATTTTATCTCCTCTCATTCCTTCTATAATTCATTTCTTTCCTTCCTTTTCTATTTTATTTACTTATATGTTCTCTCTTTCTAACCTTCTTCTATCTTTTTCCTTTCTAATTTATTTTCGTTGTTTTTTTGTTTGTTTTTTTTTTGTTTTATCTTCATCATTCGCTTTTTTTATCTTCATTTTTATTTACTTTATTCTTTTCTTCTGTCTTTCCTTACTAATGACTAAATTTACTCTTTTTTTGCACGCTATATTTCTTTTTTTGGTCAATATACTTTTTACATAGCTATTTATCAGAAATCCTTTGTATTTAGACGTTCTCTTAACCTTTCTCCACATTTCTTTATCTTCATCATTTTTCCGTCTCGTAGTGTTTGTCTTTCACCTCATTAATCATCTCTTGAAGAAAGCAATAATGTCTCAAATTGATTCCAACAAGTAGCTTGGGATTTTTCAACCAACAATCCATGTGCAAATAGCTGCAAAGACTGTGATGAATATTATATAGAAAAGCCGGTAGAATTTGTATTAACGACTAAACATTAGCAAAAGACATCTATCAGCCATTTCATGTGATCTTGATTTCTGACCTCGAGTCGCATCGTGTGCTATTCTAAGAGGATGTGATTGTTGCCATCGAGATGCTGCATAAACTTTTGAAAATGGTACTTCTCTTTTTTCTTTTTTTCCTTTTCTCTTCTACTATCATGGTGTTATTCAAAAGTCCGGAAGGTATAAGATTTCCTCAAATGATAAAATCATCTTTGTTGGTAGCATGGCGTCAACAGGTTTTTTGAAAAGGTCTCCAGAGACAAGAAAGACGCTGGGCAACATGACAGATTTATGAATTCTCTCCGTGTTCAAATAGTTTTGAGCAGCACCTCGACTTAAATAGTGAACATTAACCCTATAAGAATTGAATTTGTCGTTCTTGTAATACGTTAGAAGGCTCAGAATAACCTTCCAACGTAGGTACATATATGTACATGAATTTATCCGAAGAGAAAAGTACAACATAACAACAATACAGACTTTATTGTGTGAGCCCGTGGAACATGAACTACATGACAAGATTTTAAAAAAAACAGATAGGACGAAAATCTTTTGGAAGTAAGAAAGATTTCATAAGGAATGTGAGAGTCACTTACTGATAGTTGGGGTGCCAAGGCCTCTCTTAATGGACAGAGACACCACGCGTCTAGTCCTTCTTTTGTGGATGCTAGACCAAGAGAGAAAGAGAAAGAGAGAGAGAGAGAGAGAGAGAAAGAGAGAGAGGGGGCTCTCGGGTTGAGTTTGAATACCCAGCTAGTGGTGTCAACTAGTGGCGAAACCCTGACAGCAAGGAAAATAACCCTTTTGGACATAAGTCCATCCCAATAGGGGCAGACAATCACTACAACCTACAAGTTCGCAGTATCCGAGTTTAAGCGGTTTCCAGTCGTATGCACTTGAAACACGGAAAGTTAACTCGGTTTTAATATGTTATTCAAAAGTCCGGGAGATATAAGATTTCGTCAAGTGAATTCAATAGATAGAATTTTCTCTTTTGGTGGCGTGGCGTCTACAGATTTTTGAAAAGGTCTCCAGAGACAATGGAGAGTTGGACTACATGACCGATGAAAAGATGTATGTGTTGAATAATTCATAATTCAGTCATAATTTATGAACGTACCTTTAGTTAGAATATTTAAATAAGTTCGTTAGATTTAAAAGCGCATCGTAATTTTCCATACCCGTTGGAATTATGAGTGACCTGACGACGATCCCAATTGGCCTTCCGGTACAGACACGCGATAATAAGTTTTAGTTTAGCTAGTCATTTGCAAGGCGGCAACGTATCAGGGTGTATCTTAGGGTTAGCAAGTCACCCGCGGCGGAATCATGGATAGGGTTGAAAATAAAAGCTTTATTATAAGAAACAATCACGTCTTGCTATATTAATTAAATGTTAAAACAAGCAATGTCCAGCCCTGCACAAAACGAATCAACGAAGAAGGACCAACCCTTAAAAGAAGCCCAACACACAAACCAGAGAAGATGGCGGCCGAAGTAGAAGCAGTAGTGTAATTGTTACATAACCTATGCGGTTGCATAAGATTATTGTCAATCCCCTGTATTTCTAAAGGGATGGCCCTTTTCATATCACGGGCGGGACTTTCCATGGAATATTACAGGAAGCCCGCGAAATACGTGAAGTCACGTGGGTCCTGTTTGGGTCTTTGTTGAAGTATTTGATATAAGGCATGGGGCAAATGGTCACTCCTAAATATAGACTCGTTGACTACCACGTGACCTGGGGTAGATTTCTATTGTCCAATCACTGGCACTGCTGCTGCTGCTTCTGCTGTATTAATAGAGACACCATTCTGAGCTTATTTCATTGACATTTGGATTCTCTTGGACGTAGGACTTACAAAGAACACCGGATTCTTATTGGCTTGCTTTCTTACTTATTACATCTGGAACCTAGGATGCCGACCAGATACTTAACAGTCTTCAGTTTCAGTTTTGACGTCAGACAGAGAAGATGTACTGCCTTAACTGGAACTCACCTGCATACGCGCGCTATGTTTAGTTACATCAAATGTTTAGTTAAGTAAATAAAAGCTTACGAAAATAACACGGTTTTGTTGTTGGTGAATGTCTTGGTAACAAGACTGATCTAGACGAAGAAATGAGTTAAGTGCGACCGACCACCAAGACGAAGTCCAGACGCTAGAAGAGACGCTAGAAGAAGAATAGAATAAAGTAAGGAAAGAGATATACAACATAATCAAGCAAGAATCATCACCTATCATCTCTAATCTAACTCACTTACTCTCTGTCTGTCTGTCTGTCTGTCTGCCTGTCTCTCTCTTTCTCCCCCCCCTCTCTCTCTCTCTCGTATATACCCGATGTTTTATAAGGACTATATATCATATGAATCTATTCTATGTTCAAATACTTTTGAACAGCGCCTCGATTTATATAGTGGGTATTAACCCGTGGTGCGCGGGATCCAAGTATACTTGGTATCTGGGCATGTGCACTTTAAACAGAGAAAATTAACTTAGTTGTAACTCTGCAAAATATAAGATATCCTCAAAGGAAATAAGAATGATAGAATCTTCTTTGTTGGTGATGCGGCGCCAACAAATTTTGAAACGGTTGTATATTGGATCATACAGTGTTCATAAAACCATAATCGTTAATTTGCAGAACTAACAACTCAAAATGGAAAAGAAAAACCTCTACGTCTAATTTTTGTTTTTATTGTATACTGAATCATAAAGTATTCAGTATACTAGTACATTCAACTACATGTGCGCCAGAATTCTCTAACCTCCAGATAGACGGTTTGCGTAATGGTTTCGTAATCCTTGCATTCTCAGGGTATTTGCCTCATATCCCACTCGTATGGGCTGGGCACAAGGCCTCGTTTTAACGTGGGCCCACCCACAAGCCGATGCTCATGGGTGGGAAAGAACAAAAATTGCGTCGATCCCTTCGGCATTCCCCCTCAAGGGCGCCTCAGAAGCTGGGCAATAAACCCAGCCCTGCCTCCAAGGGGAAAGGTATTGCCTGGGGGGATAGTCCCCTGGGGTCGACGCAGTTAATTTTCATTACCTCACCACTCCAGAGGCCGACGCGCTCTGAAGCAGTTTCAGGATATTTGCCTCATACCCCACTTGTATGGGATGAGCACAAGGCCTCGTTTTAACGTGGGCCCACCCATAAGCCGAAGCTAATGGGTGAGAAAGAACAAAAATTGCGTCGATCCCCTCGGTATTCCCCCTCAAAGGGGGCGCCTCAAGCGCTGGGCAATAAACCCAGACCTGTCCCCAAGGGGGAAGGTATTGACTGGGGGTGGGGTAGCCCCCTGGTATCGACACTGTTAATTTTCATTACCTCACTACTCCAGAGGCCGAAGCGCTCTGAAACAGTTTCAGTAATCACCCCAATGTTCTCAGACAGCCGTGTATAAATAGTCCTGGGTCAGCGAATTCACTCTCTATGCAAGGTACGCTAGGCTATTCCACAACAGAAACTTTCCAAGTGACAAAGGAGATGGGTTGGGGGTAAAATGACAGCAAAAACGATTTATGAATCTGTTCAAATACTTTTGTGCGAGACCTTGATTTATAAAGTTAACATTAACCCTTAGTGGGCCATATCTGAGTATACTTGGTTCAGTACATGCGCACTTGAAACATGGAAAGTTAATTCGGTTTTAATTATGTTGGTCAAAAGTCCGGAAGATTTAAGATTTCCTCAAATGAAGTAAAAAAAATAAACTCTTTTTTGGTCGCGTCAATGGATTTCTGAAACGTCTCAAGAGACGCTGGACAACATGACAGATAAAAAGATTCATGAAGCTGTTCAAAAACTTTTGAGCAACGCATCGATGTATAAAGTGAACCTTAACTCTTACTGGGCGAGTATACTCGTTTTCGTGCACGTGCTATTGAAATACAGAAACTTAGTTAACTCGGTTTTCATTATAGGGTAGTTTCTGAAATTATTTACATTTTATACGTATTCACGCAACCCGTCTGAACGAGCAGGATTCGACACAAGGTCAATTGCTTAAGTAGAGTTTAATAGGTTTAAATTCAGAGTTTTTCCTCTCCTAGACTGTTGTATACTGGCATTACATTATATATGTTATATAGCGGCTTCAAATTCACGCTGCTAAATCGTGTAAGTCAGTAGTCGTTGCGGGTATGTAGTAGTCAGCTACTACCGACTAATGGACTTCAATAAACAACAGATACGTATGTACAAAGAGAAGACCCGTCTTTATTTTCTTCGGTGCGTGGGTGGTGAAGGCGCAGAGCTTAAAATGAGTGCCCGAGGGGTGTTTGCTGACGGGAGACGTAAAGTGTCCTTTTTGGCTGCCGGCTGGCGTCTCTGTGTGTCGGCTTGAATCTTCTCGCCTTTATATTGATAGATACGCCTCCGCATCTTTATCTTTTGATCTTATAACGGAAATTTGTTATATATTTCTTTATCTTCTCCCTACTTCCTTGACCGGAAACCCTCTCTTCCGTTTTTTAACTTCTTTGTTCGCTTTTACCGGAAAAAAGTTCTTTGTTATTTTTTCTTCTTTTCTTTGTTTGATTTAATCGGAAATTTCTATTTCCGTTTTTACAATATACAACACTACTATTTACCCCTAACTGGAGAAATAATAATTCGACTCATACCTTTCTCAAGAGAAATTGCGCTTTCTGAAATGCAAACAGACTCGTCCATAATTTTAACCTAATTCTCCGTGTCCATTTCCTATGATGACAGTCATTATACCACAGGCGCCTTTATGTAGTACGCATATCTTATGTTTACTGGCCGAAGGTAGAAGTATTGATTTGCATATGATTAGCATGTTACATCACTTCCTTGTGGGGTGTAAATTCAAAATTTAGAGCCGGTCCAGTCGGCAGGGCGTCGAATATACCAACTGTATCCACTGTAGTTGGAGTAAGATCTCCATCCAAGAAGGTGTCGCCTTTATATCATAAAAATGCTTCTTATCAGGAGGCACCTGTGCTGCAGATGTTGTTCATTGCCATATACTTTTATGTGTATTTTCTAATCAATGGAGGTGCTTCGTGTGATGGTTTGAATCATAGAAAATGGACTCATGGACCTGAGTTCAAATCATAGACGGGTCTGATTGCATTTCACTTAGTGCTAATACCCTTGGGAAAGATTTGAATCCAACTACTCTCCCTCTAGTTCTGAGTAAATAGTAGGAAGGACTATGCTCTTTAGCCAGAGCTCGGTAACCAGCTCTAGACCTATAACTATAAGATCTACAATTATTATAGCTCTGTTTATTATATATTGAGCACTCATGGATAAATTACTAATACCATTGCAACGGAAAGGTTAAAGTGGCAACACACACACACACACACACACACACACACACATATATATATATATATATATATATATATATAGAGAGAGAGAGAGAGAGATGGGGAAGGAAGACAATTGTATAATTGTATATGGGACTAATGGCAGAAGAGCGCGCAAGATATAATACCATTAGATTAGAGAGGTGTGTTGTATACTCTCTTTAAAGAAAAGAAAAGAGTAGGTAAAGATAGAGAGAGGTGTGTTGTATACTCTCTTTAAAGAAAAGAAAAGAGTAGGGAAAGATAGAGAGAGGTGTGTTGTATACTCTCTTTAAAGAAAAGAAAAGAGTAGGGAAAGATAGAGAGAGGTGTGTTGTATACTCTCTTTAAAGAAAAGAAAAGAGTAGGGAAAGATAGAGAGAGGTATGTTGTATACTCTCTTTAAAGAAAAGAAAAGAGTAGGGAAAGATAGAGAGAGGTGTGTTGTATACTCTCTTTCTACTTCTATTATTCTTCTGCTCATCTTTGGTATCTTAATTTCTTCTTCTAGCGTATGGACTTCTATTTCTCTGTTCTTGCTGTTTGGTCGTCCTTGATTCATTTCTTCTTCTAGGTCAGTTATTTGTTGCCAAGACTTTCATCAACCACAAAACCATATTATTTATTTAAACTTTCATTTACTTAACTAACATCGTCCTCTAACTAAACACAGCACGCGTGTGCAGGTGAGCCCCAGCTAAAGCAGAGCATTACATTTAGAATGATATTTTTATGGTCAAATAGATCTGTTTAAAATTTTTTGCAATTAGAGTGTACAAAAAATCGAACTTTTAAACTACTACACAGAAAATATGTATGTGAACATGACTCCCTAACATCTCGGCATAAAACAACCCTAGATGGGTTTACATGTCGTTAAAATCAATCAATCATAAGGTTAGAACGAGGGGGTAACTTCAATGTAAACAATAAAGTAAGATGGCGGAAGGTGATATATCTTCGATTTGTACTTTAATAATTGTGATTCTAATGGCGAATTTGAAAAATTTGATCGCTCTATCGGCTGGAGTGAAGAATGAGCTGACGAAAACCTCTGTATTAGGTACGACCCCTCAGTGGGACTATCTGTTGGCTGTAGGTGGCGACACGTGATGCTTATGGACGGAATCCTGGAGGCTGAGCAGTACATGACATGCAACACTCCACTTTGGTACTTACTTAAGCTAGACGCGCGGTCGGAGAGTCCCATTCCAATCAATCAGCCGGTCACGTTAAGCTGTTGCATCGATATGATTTTCCTGGTCTCATTGCCCTTATGGCAAACCCCAAACCCTTTGTATCATATATGTGTGAGAGGGTGGTGACTGAGGGTCATAGTGTCCCTGATATGACGTTAAGCTGCATCTAATGGTTAAGTTCCAGTTCTGGAGTTCTGGGAGTGCGGAGTTCGACTTCATCGTTATTAGTTCCAGATCCACCCTTACCCGGAGTGGTAGTATCTGTTAGGGTCCCATTTATATGTTATATAGCAGAAAATTAACAGAAATATATTTCAAAAAGAATTGAGTTCACAAAAAAAAAAATTTTAATACCCATCAAGAATGAATAGAAGAAAAAACGTAAATTTATGCAACAACAATATTTCTATTACGATCAAGAGACAACCTGCACTAAGAGAATTGACTTAAAGTTTACAATAAATTTTAGACGTTTAAAGAAAAAAAAACAAGGGTTGACATGCCGTAAAATAAAAAAATCTCATTAACTTAGCGAGTTACATGATCAGGCAACTCTGTAGTGTTGAATCTATGTAGATGAGGCCAGTGGTCACTTGGAGCCAAACGTGTCTTTCTGTCTATAGCTGCTGCTGATTCTCCCTACGCACGCATGCGCAAAGAATATAGAACGAAGATGCAGTGAGTAGAGAGACAACCTCCAAGCAGAATAAAAAAGATGTCAATCCCGATACGAAAAGAAACTCGATAGAAACAACAGGCGGCGGATCGAAGAAAGAAGAAAACGACAGAAATAGATATTGGAAGAGGTTAAGAAGGAGTATACAACACAAGAAGAACACGAAGACATGCCACATCAACGCCAACACAGGGGAGGTTGGTGTAGAAAACCGAGCGACATGACACCTCCTTCTCAAACAAGGGACGAAAAGAAGTCAAAAGGAGAGGAAGGAAGACGCCACAGAAAAGAGAGCCAGAAGGAAGGAGAGACAACAGCAAATCCAGCAGGCCTCACTGTTTGTTTTCAGTCACTACACCAGAAAACGCCATTCAAAAATTGACCTGTTCAGCTACTAGCGCAGATGTAGTTAAAAATGGACACTACACCATCGTCTTTAGCAGAGGGAAGCATGCCAACAATATAATACAAGGTATATTGGAATACAATAAATTCTGAATATGGACGAAAATTGTTTAGCTATTATTTGTGTAGATGACTTGGTGATGTTAATTTCAATAACAAATTAAATTGGATGTTTTGGCGTTAAAATTTAATCAGCGCAACGAGGGTTAATCTTCCTCAACTAATTTGTCTTCATTATCGTAATCTTCTTCAACGATTTGTCTTCGTTATTGTCGACGATACTATGTATGTCTAGAAAGTAAAATGTCAGAAGCAGAACGAGAGATATTATCAGCTTCGTTTTCAATCAACTTTATTTTCGTCAAAGGTTTCCTTGTAAAAAGAACTGATCGAAAAAGAGGCTGTTTCACCAACTTTCACTGTCCTGGGTATGATGTTATAATACATCTAATGGTGTAGTTCCACTTCTAGAGCTCTTGGGAGTGTGGAGTATCCCTTCAACACCATTATTCCCAGGTCTACCCTGACCCGGAGTGGAAGCACCTGTTAGGGTCCCATCTTAGGGTTAAATAGATCTTTAAAAGTGCGTATTAAAAGTGTGTGTGTGTTTTTAATACAGCTTAAAAAGGGTTTACACAGAGCGAATCAAAACGAGCAGGTGTTTTGATTTTTGAAACAGGAAATAGTCATAAAACCACAGACCCGAGAATGGATTCAGAAAACCCCTTCGCACGATTAGGACGTGACACAGAGTCAGTTTCCTATTACCTCTATGCCTATATATGTCTATCTATATATTTCGTATATGTCTTAAGAAAATTACTAACGAGAATGTACTTTGCTTCTTAAATTGAGTCTATATCTATATTTTCCAAGCATTGTATTTATTGTAAACTTTAAGTCAATTCTCTTAGTGCAGGCTGTCTCTTGATCGTAATAGTAATATTGTTGTTGCCTAAATTTATGTCTGTTTTAATAAGGTGTTTCCACTTCATGTGTTTTTATATGATCTACGACAAAAGTAAAAAATAATAACCCATAAAACTAAAGGAGACACAGCTGTATTATTGTAATTAAAATGTCCAATATATTGGAGCACTTAATAGCTTAAACAATGCTAAATATACATCACTGTATTCGTAATAATTACATAGTGATGCTGCAAATCTTATACTGTATTTATGGTGTCTCTGTCCGGGGATGCAAATGAAAACAAAGCTTTGTACTGAGATCAAAGAAAACATTTCTAGAGAAAAATTTTATGAGGAATCTTGTGGTATCCATATTTACCCATGACTTCATTTGGGATTTCTCGGAACCCAATCACCGGGTGTAGTATGAGAAAATAGCACAAATCTTATATATATATATATATATATATATATATATATATATAATGGCTGTCAACTTGTGTTCGAGTAAGACCATTTCCTGTTTTTTTTATCATAGTTGGGTGCCAGTAGCATTTGACACTCTATCCTTGTGTTTTCTCAGATGACTCACCATGCCAGCCCTGGAGAGACATACTCTTCCACATAAACTACATGTTGCTGGGCTGAGAATTATCCTTTCTGATAGCCCGCTTCGATTTTTGGTGTTTAATTCGGTTGTATTCATATTCTTTGACAGACATGTAGATGGTGGCTCTCTAACCAGGTCTACTACAAGCTAGCTTCTCCAAGTCCTCCACAGCAATAGCAGTGTTTTTCAGAGTGTCCTTGAGGCAGTCCTTAAACCTCAATTTGGGTTTGCACAGACGACGTTTGCCAGTTGAGATTTCCCCGTAAAATAGTTGTTTTAGGATTCGGCAATCATTCATGCAAACTATACTGGTTTGCTTATGTATAGGCATACATTATGAATGTATGGGGGATAAAGATGTCCCAAATGAATAATTCCCAAATCACCTGGTCTTTTTATATATATATATATATATATATATATATATATATATATATATATATATATATACTCACGCCATAAGAATATTTGATGTCATATTTCAAAACCATCTCCTTTTTCAAACCTCAAAATTTTTTTAAACAGACTGAATGACAAGGATTACCACTCGCTTTTCTCGTTATTCTGTGATAAATAATTTCTTATTTTATGTCCTGAAGATGATCTAATTAATAGGTCGAAGCACTGCAGCGTCGGCCAATAAACTCACCACTTAACCCATTTAAACCTGTGTTTTTTCATTTTTCTTAATATACTACATACCGTCGGATTCACTTCCTTTCTTCACACACACACACACACACACACACACGCACATATATATATATATATATATATATATATATATATATACGTTCCTACGGAAACAGAAAGAAAAAGAGAAATATCCGTATCACGACAGAGAAACATGAAACATTCCCAAACATGAAGATGAACGTTGTAGCTATAAACTTTGACGTAATTGCAACCGTCACATAAAACTTTGGCAATAAATAACAGGAATCACGAACCGGAGAAGATTCAGACTGCCACATTTGTTTAGTTCAGCGGGGATACTGAGCAGTGTCCTATAGATTTCAACAAACATGCTTTCGTTCGGTCCACAGCGAATATTCTGGCATGACGATACATATAACATTACTAATATTTCTGGCTGAAAGACAGCGAAACGGCCGCCACAAAAGAGGGAAAACAGGATACAGAGAAGAGCGTAAATAATGATTAATACTGGCATCTGGAAAAGGCAAAACTACTGGAAAAAGAACAACGTATGTAGGACGTGAAAGAATGAGTTAAAAATCGATGCTAAATGTATCGGGAAAAGTCAGGTACAAGAATTCAAGATAACACGCACATAAACAACTGTTACGTTGTAATATTCACGGCACTAAAACGATACATGTACCGTAGTCCTTTTTTTCTTTCTTGGTACTAAAACTCCAAAAGTCACTGTGCTGAAATGGTGCCGATAAAAAAATCATAACACGAGAAACATGTCGTCACAACTGCCAGCCTTTATTTTCGTGCTCGTATAGTGGGCTCCTACCAGAGAGGAGGAAAGGCAGAGAGAAAGAGAGAGAGAGAACACTACTAGATTACTGGGCTCTCATGAGGTCCGTCTCCTACGACCGCCGCCGGCAAAAAGAGGACGAACCCTTTCTTCCTTCCCCCACGTCACCACGTGACTTCCGGTCAACACCCGACTTCCGGTCAACACCCGACTTCCGCTTGCCCCTCAATTCTTCGTTCGGGGTCACGCTACGGTCAAAACCATCGCTCTCCTCTTTTGGGTCATCACTATTTTTTAAGCCTTTGTTATTTATTCCTCCTCCTTCCATTAGCAGTTCTAGCTCACACAAGTCATCCTGCTACACAACAACAAAAAGAGAGACAGAAAGACAGTGAGAGACAGAGTATAACAACATATTGTAGTAGCGACGAATATTGTTGCGTAGTGCCTTTTCTTTGACGGTACCAAATAGGTATATGTTGCATACCTCTTTACCGGCACTACATATCTATATATGTTATATACTTCTTACGTCTTACTCTTATTCTTGTCGTCTATTCTTCTGGCCGGATCTGGTATATCTTCTACAGGTCTGGTCTTTCTTATCTGGGGATTCCGGGTCTGGTTTCTGTTGCTAGGGATCATTCCTTATCAGAAGTCTTGTGCTAGTGTTAACTTTTAGTAATAACAACAAGACTTCGATTTATGATGATGTTACTTTATTCGTACACCCCCAGACCAGACAATCACGCAGTGAGGCTCACATCTTACTAGCTTGGCTTCTAACTTCTAACTGTCCAACTGGAACTGAGTTGCTTACTCATTAAACCGGAAGGGGCTTTCTATCGGGGTTCCGTTTCTCACGGTTCTCCCCAGAACGCAAGGTGAGAGTGAGGTCAAACGCTGTCACTCACTCTCAAGGCCATCAGCTGTACTGATCGCCATAATGATTTCTATACTACCTTAAAAAGATATTAGGGATCCATAATTATGTAACAATATAAGATAAACCTAATGAGTCAGATATACCTACTAAAAGTTTCACTTAGTGCTCTTCAGGGCTAAGACCTGACTCAGTGAGCACTAAGTGAAACTTTTAGTAGGTATATCTGACTGATTAGGTTTAACTTTATTATTTGCTCTACTTAGGTATTGAGCACTCTTTCCTTATTAGCTTTAGTATATCCTAGCGGTTTTTGTATAAATATATATTTTTCATATATATATATATATACATATAAATTGTTTTTTTTTTCTTTTGGCCAAGTATTATAGTATCAACTGATTATTTTCGGTTGGTACGACTATCTTGGTCTTTTCTTTTTTTCAAAATTCTTTTTTCTCCAGGTGATGTTTGGTAGCATATTTTTACAATCAAACTATTTGCCAGTTTTTTTCTTACCACAAGGGTTTACCAACAAGTTTAGTATATTATATATTATATATATATATATATATATATATATATATATGTGTGTGTGTGTGTGTGTGTGTGTGTGTGTGTGTGTGTCTTATAGACAGTTGGGTAAATGCAATATGTTCATTCAAATCCTGGAAATACTCAGAAGCGAAGCAGAAACGTTGGCAATTGCAACTCCTAATAAAACAAATAATAAGAAATAATTACGATAACGTCTCCAAAAAATTAATTATAGGTAGTACATATATACATATATATAATCCTGGTCGCACTGAAGACCTGTGATACAGTGAAATAATACTGCATGTAAATGACTATATATATATATATATATATATATATATATATATATATATATAGACACACGTATATATATATATATATATATATATATATATATATATATATATATATATATATATATATATTATATATATGAATTTTCTCCGTTGGAACCAGAACAATATTTTATATATATATATATATATATATATATATATATATATATCCCACTTCTAATTACTTGCTACTACTCGTTCTCGTTAAAAACGAGACACGAAATCATACCATCCTTTCCTACCTGAGGATGGCAAATTGTATTGCCGAAAGCGCTCGTTTTGAAAGCTTTGGTGGACTGTTATACCAGTTACACCCCAATACCAGAAGGATGGCCCGAAAATTGGAACGGATCAACCAAAAACTTGTCCGACAGGAATTGTCTGTAGAGTTCAAAAAAACTTGTATAAAAGAAGAAATGCTGCCAAAATACACTCATTTTTAATATATATATATATATATATATATATTATATATATTTGGGAGAATATGTGCTTAATTGAAGTCAGACCTGAAAAAATTTAAAGTTAATTCATTAATGATTAATTAGGCGGGATTTATTAATGAATTAACTTTTTAAAAAATTAGGTCTGACTTCAATTAAGCACATATTCTCCCAAATACTGTCGGCTGGAAATAGCTAGATTTGTTATATATATATATATATATATATATATATTATTATGATGTACTCTACAAACATTACAGCCTTCGTGTCGCCACTGTAATAATTGTAACGGGTACGTTGTCCTGGTCCTGGGAATAAGTGGCTAATATGCTGATTTGAGGCCAATGGTGGTAATATTTTAATTGTATCGTACACTATAATAAATAAATATAGCTCGTAAACCTGTAATCTGATGAGAGTACCCTGCTCATAAAGTCAACGGCGCTTGGTTACAGACAGTTTTTCACCTATGCGATTCTCAAACAAAATGCCAATATCCGGCACGTCTTGTTCGTCTTACTAGGATGGTTCGCGTGATAGGTTTTAAGTAGCCATATGGCTGTTTTTAAGAGATGATGATGCCAAGATTTGTTCAAGATATCACACAGCATCTTTGTGTAGTTCCCATTTTTTCCCTTGTTCGATAAGTGACCTCACCAGCTCAGCGTATGAGTAGCACATGGATATGTGCGGTAAAGGGAGCAGCTGATGGTAGGAGTGGCGCCCTGGCAAACATTCTCCTTAGTCTAGCGCTAGTGAAAGGGGGATAGTCTCCCTCGCTGTCTGGCTGATACCGACTTTAGGCCACTTCGACGACTTTACTTACTTTACTTTATATATATGTGAGAATTATTTTTCTCCTCACCCCTCTTTCTATAACCTGGTAGCGAGTTGGTGAGGTGGTCGCCGACTGGGTTGTCCTATTTCCCTTTCTTGAAGCTGACACCCCCTCGTAGTGGTTTATACCAAGGCGTTAAAAGTCCGGCTGCGAGGGGGGTGAATAGAACAAGCCAAGCGTACAAGCTGAAAGCGAGTTGGTTATACGCGCAATTCCACATTACTTCTTTCTCCTCAACTAATTGACCCAGTACGAGTAACAGTGGGTCGCGTTTTTGAAGTGGTTATCTGCAAAGCCCACTAAATTTCGCAACCTCTTTATCTACCTGGTCCGGTGACTACCCCACTAAAGCTCGTTACTGTCCCCTCCCCCCTGCGTCGGGATAAGCGCCTCATATTTTCCCGACATCTGACATGGACTGATATTGACAGATTAATGATAATATGGAAATCTGATCTTTCTCATAAGATTAAACAATAATTATTATATAGCCATATCAGGGCTACTGTATGGCTACAAAATATGAACTTTAACGGAAAAAATAAATCTAGCTCCCGGTTATAATTAGTTGTTAAAACGTCGAGCCGCACTTATGAGACGTACACATCGAAAAACTGTGGATGTGGATAATATATATATATTATATATATATAATATATATATATATAATCGTCAATGAAGAAAATGGGCGAACCGAGTTCAAATCCTGGACAAGGCTGTTTGCATTTCCTTTAGAGCAAATACCATTGGCATTAAATTATTCGAATCAAATTATTCCCCCTCTACCTCTGGGTAAATAGTTGGACAACCTGGGCTCTTTAACCTTTCTACGTCATCCGGTCAAGGAGAGGGAAAACTTTGAATTCAAACCTGTTAAACTCTGCTTAAAAATGACCTTGTGTCGCATTCTGCAAGAACGGAGGGTTTGGTATATATATATATATATATATATATATATATATATATATATTATATATATATATATATATATATATGAGGTAAAATAAGGAATAGAACAAAAATCAGACAAATATATGTAGTTATATTCCGCTGGAGTTTTAAACTCAGCTTCTTCTGCTTTTATATCTCCCTGAATAAAAGCAGAAGAAGAGTTCAAAACTCCAGCGAAATATACTACACATTTCTGTCTAAGTTTTGTTCTTCCATTCCTTATTTTACCTCATTCTGTCAGATTCATTCCAACACCCTCTTCCTCATATATATATATATATATATATATATATATATATATATAATGTGTCATGAAATAGCAGTGACTAAAAGTATACAAAATAGAAGGGTTAAAAAGAGTTCCATTCCTATACAACGGTTACGTATCACTTTCTTGATACAAAGTCTCGTGGATTCTCGGTAAATGCCCTAGGTTACCCTGGTTAACTAGCTCTCATGAGAACTCTCTATCTTTCGTCTAAGAATTGTCTAGGGATATCGTAGTTCTTTGAGCGCGGGCGTTTTTGCCCAACAAAGCAACTTTAATATCACACAGAATACTGAAGCGAGTAATGAAGTTAATTTATTTATCTTCAGAAGGACAAGTTTATTTAGTGCAACACATCTTTCAAGACGCTCCGTCCACTTTTTGTTGTTCTTTCCATAAAGAGAATCTCTGGTTTACTGTTGATCTAACTGCACATTCATGCTCGTAACTGATGGGTCTAGTATATATATATGTATATGAGGAAAAAATGAGTAAAGAAAAGAAATGTAGATGGATAAAAATGAATTTTATCGATATCACTTTTAATCGATATCACTTACACATGTGTTTCGGTCTGTTTATCAAAATGTATACGGATTTACGTTATTATTATTATTAAAATAATCAGATGGAGTTGAAATGATGATGATGATAATAATAATAGGAAAAATGCATAAAATGTTCCGTACACAGATTTTGCCGACTTTCATCAGAGTAGAATTTTTATTTTTTAAAAAGTAAAAAAAATCAACAAAATAAAAATCCCATTCTAACAGGCATGTTTTATACCAACTGAGATTAATCAAGAACTCGATTTATTCAACTGATGTAACCCTGAAGAATCAATCGATGAAACTCGAGTAGGTTACTCCTTTCCATTGTAAAAATATATATATATATAAAATATTAAATTCGAAGGCAATACAATGCGTATAAAAATAAAGACAAAAAGATGTTTTTTATGTCTTATCGATTTCGAAGCAAGAGCTTCATCATCAGAGTTTATTTTCAGAAAAAAATAAATAAATAAACTCTGATGATGAAGCTCTTGCTTCGAAATCGATAAGACATAAAAAACATATTTTTGTCTTTATTTTTATACGCATTGTATTGCCTTCGAATTTGATATTTTATAACGTACTTAACAATGCTTCAAGCAAATTACCAATTACTTTTATATATATATATATTTAGTTTTATCAATAGTATATTATTACAACATTATATTATTTAATATATTCTAAGGTTTAAAAATATTTTTTTTATATATGTCTTTATTTATATTTTATTATTTTTTATTATTTTTTATATAATTTTTTGTTTTATTCTTCTCTATACTTGTTCAGATTCATTCAATAGTTTAATTCATTGCTACATTTTGTCTGACTACCATCCCCCAATTTATTTATTTTTTTTTTTTTTAATTTATATTTTTTTATTTTATTTTATTTAGAGAAGTAAAGATTTTTCTGTTATGCAATTCAAATAACCTGATCTTCCATCTGATCAGACTGGATTTTGGGGAGCTGTATTAAATCAACAATCATTATATAGGCCCCAATTTTTGGTCGAAATAAAGTTATTATTGAATTACGGCGTTGAGTTTTTTTCTTCCTTTCTAAGATATATATATATATATATATATACAAAAAATAAAATAAAATAATAATAATAGCGAAAACATAAAATTTAACTATACAAAAAAGCAAGATATTTTGATATTTGAAATATATCAAAATATCTTGTTCTGAAGATGACCTCTTTTTTGTATACTGAAAATGTATGTTTTCTCTTTTATCATTATTTCATTATTTTATTTTGTATTAAAAATAATAATGAATAGAATATAATGTATACGAGGACAATCCCTTGGTCGAAACACGTGTCGGCCTTCCAATAAATCATTTTTAATCATTTTTAAACATTTTCTTTCCATTTATCTTTTAACATAATTGTCAGATTCACTTCCATTTGTCAACTTACACCCACACACCACGCACACACACACACACACATACACACACACACACACACATATATATATATATATATATATATATTCATATGTTTAGAAGTAGGTTTTTATTCCTCTTATAGAGACTTTTTCTACACGACAGTATGAGAAGTAAATACACAAACGATGTGTTTTGATATGGCTTTATTTAGCCGACAATTTTTGGGAGAATATGTGCTTAATTGAAGTCGTACCTATTTTTGAAAGTTAATTAATGATTAATTAATTAAGCGGGCATACCTATTCAAATGTAAGGCTAAACAAATATATGTATGTACATTTCGGCATATTAGGCCTCATCAACAGAGCTATAGATAGGAAGACTGCCTTGTGCGTGATTTTAACCCTGAGTGTCAAGCTGACAGGCGAGGACCGTAACCCCTACACCAACCGGATTTTCTTATATTGTTCGTTTTGTTTAGAAGTAGGTTTTTATTCCTCTTATAGAGACTTTTTGTACACGGTCCTCGCCTGTCAGCTTGACAGTCAGGGTTCGTATCACGCACTAGGCGGTCTTCTTATCTATATATTCATATATATATATATATATATATATATATATATATATATATATACCAAGCGTGTTAATCCTCGATATCAAATAGTTTGATTGTAAAAATATACTACCAAACATCAACCGGGGAGAAACAAAAATTTTGGGAAAAAAGAAAAGACCAAGATAGTCGTAGCAACAAAAAGTAATCTATTGGTACAGTATTTGGACAAAAGAAAAAACAATTTATATGTATATATATGTATATAAGATATATATATATATATTCATATAACCGCTAGGAGAATAAGCTGATAAGTAAAAAGTGCTCAATACCTAAGTAGAGCAAATAATAAAGATAAATCTAATGAGTCAGACTAACCTACTATTAGTTTCGCTTAATGCTCTTCAGGGCTAAGATCTTAGCCCTGAAGAGCATTAAACGAAACTAATAGTAGGTCTGACTCATTAGATTTATATATATATATATATATATATATATATATATATATATGGATTCACAGCGTTATGTTATCAAATAACAACACACTCACTCAAATACAAACACAAACACACATACAAACGTTCACACATAAATAAAAACAAAACAACGAACACATATAATATTTACCTTTCTCCGTTTAAAAATGACAGAATCGATCGAAAATAAATAAGTAGCCTTTGCTGATATTTCATCTCATATCCCGTACACTTTGTGATATATATATTTCAGCGAGAACAATTTCAAATTTACTGTACCTGTTTTCAAATAGTGAAACTTTTACATATTTGGTTTGGTTTGGTTTGTTTTACGGCATATCAACCTCAGTGGGTCATTTGATGCCGATAAAGTTTTGAAAGAAATCAATTCTTAATGGATAATACAATTGTTTATCAACTTATGTTTTTCTATTTAACCTATAGATGGAACCATAACAGGTACTACCACTCCGGGTCAGAGTGGACCAGGGAGCAATGGTGATGAAGGGGTGCTCCACATTCCCCAAACCTCCAGAACTGGAACCTCACCATCAGAGAGTTTAACGTCATTCCCAGGATTTCTTTTACATATTAACTCTTTAATAAACTATTTTCACTATTTCTGCAGAAATCCCTAGCACCAATATGATTGTTCCGACACTATTTGTTGTATAGCCGTATATACTCCTCTAACATTCTCGGGTATATAATAAAGAGAGACAGAAAGATATATTAGATTAGAGATGGTAGATCTTACTGGGTACACTTCTTACTGCTTCTCTGCTTGTTGACTCTATCTCGGTCGTCCATTGATTCTATCTTGTTGGCCGCCATGTTATCTGGTTGACTTCTATCAATAGTTTCTGCTGAGTGTTGATCTTCTGTTCTTCGTTATGCTGACTGGGCTTAACATTGTCTTTAGATTGAATTAACTACAAGACTTGGTTTTACTTGATCAAGTTTTATTTAGCCCATGATTGATTCCGCTGCAGGGAGAGACCGAACCCGGGAGAGACGACAATCGCGTCTACTCTCCCTGAAATCTGAGTTGGATCTGCTTAACTAAATAAACTATTCTTACGTGTCTATTATGGCGCGTTTCTAAGGGGTCAAATAAAAGGTCACCAACCGTCCATACTCGGTCCATACTCGGTGAGTAACTTGCCTTAGAAACCCCTTGATTTTAAATGAAAAAGACCTTAATTCAAATATTTCTAGCTACAGGTACGTTCACAATTCATGACTTCTCATAAATTGTATCATATTGATCTTACAGCCGCCCCCAACCCTTTTTATCATGTACTTGAATGCGATTGCTGAGTGTCTTAGTGTCTTGGATACGACGTTAAACTTCATCTAGTGGTAAGTTTAAATTCTGGAGCTTTGGGGAATATGGAGTACCCCTTCATTGCTATTACTTCCAGGTCCACAATGACGTATGAATTTTCAATCTGTGGGTTAAGTATATTTAGAAATGAGTTTTAAAATAAGAATTAGAATACTCAACAAAAAATGAATATAACAAAAACGTCTTCCGCAAAAAATAAACCTAAGGTTGACAAACCGTAAAATCCAATCAAGCTGCCAACCAACACCCTTATACACAGACACTTGGACACACACACACACACACACACGCCTGCGCGCGTATACACACACATCACACTCACACACGCACGCACACACTCACACACACACACATATATATATATATGTATGTGTGTGTGTGTGTGTGTGCATATCAGTCGGTAGAGCATCCGCTTGGGTGCCAAAAGGTTCCTAGTTCGATACCGGCCCACACCAACTTAGCGTATGAGTAGCACAGGGATCTGTGCGGTAAAGAGAGGAGCTGATTGTAAGTCAGACGCTAAAAATCATTCTCCTTGGTTTAGTGCTACTGAAAAGGGGATGGACTCCCCGCTGTCTAGCTGATACTAACTTTTGGCCAATCCGACGACGAATTTACTTCCAGGTCGTCCACGGAAAATTATAAATGCAACCAGACGTCGAAAAGAGATCTGCAAAAATCTCAGAATTTACCCATCACCCCATGAAGAGTTCGTCAACTTCTCCATGAATTGCCAACTCTCGTATATCGAAACAGGAAGACAGTCTATTCTTTAACTGATAAACACAAGAAGATGCGCGTAGATTGGATAAAGAAAAAAGTAACATAAACAAAGGAGAAATGGGAAACCGTGGTGTTTTCTGATGAGAAACAGTTTAATTTGGATGGGCCCGACGACCCCCAGTGTTATTGGCATGATTTAAGAAAGGAGAGCTAGTTGTTTTCATAAATACTATTTGGAGGATGATCTGTTATGGTTTGGGGAGCTTTTTCTGTGTCTGGAAAGGTTGATTTAGTAGTTATGAAAGGGAAGCAAAACTCTGCTCGATATATCAATGTGTTGGAAAAATTTATTGTCCCATTTATGAATCGTCTAGACACCAATAATGCCATTTTTTTAACAGGACAACGCAGCCATACACACTTCTGAGCTCACGAAGTTTAAAACATTAAATATTGTAGTTTTGGACTGGTCCACTAGGTCTCCAGATTTAAACCCAATAGAAAATTGTAGGGAATTTTGTCAAGAAATGTACACAAAAATAAACGTCAATTTGAAGATAGAGAAACTTTAAAATCTTGCATTAAACAGTATTGGAATGAAATTCCACCTGAAGCTCTCAGAAAACTTATTGATTCAATGCAAAACGTGTGTATTGAAGTATTACAATGGAAAAGGAATAAATGTAAATATTGAATTTTGTACAATCTTTCTGTTAAATACGAATTTTCACAACTGTCTTGTACTTATGTCCACCCTCGAAAACTTATTTTTCTTACGAACTTTTTTGATGAAAAGTTGTTATAAACTCGAATATGTATACTAATACCATCGGATCTAGATACCACACACAAATTTTCGGAGGAATTTGTGCAGTAATAAGAAAATTATTAACAATTTAATGGGGTGTCTTATACTTATTTCCGTCACTATAGGGCCGGGTTAGCTCAGCCGGTAGAGCGTTCGGCTAGAAACTGCAAGGTTCCTAGTTCAATACCGGCTCTCGACAACTCAGCATATGAGTAGCATAGGGATATGTGCGGTAAAGTGAGGAGCTGATGGTAGGTGTGGCGCTCCACCTGAGACGCTAAAATGATATCCTTGGTATACCGCTAGTGAAAAGAGGATTGGCTGATACCGACACTAGGCCGACTCGACGACTTTATATATATTGGGAGATTATGTGCTTAATTAAAGTCATACCTAATTTGTTAATTAATTAATTATAATTAAATGAATTAGGCGTGCATATCGGTTTAAATGTAAAGCGTAAACAAATCGAGAAAAAGTCGATCTCTGTATGTACATTTCAGCCTATTAGGCCTCATCAGCAAAAAGTGCGATATACACATCAGTTTAAAATAAACGAGAAATTCTGGGTGGCCAGCTAGTTTGATGGTTAGAATGTCCGCCTGCCCGCCTGTCAGCCTGACAGGTAGGGTTCGAATCACGCACAAAGCACTGCCCTGTCTATAGCTCTGCTGATGAGGCCTAATAGGCTGAAATAGAGAGAGTGAGAGGAGGTAAGAAATGGGGGGGAGAATGGATGTATTAGTTGAGTTTCGTATGTTATTAAACGTGTCTAGGGATAGGGGGTCCCCATTATGTGGATTTTCGGATGGTCATTACAATACTTGGTGAAATATATTGAAATAAAAACAAAAATAAACATACATTAAACGGATATTTATCCCGTAGACCCACAATCTGTTTTTTTCTGATGACACCCTGTGGTTTTTATAGGACGCTGGTTGCGTTGAAGGTCACAGGTATTGTCTAGACTCCTCGTCAGTTTCTGGCATCACTTGGCCACTAATTAGCCGATTTGATGGTCTGATAATCCGGGCAATTCAATGTAGAAGCTGTCTGTAGTAACATATTCTGACCGTGCTATTATTGGTAATGATATTAATACTAATAGTAATTTTAATAGCAGTTCTAGAGATATTGGCATTTTAATGTGAAAGCGTTTGCCTTACTAAAGATGTTTGTCGTACTGATTATATTGGTAATAATGATTTTAATGATAATTGATAATGGTAATAATAAAAACAACTTATTATTATCGTTGGTAAGACCAACGATAATAATAAGTTGTTTATGGTAAATATCAATGCTAATAATTAGTTTATATGGTATTCATGAGCTTCTAATAGGTTTATAGGGGTTATATGTTGAAGATAATGAAGAGCTGGTAAAAATAATGATTCAGAGCGTATGTAGCCTTAATATTAGGCATTTCCTTATTTAATTAGTATACGTTATGTATCTGCGATTTTTTTAAAGCTAATTATAGCATATTTTACCTATTTTTGTGTCTGCACTTTAAAATTAATGTGTTGCGTGTGTTTAGCAGTTGTCTTTTGTCTATAAATTCAATTATTTGTATTTTCTTCTTAGCACATTGGGCACTTTCTTTGGAGTTAGTGGGGATCCTCGAATTATTTTTCGAAAACAAAATTGGTGAAAGGGAAAAGTCTTATCAATAAAACTGGATATGACATCTTTAAATTATTAAAAATCAAACTGAAGGAGACAAAATGCCGAAATAAATTTATATCTGAACTAAGGTATTCCTTTAGTCTGTTATCATATATATATATATATATATATATATATATATATATATATTATATATATATATATATTGTTTATTTATTCTTATTTAGTATTAAACAATTTACATTAATTGATCGATTGCGAGTTTAAGACCTGTATTTATTGTTTGTAGGTTGAAAGGTTTCATGAGCTGAAAAATTCACCTGATGACGCCATATCTTTTTTACCATTGGGATCCAAGCACTGCAACAACTATGGAATAACTGTGAACCACAAGGGGGACTATGTTGGAAAATAAACCTCATTTGGTCACATTTCATTATAATTACCTTGGTCAGACGATCCTCATATACATATATATATATTGTTCCGAAAATATTAAGTATGTTAGAAAAAAAGAAAAAAAAGTAAATAAACATAGTTTTCAACATATATTGCATTGTCAACTGCCTTCAAAAAAATTTATATTACAATTACGCACAATGCACTATAAAAAAACCTTTAGTTCACTATGCCTGAGCGAGGCTAAATTTATAGTAAAAAAATATATATATATATTTAAAAGAATTTCAAACAATCTCACCGAGCGCAAAATCAAACGGACTTACAACACCACGGAAACACACGGAATTTGCCGATTGAAAAAAACTTTCAAATTTTCCAGCGTTCCTCAACGTCTCTAACAATAGTTGAATTACACCAGCGCGGGATAAGTACTATTAAAAAACACCTAGTACTTTTAAAAACTTCTAACAACTCTGAAGATGGAATTTTGTTCCGAAAATATTAAGTATGTTAGAAAAAAAAAGAAAGGGTAAATAAAAATAGTTTTCCATATATATTGCATTGTCAACTGCCTTTAAAAAAATGTCTATTACAATTACGCACAATGCTTCAAACACACTATAAAAAAAACTTTATATATATATATATATATATATATATATATATACCCAATCAACGACAGACCTCAGGAATTTTGAATTCAGAGTTTTCCTTCTCCTAGACTGGTTACCTACCTAAGTTTAAAGAGCCCGGTCTTCCTTACTATTTTACCCATAGCTGGAGGGAGAACATATGGATTCATACCTTTCGCAAGGGTATTAGCGCTATGTGAAATGCAAACAGCCTTGCCTAGGATTTAATTCGGACTCCTCGAGAGAGAAGCAAAAAATGTTTTTGTGCTTCTCACTCGATGAGTCCGGATTAAAAACAAGCTGTGAAGATGATTTTTATAAATCGAAATATTGTTCAATATTAGCTATGAATATGATATAAAATATTTTCATTTTAACAGCATTGTGTGTTTTCATATCCTTTTATCTATACTTATATCGTCGGATTCATTTCCTTACTCTTAACTTATATATATATATATATATATATATATATATATATATATATTATATATATATATATATATATATATATGAATAAGATATAATGAAAAACAAAAAGATGTTTACAACTGAAATAGGCTCATCAGGAGAGAAGTGTGCAATGAGCCTATTTCAGTTGTAAACATCTTTTGTTTTTTCATTATATCTTATTCATACTGTCGGATTAATTTCCATTTTATTTTCTCATATATATATATATATATATATATATATATATATATATATATATATATATATATATATATAATCTCCCTGGAATATAGCAAGCCTATTGTATGTGCATTTTGTATCAGATTAGAACCATATAATCATCGTAACTAACAAATATCTCTTCAACGTTTGCGTCAAATTACTCGACGTTATTTTAAAAACTTCAGCCTACGTGAACTTTGCAAGTGAATCGGCAATGCACACTTCACTATTCTACGCTATGGCAACGGATTTATTGACGTCAGAGACACACTGCAAACAACCCGACAGACTTTTCGCTCGGTGGTCACGTTTCCTATGTGAGGCGCTGATAACTACGTTATAGTTTTCGAAACTAACATATATAATTCGATATAGAATGAATAGCCGACCATCCTTACAGATCATTACTGTTGACGCGAGTTCGATTCTTACAAAGCGCTTGTCAATTGAAGCCTTGTAATAGAATCATCATCATTCTCATCATCATCGTCAAGGCCTGCTGACTGCACGGATTCCCATGATTTTTCCCTCTTAACTTCCATCACTATAGGCCATGGCTCTTGGTAAGTCCTCTGAACGGCATCCAGTATCCGCAGAGGGTTAATGCATCTAAATTGCTGCTGATCGGTTATTATTGCTGCATCCATGTTTACGAGTCCATTGGAGAACGTTGCGTATGTGTTTGTACTTACTACCCTGCGCTTTTGTGTAATGGTTATCGACACATATAACGGCGACCCGAGTTCAAATCCGGATCCAGGTTGTTTGCATTTCACATAGCATCAATACTCGTAGGAAAATATGAATCCAACCATTCTCTCGCCAGCAATGGGAAAATAGGTGCGGAGTAGGCTAGCTAACCTTGGGATGACAACCGGTACAAGAACAGCTAATTTCTGTTAAAATGGAGCATGTCTAGAATCCTGCGACGGGATTATATATATATATATATATATATATATATATATATATATATATATATATATGTGTGTGTGTGTGTGTGTGTGTGTGTGTGTGTTTATGTGTTTTTTGTGTGTGTGTGTGTGTGTGTGTGTAAAAATGGAATTGGAATTGAATCCGACGATATGAGGAAGAATGAATAAAGAAAAGAAAGTACAGAATGGATAATAAAAGATGAATTTAATCAATATCACTTAGACATGTGTTTCGGTCAGTTTATCTATGTGTACACGATTCAAACTATTATTATTATTAAATAATTTCATTTCATTTGTTTATTTAATAATAATAATAGTTTGAATCGTGTACACATAGATAAAACTTCCTCATATATATATATATATATAAATATATTGAGGTTTATCATAGTGATTACCACGATGTCAATGGATGGAAGATTAAGAAGGAATGAAAGGAATAGAAAAAAATGTTTATTGATAAAAAAGGGCCTTTCGTCCGGTGCTTTTCAGGTTTTACACGTGGAATCGATTAAAAGTTAAGTGTAAATTAATTACGACATGAAGGTATATGGAACAAGGACTAAGGAATAAGGAATAGGTTTGACAAGGAGGGGGGAGACGGCGAAAACAAAACTAAGAAATCCATCATCAAGTCGCACCAGGCCCCCAGCCGCTCACCCAATAAAATAAGTGAGTGCTTAGGTCTAATTTGTCTGCACAAAGTAGGACGAGAAAATAAAATTGAAACAGCTTTGAGGACATTTAAATGCATCTTGCTCATGTGGAGGGATGCTGTATATATATATATATATATATATATATATATATATATATATATATATATATATATATATATATATATATATATTATATAGGAAAAATGAATTTTTGATTTTTCATCTCGAAAACATCAAAATAAAAAATTATCTATTATCAAAGTTAGGTTCTTTTTATAAACGATTACTTTTTTAATACTTCACGTTTTTTTTGTTGTTTTTTTTTTTTGGGGGGGGGGGTCAAAACAATAACATAAACTAGGCTCCGAGAAATTTTCAACATATTAGGGATAAATAATAACACTTTATTTTTGCAATACAAAATTATTTTCTACCATAACCCCTAGAAAAATCAAATATCCAAATTCTAACGGTCTATTTCAGCGTTCCAAATGTGATTTTTAAAAAATTCTATTCGAACATTTCCAAAGTTCTCCGTTGTTCCCCAACGAATTTTTTCATTCAAAAGAAATTTCACTCTGATGAAGGTCAAATCTTCTCTGTGTGCGAAATATTTCACACAGATGAACTGACCGAAACACATGTGTAAGTGATATTGATTAAATTCATCTGTTATTGTCCATTCTATTCTTTCTTTTTCTTTATTCATTCTTCCTCACATTGTCGGATTCATTTCCAATTTCATTTATATATTATATATATATATATATATATATATTATATATATATATATATATATATAGCAACCCCTCCGCATGAGCAAGATGCGATACAAGGTCAATATCTTAAGTGGAGTTTAATAAGTTTGAATTCAGAGTTTTCCTTCTCCTAGACTGGTTGTCTAACTAAGGTTAGTAGTAGTGTACCCTACAATTTACCCATAGCTGGAGTGTCTACATTTCGCAATGGTATTAGTGCCATGTGAAATGCAAACAGCCTCATCTAGGATTTGAACTTGGGTCGACGTCTCCATTTCCTAGAACTCTAACCATTAGACCACGAGCGTACATAGATAAATGCATATACCTCCTCAGCTGTGACCAGTATATCTTGCTCGTCCTACTTGAATGGTTTGTGAGATGTAGTTGTTACAATTAATCCGTAGGTGAGAGCTCGATGTACATTTTTTTGGTGTGTGAAGGGAGAGAGAGAGAGAGAAAGAGAGAGTGTGAGAGTAATATAAATAAATAAATGAATGAAAAATGTTACATTACGTTTCAGGTAATAATTCATTTTAACTGACACAAGCTTAGCTCTTAACAGCATCTTCAGACATAAAGGAACATCATGGTTAGTAATTATTTTTTGGAATGTTTGAACATATATAGCTGTTTCTGTTTCTGTTTTTTTTTTGTGTGTGTGTGCGTTTTGGGGATTAGGGGAGGTGTTGGAGTGTATGAATTGAGGGGGGAATGAGATTGATTAGATAGTGGGAGGAGGCAGGGGGAGTGGTTAAAAGGAAGCAAAAATAGGGGGGTTGTGATGGTTATTAAACATATCTAGGAGAGGGTGGGTTACAATACGAGATTGAATAAATTGAAGCAAAAAACATCTGTATATAAAACCGTAACTTTCTATATGGCATTGATTTAACCCTAAAGGTAGATTGATATATATATATATATATTATATATATATATATATATATATATATATATATATATATATATAATAGCCTTAACTATCTATCACTATATATATATATATATATATATATATATATATTGATAGATAGATAAGGCTTGGATATAAAACCATAATGTTCCATATTACTCATTGATTTAAACCCAAATATGGATAGACAGACAGACAGACGACAGACAGACGGATAGATTGATCGATAGATAGATAGATAGATAGATAGATAGATAAGGCTTGGATTTTTTAAAAGTAATTTTCTAAGTTGAAAGTTTTTGGAGTACCAATATCAAATGAGAACGAGAATCGTGTTTTACAAATTAACGCTAATATCTTTCCAAGTTGGCTTTGAGATAAAGTAATCAAAACCGCTAGTAGTATTTAATCTACTAATCGGAACAAAAGACTGATAAGAACAGACATATAGATAGACTGAGGGATAGACCGAGAGATATATTCATTTAGTTAATTTTACTTACCGAAATGGATGTCAAAACATTGTGTCAGGAAATCTGAGTCAGTCTAAATGGCTTTGATGAAAGGATTTTTTTCGTATTTCATAGATCAAAGGAAATGGAGTGCTGGTTTTATCTTATCTGAGATAATTTATTTACGACGTTAATT
>CM042141.1:68667578-68680078 GCA_023376005.1 Doryteuthis pealeii | reverse complement strand
ATATATTGTCATCCACAGACACCGTGCTTCGACGTATCACGTCTCCTCAGTGTGGCTAGATATTGCAAGCTACCTCCGGCCGGGATAGAAACTCGACTAATTTTCCAGTAGTCCGGTGTATTAAACACTTAGCAATCAGCCACCTGCCAGGAAGGGGGTAGATTCTAACTGATAAATACATACATAGGTATGTATGTTATAGCCGTTAGAGAGCTCACATCCTGTTTACAGGAAAACCTGGCCATTTTAAGCTTAATTTATGACCAACAATCAGATGTTTTACCCCAGGAGTATTTTGCCAGTAGGTAGTGTTGAAGACGACGGAATATTTCTCCATTATCTTTATCGTTAGTTTTTTCTAGTCGTCTAATTGCTTTTCGTAATTCAGGATCCAGCTGATAAAGGAACTGTACCATGCTTTTTACCCGTGCGCTTTCATCTGTTTCGACAGCCGTCATCGGGGAATTGTAGGTTGCAGAGTGTTAGGTTTAGTTTCCTTCTCCTTTGAATCTACTTGTTCTGGACCCTAACTAAGCGACTATGTTAAGTATCTGGTCGGCATCCTTAGTTCTAGATGTAGTAAGTAAGCAAGCAAGCCAATAAGAATCCGGTGTTATAGTATTCTTTGTAAGTCCGACGTCCAAGATGGTCCGTATAGCAATGTGCCATGGTTAAGAATCAGACCTCTATAAATACACCAACATAAGCAGCAGCACTGTCAGTGATTGGGCAATGGATTGCCTTCGGTGGTCACGTGGTATTCAACGAGTCTATATTTAGGAGTAGGCATCTGTCACACGCCTTATATCACAAATATTCCAACATAAACTAGATGGGAGCTGCACAAGAATGCTGCGGGTGATCATGAACAAGACGTGGAAACAGCACCCTACGAGAAAACAGCTGTACGACCACCTACCACATATCACCCAAACCATCCGAGTAAGACGGACAAGACAAGCGGGACACTGCTGGAGAAGCAAGGACGAACTCATAAGCGACGTCCTCCTGTGGAAGTTAGCACATGGACAAGCCAGTGTGGGCCGACCAGCAAAAACGTACGTTGATCAGCTCTGTCCGGATTCAGGATGCTGCATAGAGGACCTCCCGAGAATGATGAGTGATAGGGACGGATGATGATTATTTCACATTAGAAGAGTCTATCAAATTTTGTGGGTTACTAATATATATATATATATATTATATATATATATATATATATATGTGTGTGTGTGCATATATTGACACTAATCTAACGAGGGGTTGTATATAGCAGGTTGGTGTCTTGCACGCGTTATCTTTCCTCGTGGAAGCATAGGTTGAACTTTAGCTGTGATTACCACCTTATCCAAGCAATGAAAAACGCTGAAATAAAAAAAACACTGTTTTTTATTGTCTTCTGGTGGCAGATTTAAGGGATCATTTGCACCAACGTGATGCTTATAGACAAGCTCTCAATGCTATAAACAAATGAGTACTGTCAGTGGAGCAAAGGAACATTTATTGAACTGTTGGACTCTCATACATCAATGTCTTAAGAAATCTAGTATATATATATATATATATATATATATATATGCATTTTTAAAGACTTAGAATAAATAGATAGATAAGAATAAATGAATTAATATGTAGAAAATAATAATGATGATAACAATGATATATATATATATATAGCTCAGTCGGTAGAGCGTTCGGCTAGGAATCACAAGGTCCTGGTTCGATACGGGCCCTCGCCGACTTAGCGTATGAGTAGCACAGTTGACTGTGCGGTAAAGTAAGGAGCTGGTGATAGTTGTGGTGCTCCAACTCAGACACTAAAATAATCACCTTGGTCTAGCGCTAGTGAAAAGAGGATAGACTCCCTCGCTATCTGGCTGATACCGACATTAGGCTTCCCCGATGACTTTTTACTTATTTATATATATTCAAAAAACCTTTGTTAAATACAGCAGAATCCAAATTGTTTTGCTTTTTTTTTCAATAAAAGAAAACTCGGATTTAAAAGTATCGTGGGCTGTTCAGAATTTCATGAATACTTTGCTCATTATATGGTGGATGAAAACAATGAGGTTTTCAACTTTTTCTGTCCTCCTGTTATATTTTTAGAAATGCTAACATCTCGTTGTGTCTATATCTTCAAAATGCTTTTTGTTCCTACGGTTGAATTTGTGGAGAATCTCACGGAAATAGTAGTAGGGATTGTATCAATATCAACATAGTATACTGGAGAAGGTGTTAATATATACATAATTATTTTCTTGCATATATATATATATATATATATATATATATATATATATATATATATATATATATTGGGATTTTTTTGTGCTCCTGAGCTTCACAAAAACTACCATTTGATATAAACCTATGCGCACACACATGCACACATATACACACACACTGATTGCATTTCACATAGTGCTAATACCCTTGGGAAAGATTTGAATCCAACTACTCTCCCTCTAGTTCTGAGTAAATAGTAGGAAGGACTATGCTCTTTAGCCAGAGCTCGGTAACCAGTACTAGACCTATAACTCCTTTCTACAATTATTATAGCTCTGTTTATTATATATTGAGCACTCATGGATACATTACTAATACCACTGCAACGGAAAGGTTAAAGTGGCAATAAGACCACACACACACACACACGCGCGCGCAAGCACACACACACACACACACACATATATATATATATATATATATATATGGGGTAAACTATAGACACGTGTTTCGAGGTATCACCTCTCATCAGTATAGTTATACGGTTTTAGCAGCTGCCTCTGGCTGGGTTTGAAACCCGAACGAACTTACGCTCGCCAAGCTTCTTACCCACACATCCACAGTCAGTCGCCAAGTATAGCAGGCTATTTAATTGCTATATTCCGTAGTTAGGATCTTTCCATGTGTGGTTTAACCAAGCTGATACAGGTAGACCATAGGGGAGAGCTCAATGTGTCTAATACCAGTGAGTAAAATGACAGAGCAAGATATTTAGTAAAAATAGAGTAAAACTCTAAACTTGCTTCATTACAATAATTTATTTCGACCGTTGAAGCAAGTTTAGAGTTTTTTCTTCATTTATCTCTCTCTCTCTCTCTCTCTCTCTCTATATATATATATATATATATATATATATATATATATATATATCAGCTCTTTCACTGATATTGAGCTCTCCACAAATAATCCCGCTTGGTTCACCTCTAACCAAGTGTGCAACTGATAACCATATACCATTACATTGTAAATATCATATTTCGTGATATATACATATATATGTGTGTGTATGTATGTGTGTATAAGGGATGTATACGTGAATATATATATTGATGGTAGAGTTTGCTGTATTTTTTTTTAAAGAATGCTACATATCAGTGTCATAGCATATATGTTAGAATAACGTAGACATACAGACGAATAGGTTAAAAACTGATAGGCATCAAGGGCCGTTGACTCAGGGACTACGCTAGCCTAACATATACACACATATGTATATATATATTAGGGAGAGAGAGACAGAGACAGACAGGGGAGAGAGACAGAGAGACAGAGAGTGTGCTACAACTTTATTGGCCATTCTTTAGCCTTCAAGCAAGAGCGCTTTTCCAGCGGAAATCCTTGGTAATCCTCTGGTAAAGAATCCTCAGTATTGTAAGTTCCTTCGTCAATGGTTGCAAATGGAATATGAAAGTATCAGTGTTTAAGTAGTTAATCAGCCGAACAGTATGGCTGTTGAAAGGCGGCTGAATAGACCACGTGACCTTGCCTAGTCTATAAATTTAGGTGTGGAATTGTAGCACACCTTATATCCACTTAGTGTAATGGTTAGCAAGCTAGATTTGCAAACCATTGATTGTGAGTTCAGTTCTCACTGGGTGCCTCATACTTCTGGCCTTGTGCCACATCTGAGCTAAGCTTAGTAAATAACTATATCCACGTAGTGTAATGGTTAGCAAGCTAGATTTGCAGACCATTGTTAGTGAGTTCGATTTCTCACTGGGTGCCCCACACATCTGGCCTTGTGCCACATCTAAGCTAAGCTTAGTACATAACTATATCCACGTAGTGTAATGGTTAGCAAGCTAGATTTGCAAACCATTGATTGTGAGTTCAGTTCTCACTGGGTGGCCCCACACTTCTGGCCTTCTGCCACATCTAAGCCAAGCTTAGTAAATAACTATATCCAAAAATATTCCAACAGAGAGAGACAGAGAGGCAGAGACATAGACATAGGTCGATTGATTGATTGATTGATTGATTAGTGTATGTGTTTGATTCAGTTAAAATGGTTTGAAAATCCAGCTCAGATAAACCGGTCATAAACTCCTAGCCTATGATCTCTCCGAGAAAATGTCTAGATATTTTTCGCCGGTCCAATTGATATTAAGAGTTATGGTCAACCTATTTTCCGCTTTTTCCATGTAGCAGTTGCAGCAGTTGAACCAAGTTTTGTACAGACCCAACCTGTAATGCTTAGACAATCTGTCAGTCCAATTTCAAGGCAAAATAATGCTAGAAATAAAAATCTCCACTTGTCACTGGATGACGGCATCTCGTGCACTTCAACGTAATTACAGCATTTGTGTCTAAACACTAAAACACTCTTTTGATGGACGATTTTTGATGCCCGTTATTGTTTTCTTTAACATTTTTGTTTTTTGTTGGTTTGTTTGTTTTTGTTTTTGTCCTGATTTTTTTTTTTTTTGTTCTTTTATTTTAAATTTTTTGTTTTGTTGTTTTTTTTTTGGGGGGGTGGTTCAGGAAATCATTTTGTTTTTTGTTTTTGTTTGTTTTTTGCTTCGAGGAAATTAACCGAAGATTTCGGAACCAGGAGATTTTGACGTCAGGCATGGAGACAAGTATTTAATTCTTTTTTTTTTTTTAATGTCTTCGAGCCGTCATGCGTTTCTGTCCGCCAGAATCGCGTCTGAGTACTTAATCCGATACAAGGGAATAAAAACAAAAGTAGAAAGATCTTGTGAATTGATTTTCAAGGATATTTTCTTTCTTTTCTCCCGATTGGAAGAAAGAGAGAAACATAGTGATTGTCACAAGTTTAAAAGTTTAAGAAACCTAATCAAATCTTTCTGGTTAAGCAAAAACGAATTCGAGTCTTTTTTTTTTAAGTGACTTCTTCAAAAGATTAGATCTCAAATAGGTTCGATGACAAATTGCTGGGAATGTTCTGTTGCAAAGGGGGGATTTCTTAGAAAGAGAGAAAACAGACAGACAGACAGACATACAAACAGACAGATATACACACTAGAGGGAGATTTTGCCTTGGGTGTACTTAACGTTACAGTCTCCACTTCGACTTGGACGTTTCAGAGGGCTGACTTAACGTGGGTGTTATCGTCGTAAGAAATGGACACATTGACCAAAGTTCAAAATCCTGAACAAGGTAATTATTTTTTTTAGAGAGAGAGAGAGAGAGAGAGAGAGAGAGAGAGAGAGAGAGAGAGAGAGAGAGATTTTGTCTTAGGTGTGCTTAATGTTAAAGTCCCGACTTCGAGCTGGTCGCTTAAATCGGCTGACTTAACAAGTGCGCTTGCGTGTAACGGTTATCGCCAGAGGAAATGAACACGGTGACCAGGGTTCAAATCCTGGAGGAGAGGATTATTTCTTAGAGAGAGAGAGAGAGAGAGAGAGAGAGAGAGAGAGAGATGTGGGGGAGAAATTGCCTTTAGGGTGCTTAACGTTATAATCTCGACTTCGATTTAGACGCTTGAGACGACTGACTTAACGTAGGCGCTTGCCTGTAATGGCTGTCGTCCTCGGAAATGGATTCGGTGACCATAGTTCAAATCCTGGACGATGCTGTTGCAAAGGGTGTTTCTAAGAGAGGGATAGGGAAAGAGAGAGAGAGAGAGAGAAAGAGAGAGAGAAAGAGAGAGAGTGAGTGGGTGTGTGGTGGTGAGGGAGAAGTGAAGAGGAGGAGTGTGATTTCTTGGGGGTGCTTAACGTTACACAGCCTCGACTTCGACTTGGACTCTTGTGACGGCTGACGTCACGCAGACACTTGTGTGTAATGATTGTCTTCATAGGAAATAGAAACGGCAGGATCAAATCCTGGACGAGGCTGTTGCAATGCGGATTTCTGCAACAAAGCGACAGGGAGACAAAAACAGAGACAGAGAGAAAGGTAGATCATAGCAGTGAAAAAAGAGAGAATTATTTTTTGCTTAATATCCAGAAAAGAAGAAGTAATATTATCCAGACTAAGAATAGGACACTCATACATTACCCATTCATACCTCCTCAAAAAAGAAGCAGCCCCATATTGCATACCATGCCAAAAACCCTACACAATCAAACACTATTAACAGAATGTAGCAACCTAAAACAAATACGAAAAAAATACTACCAAACAACAAATCTAAAACAGATATACTACCAAATAAACTACTCGGATACATAAAAGAAGCACACATCTACAACAAAATCTAAAAATCTTCCAAAAAAAATGAAGACACAAAAATATATGTTAAAAAAAATAATCTAAAAGTTTCATTCACAAAAAATATGTAAAAAAAAACCTTTAGAAAATTAAACATTATCACCAATTCATTTCAAAAACGTAGTCGGCATTAATTGACCCATTGAGGTTGATATGCCGTAAAACAAGAACAAAATAATTTATATATATATATATATATAATATATATATATATATATATATATAATATGTATTCTACAACTATAAATGCTTTATATTTTACGACATTTATTGATCCCTTTTGGATTTACTACTAATACTACTACAATGAAATCGTGGTAGAAATTTCTGATGAATATATAATATATATATATATATATATATATATATATATATAATATATATATATATTATAACACCACTGGATTCCTCGTAAAATTCTACTCTAAAAAAGTTTGGTTTGATCTTGGCACAGAGCACTGTTTTCAACTGCTTCCCTCCACACACACACACACACACACACAAAGACACACAGAAAGAGAGAGAGAGAGAGAGAGAGAGAGAGAGAGAGGGGGGGATAAGAACAGGCATATGACAAATATAGTATGTAAAAATCACAAACACCAAGCACTAAACAGCTTGCTTGTTGTATGAAGTTTGGGTTCTTTGAAGTTGGCCCTAGTGTCCTGGATAGAAATGGCCAGAGTGCACAGCATGCACTTCACGAACTTCCCCCTGATCCCTGTCGCATTAACATTACTTTGTGCGCCTTATCCAATTGTATCAGTGAGCCAAATTTCCTCACTGTAGCTGCTCGTTTGAGAAACTTATGGGTTCACATACAAACACACAAACATACATACTTGACATCGTATTTTATGCAAATACATTATGATTAAAATCATGAGGTTCAGCTGCGTATAATCTGTTATATATTTACCAACACCTCCGCACGAACAGGAGATGATATAAGGTTAATTTCTTAAGCTGAGTTTAACAGGTTTGAATTCAACTCATGCCTTTCCCACGGCTATGAGCATTATGTGAAATGCAAACAGCCTCGTCCAGTACTATCTGTTATTATCTATGCATAATCTGTAATAGTCTTGTAGTGAGAGAGGAGACCTACCTCTTGTAGTGAGAGAGGAGACCTAACTCGTGTGACAGAGAGAGTGGTGGGCGTAAAGACTTGCCGTATTCTCGAAGGAAGCGGGCTAGGCTTTGCCTGGCGTGTAGGACTGACCAAGAGTCGAACCCGCTTTCTTCAGAATGTGAGAGCTGTGGACGATCAGTGAAATAAGAAATAGCATAGTGGCCCGGATGTAGGTGGTCGCGCCGTGCTTTTGGAGCGTGATACAGTTGGGAGTGTTTAGACTGTCGATTGGAACCTTGTGTCAGACTTAACTGTGACCCCCACACACACTGATTAGAAGTCTAATACCATGTTATCACCAACGCAAGGAATCATGAATATGGACAGTTTTAACAATCCTCATCGAACAGACATTAATAGAAAAGCTTATACTTTAATCCAGTTATAAGTATCGGTGGTTTGTGCATTTGTGAATAATTTCTTTTCCAATATTGAGATTTTGAGGTCTGTATAAGCTAAACCAATTGCAAATATATCTTTCAATTTAAGTGTTCCTTCCAAATGACTTTCTCGTACAACCCGAATGCTATTCACGTAAATAATTCTTCCACCACGTCTAAAGCATTTACCAGAGTTTAGACGTTTACTATTTTTCAACCAGTCATTATGTTGGCGTTTTTGAGATATAAGGCGTGTGACAAATGCCCACTTCTACTTATAGACTCGCCGATAACCACGTGACCAACTTATTGGCCAACCACTGGCAGTACTCTGCTGCTGTTATTATTATTTATACTGGCTGATTCTAATATTAGCTACCACAACTACTTGGATCTTCATGGACGACGGATCATAGGATTATATCGCTGGACCTTTTTGACACTACGTAGGATTCCAAAACTTAAGACTTATTCACTTACCAAAGGATTCTATAATTCGGGACTTACTTACTTATTTACTTTAATTTCTTTTCAACTGGCCAAGGATGGCGGCCAGATACTTAACAATGAGCATTATATGAAATGCAAAGAGCCTCGTCCAGTACTATCTGTTATTATCTATGCATAATCTGTAATAGTCTAATGCCATGTTGTTACCAACACAAGGAATCATGAATATGGACATTTTTAACAATGCTCATAAATAGAAAAGCTCATACTTTAATCCAGTTATATATATTTACCAACCCCTCCGCACGAGCAGGGTGTGACACAAGGTCGATTTCTTAAGCGGAGTTCAACAGGTTTGAATTCAGAGTTTTCCTTCTCCTAGACCGGTTGCCTAACGAAGGTTAAAACGCCCAGTCTGCCCTGCTATTTATCCATAGCTGGAAGGAGAGTAGGATTCATACCTTTCCCAAGGGTATCAGCGCTAAGTTAAATGCAATTACCACATCCAGTTATAAGTATCGGCTATTTGAAGCATTTGTGAAGAATTCTTTTTCCAATATTGAGACTTTGAGGTCTGTATAAGCTAAACCAATTACAAATATATCTTTCAATTTAAGTGTTCCTTCCAAATTACTTTCTCATACAACCCGAATGCTATTCACGTAAATAATCCTCCCACCACGTCTAAAACATTTACCAGAGTTTAGACGTTTACTATTTTCAACCAGTCATTATTTAAACTAATTTATAACCATTAAAATTACTTTAATAATTTTAGTTTTAACATCATGTTTATATAATTTATATTATAAATAATTTCAAAATCAATGAATAAAATGAGGAATTATTATTAGTGGATGTTAAGTATCTGGCCGCCATCCTTGGCCAGTTGTAAAAGAACTTAAAGTAAATAAGTAAGTAAGTCAATAAGTCCTGTGGTATAGTGTCCTTTAGGTCCGACGTCCAAGAAGATCCAAGTGTCAGTGAGCTAAGATTAGAATCAGGCCAGTATAAATACAACAACAGCCCTGCCAGTGATTGGATAAGAGGTTGCCTTCCCTGGTCACATGGTAGTCTATATTTAGAAGTAACCACGTGGTGTTATGGTTAGCAAGCTGGCTTCGCAAACCATTGTTAGTGAGTTCGATTCTCACTGGGTGCCCCATAATTCTGGCCTTGTGCCACATCTAAGCTAAGCTTAGTAAATAACTATATCCAAAAAATGCCAACAGTGGGGAGAACGAACGAGCTTTTATAACCATTAACATTAGTTGTATATATTATAATTTGTCGATTTAATTGCAGTGGAGAGGGATAAAAAAGAGGAATGAAAAAGAAAAAAAGAGAGATAGACAAGTAGGTAGATAGATAGACAGATATAAATAATATACAGTTTGACGGAAGAAAAAAAATTAAAAAGAAGAGAGAAAGAAAGAAAGAAAATGGATCAGATGTAAGCTGTAAAAGGAAAGAAAGTATTTGTAGATTTTTTTTTTTTTTTCAAAAAGAAAGAAAATAGATTTTATAGTTGAGGAAGAAAAAACGAAAGGAAAGTGAAAGAAAGAAAGAAAAAAGATAAATGATAAATTTAGTTGAAGAAAAAAAAAAGAAGAAAAGAAGAAAATTAATTTTATGACAAAGATAGAAAGAAAGGATGAAAGGGGGAGAAAGAAGAGGAGAAATGAAATATGCTGAAGAAGAAAGATATGGTGAAAACAAAAGAAGACAAGTATAAAGCTGAAAAAATAAAGAATATGGTTTTGTTGTTGAGGACGAAAAACAAAAAAAGGAAAAGACAAGGAAAATCAGAAAGATTAAGATTGAAAAATGAAAGAATAAAAAAGATAGAAAAAGAGAAAGGAAAAGGGTGGGAAGAGACTGAAAAAAGAAAGGAAGGAGATACATTAAGCGTTGATGAAAGAAAAGAATGAAAGAAAAAAAGATACCTTTAGAGTTGAAGAAGTATTCTTGACGGAAGAAAAAAGGGAAAAACAGACAATATTAGGCTGAAAGAAGGAAAGAAAGAAGATAAATTTAGATTTGGAGAGAGAAAGGAAGAAATGAATTATAAAAATTAAGGTTAAAGAAAGAAAGAAAGTAAAAAAGAATATAAATTTGGTCAAAGTAGAAAGAATGTAAATTTGGTGTTAAAAAAAGAAAGAAAGAAAGAAAGAAAGAAAGAAAAAAAGAAAGAAAGACGATACATTCAGAGTTGAAGAAAAAAAGAAAGAAAAAAATAATAAAAATACGTGTTAAAAAAGAAAGAAAAAGAAAGAAAGAAAGAAAGAAGAAAGAAAAGACGATACATTCAGAGTGAAGAAAAAAAATAAAGAAAAAAAATACGTGTTAAAAAAGAAAGAAAAAAAGAAAGAAAGAAAGAAAGAAAGAAAGAAAGAAAAGACGATACATTCAGAGTTGAAGAAAGAAAGAAAGAAAAATAATAAAAATACGTGTTAAAAAAGAGAGAAAGAAGAAAGAAAGTAAGAAAGAAAAGACGATACATTCAGAGTTGAAGAAAAAAGAAAGAAAAAATAATAAAAATACGTGTTAAAAAAGAGAGAAAGAAAGAAAGAAAGTAAGAAAGAAAAGACGATACTTTCAGAGTTGAAGAAAGAAAGAAAGAAAGAAAGAAAAAATAATATAAAAATACGTGTTAAAAAGAAAAAAAGAAAGAAAGAATATGAATTTGACGCCAATTAGAAAGAAAGAAAGTAAATTTGTTGTTACAGAAAGAAAGAATAAAAAGGTACAAATAAGGAAAGAAGGAAAAGACGATAAATTCAGAGTCGAAATGGAAAAGAAAGGAAGAAAGAAAGAAAGAAAGAAAAAAGAAAGAAAGAAAGAAAGAATATAAATGTAAAGTTAAAAAAAATAAAGAAAGAAAGAAAGAAAGAAAGAAAGAAAGAAAGAAGAAGAAGGTCTGAAGATAGAAATAAGAAAAATCTCATGCAAATTTGAAATAATAAAACATAAAATCTGACTTTAACAAAAAAAAACCCTGAAATCTCCATGATAAAAGAAGAAAAAAAAATGATAAGAGAATACGTGAATGATGGATTATTTCGAAAAAAAAAAAGCCAAGAAAAGCCGAAAGCCTAAAATAAAATAGAAGAGAATAAATCAATTTTAAAGACAGAATCGCCTGAAATAGAAAGAAAATAATCCAGTGAGAAAAATAAAAACTGATCGAAATAAAAAAAAGCATGATCAATGCGGATTAAGATATATATATATATATATATATATATATATATATATATATATATATATATATATATATATATATATATTATTTTTTTCATGCATATCGGCATGAACAAATGAAATTTTAAAAAATCAAGAATATTATACAAATATCATCAGATGCTTTCAGTTACAATATCTAGCATCATAGGCTCGTAGATTAGGTTTGATTTGGTTTGGTTTGGTTTGTTTTACGGCATATCAACATCAGTGGGACATTTAATGCCGATTAAGTTTTGAAATAAATTAATTCTTAATGGATACACGATGTTTTTTTAATAAATACATGTTTCTATTTAACCCATAGAAGGGACCGTAATAGGTACTACCACTCCGAGTCAGAGTGGATCAGGGAGCAATGGTGATGAAGGGGTGCTCCACATTCCCCAAACCTCTAGAACTGGAACCTCAGCATCAGATAGAGTTTAATGTCATTCCCAGGACATTTAGACCCACAGCCTCCGCCTTCTAGCACCCATATGATAAAAAGGGTTTGGTCTTGCCATGAGAGCAATAGGGTTGGGGCAATCTTATAGGTGCTAGAGCTTGAGGTGACCAGCCGATTGATCGGAGGGGGCCTCTCCGACCGACCGTCTAGCCTAAGTAAGTGTCTATGTAGAGTGTTGCAGGTCATGGACTGTTCATCCACCAAGACTCCACCCTTAAGCATCACGGGTCGCCACCGCGACCAATAGGTGACCCCATTGGCGGAGTCTTACCCCTCTGCAGAGGTACAGTCGGTGCATTCTAACGTCCCAGCCGACAGGCCGGTCGTAGATTTGGGTGATAAATTCGAGTCTCATGTGTGTTTCAGTGACATGTCCTTGTG
>CM042141.1:68655078-68662578 GCA_023376005.1 Doryteuthis pealeii | reverse complement strand
ACACAAGACTTCGATTTACTTTTGATCTTATTTTATTGTTAATCCCCAAACCAGACGTCTGCGCAGATCCTTACATCCTACGAGCTCGGCTCCTACTTGCTAACTGACTGAGTTACTTAATATCCTTAAACCGGAAGACAGGGTGAGAGTGGGGTCAGGCACCGTCACTCACTCTCAAGGCCATCAGCTGCACCAATCGCCATTATGTTCTACACTATTGCCATAAATATTAGGTATCTAATACTTATGTAACACGATTTTTGTGACTATCCTTAGGCTTTAAGCAAGAGCACTCTCTAGTGGAGATCCTTTGTGTTAAGCAGAGCGCAATCCTTAGTGAAGAAACCATTGGTTGCTCCTTGGTGTTCCTCAGTGTTGGGTATGATCCTTTGGTTGTTCCTTGGTATCCATTATTGTTGGGTATGATTCGTTGTTTGTTCCTTGGTGACCGTTAGTGTTTGGTAAAATTCCCTCGTTGCAGGTCCGTTCGGCAATGTCGAATAACGTGCAAGTGAACGGCTATCAGCAATTTAATAGTTAATTAACCAGGTATTCGAACTGTTGATTGGCTGGGATATAAACCACGTGACCTCGGTAAGTCTATAAGTTACCGCACGACTTATATACACAAAATTATTTGTGTTTGAAGCCCCATACGTTCGACATTATGTCACATCAGACCCGAGGCGAATGGGTTAGATAAATACTTTACGTTTAGTTTACTTAATAGAACTATGTTGATATAGATTGAATAAAGGTCTGCTTTGGTTTCTTTGTTTGATGGTGTACCAACACTCGTGGGTTATTTAATGCCAAAGCCATCCTTACATTAGGGCTGTAATGGTACAATTTAACCGATAACTGAGAGGATGAGGGTTCATACCTCTCTTAAGGGTTATGGTCCAAACTTGATTGTAATAACGTGACTGGTGTTCAAACTGGCAGTCCGATATGTTAACCACTATGACACTAGAACCCCATTATCCAAAGAACTGTTTACATTTGCACATTTTGCAAGGAGATCAATAGTGATTGTTTATTTCATGCCCAAGAACACTGTCAGTATGACTTTCTTTACTGACTACTGTGCCCATAATATTTTTACCGGGATGTCAGTATGTTTCCACTTTACGTAGTGCATTTCTTAGAATAATAGCCACTCCATGTTTAGCCCTTTAGTAAACATTTTTCAATAAACATTGTTTTCCGCCCTTTTTAATCGCATCAAAACATTTATTCCTGAGAGATTAAACTATTTTTTTAATCCAAACCAATTTCAAACAATGCATAGTTTACATTTCTACAATAAAATCCCCTTATTTATTAAATGACCATCGTATATATAAACATATATATATGTTACATATTAATTGGATCCCTATTACTTTTTAAGGTAGTATAGAAATCCTTATGGTGATCAGTACAACTGATGGCCTTAAGAGTGAGCGACAATGCTTGACCTCACTCTCACCTTGCTTTCTGGGGATAGAATCGTGAGAACGGAACCCCGATAGAAAGCCCCCTTCCGGTTTAAGGTGGGCAACTCAGTTAGTTGCAATTAGTCAGTTGCAGAGTTAGAAGCTAGCAAGATGTGACTCTCCGCGCGCATTTGGCTGGCCTGGGGTTCATGAATAAAGTAACATCATTGTAAATCGAAGTCTTGTTGTTATTACTAAAAGCTAACAATGACACAAGGCTTCTGATAAGAAATGGTCCCCAACAGAACCAGACATGGAACCCCCAATAGAAGACCAGACCAAGATAGAAGACTAGACAATCAGAAGACGGCCGGAAGAATAGACCAGAGTAAGACGTAAGAAGTATACAACGTATAGATATTTAGTGCCGTCAAAGAAAAGGCACTACGTAACAATATATCTATTTGGTACAGTGACGATGCCGCTACGTTACACATATATATATATATATATATATATTATATATATATATATAACATATATATATATATATATAATATATAATATAAACATATATATATATATATATATATATATATATATATATATATATATATATAATAATAATAATTAATAATATAATTATAGTTAATACTTTTTACGACTGAAAATAAGAATAAATAAATAAAATAAAATAGAAAATTAGAGAAGGGAGAGAAAGAGAAAGAATCAACACAAAAAAAAGAAAGAGAAAGAAAAGAAAATGAAAGCTAAGCATAAGAATCTTCTGTAACCGTCTTTTTATTTTGAATTGGATGGATACATTGTTGCCATGTTTGCCACAATTTTGACCGGATGATAAACAGACCAGATTGGATACATATACAAGGTAGGATCTTAAGCATTCGTTCTCAAAAAAAAATATTTAGAAAAAAAAAAGAAATTACAGTTATTCGCCTATCTTATTCATAACATAAAGAAGGGGGAAGCGGGAGGAGAAAAAGAAGAAGAGGGGAAAAAAGGAAAAAAAGAAAAGAAAGTATCACCACGCAGAAAAAAAACTTAAGCACGTTCATTTCTGATTTTCGTCTCTGAAGATAAAGTTTCTTTGAAATCGATAGGACAAAAAAACAACATCTTTTTGTTTTTATTTTTATACGCATTGTATTGCCTTCAAATTTTTAATATATTATAACATACTTAACAATGCTTCAAGCAAATTACAATTACAACACACACATATATATATATATATATATATATATATATATATATATATATATATATATACAGAAAAACAGAACACAGGAACATTATGGCGCACTAAGATTCATTCATTGATTCTAACGGCATGTCAGCCCATCTCGGGATATTCTATACTTGGGAGTTAAGGAATCGCGTTCTTATATACGTTTACTATGTAGTTATTTCTTCAGGTATTTTTGTCTCACGATCCAAGGTACCACCATCCCGGGTGACCTGACTGTAATAACAATGAATGGGGACTCTACACTCCACAAATCTCCAGAAATGGAGCCTCACAATAAGATGTAGTTTAATGTAATCTAAAGACACCTCTTTTTTCTAAGCTCCGCCAACTGGTCAGATATAAGTAAGGATGCTATTCCCTTTCCTATATCATCTTTAAATACAGTTTGTAAGATTGAAGTTAATATTTGAGTCGTCAACTTATTTGACATAATAGCTCTGTTGGCTGGGGCTTTAGAATGCACCTACTGCACCTTTGCAAAGGGGTAACACCACCCCCCCCAAAAAAAAAATTGGGCCACCTGTTGGCCGTGGGTGGTGACCTGTGATGCTTAAGGATTGAATCCTGTTGAATGAGCAGTCCATGACATGCAACGCTCCACTTGTATCTTACTTAGGTTAGACAGGCGATTGGAGAGACCCGATCAATCGGCTGGTCACGTTAAGCCCTAGCAGCTATATGACTGTCCAGCACATCCAAAACCTTTTAATCATATATGTGCTAGAAGGTGGTGGTGAGGGTCTTCATGTCCTGGTAATGACGTTAAACTCTATCTGAACGCAAGCTTCCAATTCTTGAGGTTTGAGGAATGTGGAGCACCTCTTCATACCCATTGCTCCCTGGTTCACTCTGACCCGGAGTGGTATTACCTGTTACGGTCCCATCTATGGGTTAAATAGAAAAAATGCGTTTATAAAAAAATTAAGTATCCATTAAGAATGAATTTATTTCAAAACCTTGTCGGCATTAAATGACCCAGCGAGGTTGATATGCCATAAAACGAAACAAGCTAAATCTTATTTGACATAAGAACACACCGCTATATATAAATCGTAACATTTCAGAGTTTTTTTTAATCTAAATCTTCCCTGGCTTTGTGACCTGCCTCCCATTGCAATTTCTAAGCACCAACAAGCTGTCAACCCGATACCGAACGATGTCGTAGATGTTAAACAAATGCGTCAATCACCACAGTAAAATGACACCGACCAACTCACACGTCTCTGACCCATCATGCGATCCTATCACGATGTCGAAGATTTCATTTATTTTGCTTTGTTAGTTGTTTTTTGTCCACATATCACCGTTGTGGCCTAAGAGAGATTTTTCTACCGAACAATATTTACCACCTCATAAATGAGATTCACGTGTTTTGTAGGTAGATCAGTATCCTCCTTCAATGACCATTCCAAAAAAAGACGGTTAAATTGATTTTCTAACTTTAATGGCATATCAACTCGTCTAGAATTATTTTATGCCTAGAGTTTTGGTAATTACGTTCATTCTAGATTCATATTTACATTGTTGTGTACTTTCCTAACAGGTTTTTATTTTATTTCTCTGAATGTTTGAGATGAGGCTTGAAGATTAGTATTATCAGTGTTGTTCGGACTATTGTCCCCATCTTCATTGTTATTTGTACAACGTTTCGGCCGATATACCCTCCGGCCTTCTTCAGGTATTTCTTGTCGGACTCGTGAACCTTCTCGGACTCGGGAACCTTCTTTTCGAACTCGGGAATTTTCTTGTCGTATTCGGGAGCCATCACCGAATAAATAAAGGGTTAGGTTCAAAGTTCACATCTGCAGAGAAGTAAAATCCCCCAATTGGGCCACCTGTTGACCTTTGTTTAGGTAACCAGTCTAGAGGAAGGAAAACTCTGATTTCAAACCTGTTATATTTCGCTTAATAAATTGACCATGGGTCACATCCTACTCGTGTTGAGAAATTTGTCAATGCATAAATTAACGACATCAGCTGCCCCGGAAGAGTTAACATAAAAACATTTTCCAATTTCTACGGACTTACGAGAAGGTTAGTTCGGAAATGTCTACCGTTTCTTGTTAAAAGCAAAGCCTATAAAATATATTCACGAATAAGGAAACTTATAATGGTGGCCGATGACATTGATACAGGAAAGTGCGCGATGGCATTTATTTCCAATTGTTACATAATTATTAGATTCCTAATATTTATGTGCAGTAGTGTAGAAACCAAAATGGCTGTTATAAGTTCAGCCGGTGGCCTTGAAATATTGAATGACAAGGCTTGACCTCAGTCCTGATCCTCCTTCCAGTGGATACCGTGAGAATCGGTGGAGAAGACCCTCATCCGGTTTAGATTAGTGAGAGTTTTAGCCAGATCGGCCAAAGCCACGACGGTGGTAAGTCGTGTTATGCAGGCAGTCGACTCAATCTGCGCAGGTAGTCTGGTGGGGATTTCAGAATAAAATATGATCTAAGTTAAATCGAAGTCTTGTGTTATTATCTAAAAACTACAAATGACACAGGGCTTCTGATAAAGAGAAATCCCCAATGAAGACCAGACACGAAGTACCCAAGACGAAGTCCAGACGCTAGAAGAGACGCTAGAAGAATAGAGGTAAGTAAAGAAAGAGGTATGCAACACAATGGCACTTTATAGTAAAAAAAGTCCCAATGCATTTTTATAATGAAAACATTCCCAATGGATCTTAATAATAAAAGCGTTTCCAATACATTTTATATTAAAATCATTTCGAATAGATCTTTGTAGTACAATCATTACAAGTGGATTCTGTATAATAAAAGTGTTTCCATTGCTTCGTTATTGTAAAATAATTGTCAAAGTATCTTTGTAGTAAAAGCATTTCCAATTCATTCTTGCAGCAAAATAATTTCCAGTGGATCTTCTTTAGTAAAAGCATTTCCAAGTAGATCTTTATTGTAAACGAATTTACAATGGATATTTATAGCTAAAACAAATTACAATGGATCTTTTTTTTTAAATCCTATCCAATGGATCGTTATTGTAAAAACATTTCCAAAACAGGTTTAGAGTAAAAATCAGTTCCACTGTATATTTATAGTAAGATAATTTCTAATTTTATTCAAAGTTCACATACGTCTCGAAATGTCGATGATATCAAACGAGAGAGGATCTACATGAAAATGTACAAAGAACAATGGACAATATATTTGGAAACACATCCTACATTGGAGTAAGATACTTTAAAAAGTGTATCCATGAGTTTATTATTAGAATTATTTTGGAAGAAAAAACAACACATTTAAATCTATAGGTAAAGTAATATATTTCCTTTTTTAACAAAACCATTTTTTACACACGTTATATATATATATATATATATATATATATATATATATCACAACTTTATATATATATATATATATATATATATATATATATATATATATATATTCACAACTTTGCTACGTAATATATATATATATTTATTTTCTTTTTTTTCTTCCACATCTGCTGATTTTACACATTATTCCTCGTACAAACATTAGTGTCACGGTATGCTTCTCAGATGAGACGTGACTGAAAAAAAGATATCTTTTTCAGAAGAAAAAAAAATTGTGAAATTGTATTCATTATAACATCTCACAATGCACACGCTTTTTAAAACCATTTTCATATTTTGCTCGTACCACAATCTATTCACACACACACACACACATATATATATATATATATATATATATATATATATATATATATATATATGGGGGGGTGTATGTGTGAGTGTACATATATAAATATATGGGGTGGCCTAAAGTCGGTATCAGCCAATCAATGAGGGAGTCTAACCCCTTTTCACAAGCGCTAGACCAAGGAGATTGTTTTTGCGTCTGAGTTGAAGCGTCACACCTACCACCAGCTCCTTACTTTACCACACGGATCCCTGTACTACTCATACTCTGAATATATATATATATATATATGAAGGGTCAAACGATGTGTTTGAAATGGCGAAGGCCGACAATTTTTAGGGAGATTATGTGCTTAATTAAAGTCATACATAATTAATAAATTATAATTAAATGAATTAGGCGGGCATATCGGTTTAAATGTAAAGCGTAAACAAATCGAGAAAAAGTCGATCTCTGGGCTGAAATGTACATACAGAGATCGACTTTTTCTCGATTTGTTTACGCTTTACATTTAAACCGATATGCACGCCTAATTCATTTAATTATAATTAATTAATTAACAAATTAGGTATGACTTTAATTAAGCACATAATCTCCCTAATATATATATGTACTATTTTGAAGATTATGTGTATGGCCACATAAAAAATTCAAGGGAATTGATTTTTTGCATGGATATTGTCTAGATCTAGTATTCTAAAATAGACGATTCAAGGTCGATCTTTAAGGTGATAAGAGGTCACTGTAGAACAATAAATAACGAAGTAGTTAACTTACGGCAAAACACAGTGAGATAGGATATTTTATATGATTTACAAAATGTTTTATACTTCAGAAATTTCAAATAGATGAGGTCACAATCATGTTTTTGACATTGACACCACAAACGTACTGCGCACTCATGTATTCTTTATAACCCTGTCTTATTCGGTTAATCATTCTATCGACAATCAAAGTTGCGAGTGACTCGATATCTTATATTATCCGTTGAGTCACTTATATATATATATATATATATATATATATATATATATATATATATATATATATATTGACCGTTTTAACTTCAAATATCAAACATTTTGCACTGAGGAAGGCCGTATTCTCTGTATAGGTACAACATTCATGTTTTTCTATTATTATCATATTATTT
>CM042141.1:68610078-68652578 GCA_023376005.1 Doryteuthis pealeii | reverse complement strand
CATGTGCTGTTATATATATTAAATGTTTTGTTTCACAACGTGTCGGAATTGTATGTTCATTAATTAACTTTGAATCTTACACCATTAATTGATCATTCTGATAGGATATAGCGACAATTCTTCCAATCTGTAACTGTATCAGTTCTATTGTATGGCTGCACAACTTAGACTATAACTTCATCTCATTATTTTATAGTCCGTCTCAATAGTGCATCTAGATTTTGCAGGCTGCCTCCAGCCGGGATTGGAATTCATTCAGAGCCTTAAACCACCAGGCTATCTGCATACCACACTAGGATGGAGAATTTAATCATAAAAACTTACATACTAAAGCTTCCAAAGAGAGTTCTATCAGTTATAAGGAGAGCCTTGCAACATAAACGTAATCAGCTAGTGATATGAGCTTTCTGAAAATAGAATGTTTAGTGGCCGCTAATTACGCAAAATTGCATAGCTCTCCGTAAAACGAAGAGAGCACTCCCTAGGCCTGATATGTTTATAACAGTAAAATTTTCAAACCAACTTTAGGTCTGAAAATCACATAGGCGAGAAACTGACTGTTACTAAGCACCGTTGACTTTATCCTTCCTTACCCTAACACACACACACACACACACATACGCACACACGCACACACACCCAAACACACACACACACACACATATATATATATAATATATTAAAATAAATATATAAAGGTTTTACATATCTATTTATTAGGTGACAAAGGAACATTCACGACCATATTGGTTTCATGCGAGGCGAAAATGTTTCAAATATATATATATATATATATATATATATATATATATATACATAAGAGAGAGTTTTATAATTTGCTTGAAGCATTGTGTATATATTGGTTAGGAGGTTAATTTAGAAGGCTATCACAATGCAGATGTAAAGAAAGAAAAAAATAATAATACGGTAACAATGATGTTGTGTGTTAACCTGTATTTAATTCTTAAATATATATATATATGTATATATATTTATCATATATATACATGTCATCAGGTGAGATATTTCAAATGTATATATATATATATATATATATATATATATATATATATATATATACTCCCAAGTATTCACTTTTCCTTTGTAACCATGTTTAGTAGAATATCACATCATTATGATTCAACTGAATATGATTATGTTAATGTTTTGTCTTCTAACAAGTCGTTCAATAATTCCTTTTATCAAGCCCAAAACATGAACATCAAATATTTCTATGAATTCATAGGCACGTATTATTTGTGTTCCAAAAATATTTTTTTTGTTTTCCCCTATTGTCCTTGGCTAATCCTTATACTTTTTTAATGTTTTCTTCTTTCTTTTATTATACATCAACCCCACTTCTCTCATACATTACTTCCTTTACTTCCTTGCTTTCTTCTTTCGTTCTGCCTTTGCTAATTTCCATCCTTTACTTCTTTTGTCAATCTTTCTTTTCTTCTTCTTTCCTTCCGTCACCCTTTCTTTCTTTCTTTCTTTCTTTCTTTCTTTCATTCATTTTCGTTCTCTTTTTCTTTATCATTCCTTTCTTTTACTCAACTCGACCTTCTTTCTTTTCTACCATTTCGCTCCGCTGATCGATTCTTTCTTTTTTTTTCTTTCTTTCTTTCTTTCTTTGTTTCCTTTATTAATTTTCGTTCTCTTTGTCTCTATCATTCCTTTCTTTCTCTGGACCTTCTTTCTTTTCTACCATTTCGCCCCGTTGATCGATTTTTTCTTTCTTTCTTTCTTTATTTATTTCTTCTTTTTTCGTTCTTCTAGTCAGCCTTCTTTATTTTCCTACTTTTCTTCTGTCGTTCCATTCTTTTCTAAATAATTTATTTTTTTCCTCTTTTTTTCTTCTTCATTTCTTCCACTCAATCTTCTTTCTTTTCTTCCGTTTCCATTCTTCGTTTCTTTTTCTTTCTTTCTTTCTTTCTTTCATTTTCGTTCTCTTTTTCTTTATCATTCTCTTTTTTCTCTCGAGTTGATCGATTCTTTCTTTCTTTCTTTCTTTCTTCTAGTCAGCTTCTTTATTTTCCTACTTTTCTTCTGTCGTTCTATTCTTTCTAAATAATTTATTTTTCTTCCTTTTTTCTTCTTCATTTCTTCCACTCAATCTTCTTTCTTTTCTTCCGTTTCCATTCTTCGTTTCTTTCTTTCATTCATTCTTCTTCTTTCTTTCTTTCTTTCTTTCATTTTCATTCTCTTTTTCTTTATCATTTTTTTTTTTCACTCGATCTTCTTTCTTTTCTACCAATTCACTCCGTTGATCGATTCTTTCTTTCTTTCTTTCTTTCTTTATTTTTATCTTCTTCTAGTCAGCCTTCCTTATTTTCTTACTTTTTCTTCTGTCGTTCCATTCTTTCTAAATAATTTATTTTTCTTCCTTTTTTTTCTTCTTCATTTCTTCCACTCAATCTTCTTTCTTTTCTTTCCGTTTCCATTCTTGGTTTCTTTCTTTCTTTCTTTCTTTCTTTTTTTCTTGTTTCTTTACACTTTCTTCTTCCACTCGATCTTGTTTATTTTCTTTTTCTCCCTCCGGGGTTTTTCTTTCTTTCTTTTTCTTCATCTATTTCTTTATTCTTCCATTCTTTCATTTAACCTTCTTTTTTTACCTTTTCGTTTATTCATTCCTTTCTTTCTTATTCCTCTTTCTTAACCCTTCCTTCTTCCACTCGACCTTCTTTCATTTCTTCCTTTTCCTATCGTCATTTCTTTCTTTCTTTCTTTCTTTATTATCTCCGATTTTCCTTTACCCTTCTTCTCTTTCACGGGACATTCCTCTTTTCTTCTTTTTCCTTTCGTCGTTCCTTTAATCGTTTCTTTCTTTCTTTTTTCTTCTGATTTTCTTCATCATCTTCTTTCACTCGATCTTCTTCCTTTTTCTTCTGATCATTCTTTCTTTCTTTCTTTCCTTTTCCTCCTCTTTTTATCTATCCTACATTTCTTTCTCTTGGTTTTCTTTTTTCTTCCTTTCCTTTAATTTCATTCATTTTCCCTTCTTTCTTTTCTTTTTCCCCCTTTGTTTCTTTATCCCTTCTTTCTTTTACATGATTTTTCTCCCTTTTTTTTTCGTAGTTACTTTTTCTTTTTTTTCTTCTTCCGTTTGTTCTCTGTGCTTCCTTTCGTTTCTTTTTTCTTTTTTTCTTTCTTTCTTTCTTTCTTTTTCTCTTTTTGTTAATCCATCCTTCCTTTAACTCAAATTTCTCTTCTCCCTTTTCCTTTAATTGTTTCTTTCTTTTTTTTTTCTTTTTCTTTTTCTTGCACGTTTTCTTTATGCTGCCTTTCTTTCACACACCCCCATTTCTTTCCATCCTTTTTCTTTCTTCGATATTTTCTTTCTTTTTTTTTTTTTTCTTTCTTTCTGTTTTTGTTTATCCTTCTTTTACTCGAATTTATTTTCTTTCTTTTCCTTCCTTCGATCCTTTTTCTTTCTCCCATTTTTATCTGATTTCCTCCTCTTGTCTCCTATTCTCCATCCGTTTTTGTTTTCATGTACTTTATTTCCTTAAGGTTTATCTATCACTTTCCTTCTGTGCTGCTAACTTTCAGCCAATAGGTAGACAGAACGTTGTTCCCTCTTTGATATCTTTGACCACTTGGACCCAGTATTGATAAAACAACTTTCGGGGGCATTTCCCTTATTTTATGGAAAAGGATGATTGATATCTTTTATTTTCATGTTTGCTATTCAATGTCTGAGTTCTGTTTATACTATAGGAGCAAAAGAAAGGGTTTAAAATACTGGAAAAATCAAAGAGAACATGTTTGTTTATGGCCTCAGTATTCTAATTCATTATTTCCTTCCTTGCTAGTTTTCATTAACGTCCGCGTGACAGCAAGTCCCTCAGTTCTCCAAGACTATTCTGAATAGTCCATCTCATATTAAAAAATGTTGTGCTGTGGATGGTCTGGATGAGGTAAATTCTTCCTCTCATTTATTTCCCAAGCATGCCATCTACAGTTGACTTTTTTGTGACACTCATGTTCCATGTTGAATTTATTTTATAAGTATAAATATTTCCGTAATGGGATTCAACCAAAAAAGAAAATTCAAACTTATATATAAATAAAGTTTATATACATACATACATACAAGACACAGATTATGCAGTGGCGCATTTATCATTGACACGTTGATTTGGCGAGTTTTGTGTGTGGAGAAACAGCTGTCCAGTGTGTGCACGTTGCACGCGGTATTCGCCGAATTTACTTGTTGTGCTTATTTAATTACAATGAATCCCTCTATATGTTCATCTATCTATGAAATTTATGGTATAAATTTCCGTTTCTATAGTTTCATACGTATTATGCAATCTTCAGACGGTTAAATATTAACAAGTAGCTTGTTCAGCGTTTATATAACGGAAGCGTTCTATGATTGGTCAATTCGCTTCCTGGGAGCGAGAGTTGTACTTGGAATTTGGTGAGTTAGCTGTTGGCTTTTGGAGGAGGCAAAAGTGTTTCAAAGATAGCTATTACTTCTGGGCATGATGGTTAACTGGGGTTAAATAAATACGTCTGAAAATAAAAAAAATGTGTTCGTTACTAAAACAGAGATGAAGAAGATGAAAAACAGAGAAAACCAGCCCAGATATGCATCTAGACGATAGCCAACCCAACATAGAAGTGATAGCAGAGAGGCCCGTAATGTAAAGGAAGACATAGGGGGATAGAATCTAAGTAATATAAGATTTTTAAAAAAAGAAGTGAAGGTCTTTACAACAAACTTTATTTGGTGTCGTGACTAGGAATTCGGGATCAAGGTGTTGGTCCTGATGTGTGTTATTATTTTTGCCAAGAGATGCATGATGTTTGATTAAATGAAAATATTTGTATTTGTTATTGTAATTTATGCATGTGGGAATCAACCAACTATACGGCGAAAGAATTGCATTATGGTAATATTAGATAATTACAAGAATAATGTAGGTCTTCGAATTTGGGAAGCACGTTAAAAGATATTCATACTTAGATAGTTATGAATTTTAAAATCATAAGTGTAAGGTATGTTACATTATGGTAGCGTAGAACCAGCACATATATTCAGATGGTAGTCCTAGCAACCAATATAGAAGTTATAGCAGAATGTCATGCCAGTAGAGGAGAGGCACAGGAAGATAGAAGGTACATACTATAAGATTCTAAGAAAATAAGTAAAGGGTATACAACTCTGGGGTGATTAACTATATCTTATTTTCGTGTATACATGTCTTCATTAATCTTTAAGGTGTTTCTTGCACACATTAACGACTTATCGGGAAGTCGTGGGTACCCTGAACCATAGATGGAAATTAGCTGTGCCTTTAGTTTCAATCGAACTTACTAAAATAACAATGTCAGCCTAATTCGCTAACCAGGGTACCATAGGTGGAATCGGAATTTTGCAATTAATAATTATTTAAAAACTTAACTTTAGTTGGGGCACAAGGCTAAAACTTTGAGCATTCACTTTTAGCTGTTTAACTGTTTATCTGTCCTGGGCTACCTAAAGTTAAAATCTAATTTCTAGCTTCTAGTAAATTTAGTCATCTGACTTTAACTTCTCAAATGACAGCCAAGCTTTCAAACTGCCCTAGAAGGTGATTTTCTGTCAAGTAAACTCAGTTGAACTCGGCTAGACATCAACGGTCTAAATCTTTCCAAAATTAATTACACTACATTCCAAATAAAAGATTCAGTCAGCCTATTATTTAATACAATAATTACGTGAAATCCTTTGATCATTTTTGAATAGGAATAGGAGTGCCGCTCCGATATCGGGGTCGAAGGTTGGTTGCATGACATTATGCGAATGGTAATTATGAAGCATTAAAATCAAATAATGATTTGAAACGTCTGACCGCTTTCAAGTCAAAAGAAATGCTAGAATTGACCACTCGGGAAGAACCAGTAAATCAGACATGAAAAGGAAAGAATTTACGTCCCGATTTCAAAGAGTGACCGGTCCCAAATTGACTGGATTAAAAAGTTATGTTCAGATTTAAGGAGGGGCTAGCATCAGATAAAGGTTACGAAAAGAAGTGGTCACTTGTTAAACGGTCAGTGTAAGGGGGGCTTCTTTTCCTAGAATCAATTATCCTTTTCATCGGTCGGGTTGGGGGGGGAGACTTCTGCTAAATGCAGTTGAATGATATCAGAAAACATTCCATGTTTAATATTCATTTAGAAAAAAGTATCGTCCAGGGTAGCATAAAGGAAAAGACGCTGTTGGAGTTTTTTGTATATAGTTATTTACTAAGCTGAGCTTAGATATGGCACAAGGCCAGAAGCATGGGGCACCCAATGAGAATCGAACTCACTAACAATGGTTTGCAAAGCTAGCTTGCTAACCATTACACCACGTGTATATAAGGCGTGTGACAGATGCCTACTCCTAAATATAGACTCGTTGACTACCACGTGACCACCGAAGATGCCTATTGTCCAATCACTGGCACTGATGCTGCTGCTGCTGTTGTTGTATTTATACTAGTCTGATTCTTAACCTTGGCTCATTGCTATTTGGATCATCTTGGACGACGGACTTACAAAGATTACTATAACACCGGATTCTTATTGGCTTGCTTACTTATTTACTACATCTGGAACTAAGGATGGCGGCCAGATACTCAATAAGCATCACTGTCACATAAACTAAGTACTGTCAAGGAATAACTTGTGAGTGGAGTACTTTTCTTTGTACCACAAAAACACATCAACATTAAAAACACAGTTAGGGTTGACATACCGTAAATCAACCAATAAACTTGCATAGTTCTAGATGAGAATGATATAAACCAGATAACTGTGCGTAAATTATTTACATTAAGAACAGTTGGTTGGTTGGATTTTACAACATGTCAACCCATATTAGGTTACTTTATGCCGAACACATTGTTTGATTCATCCTTGATGGGTATTCTAAAAAAAATTCATAAAAAACATTTTTTTATTTAACCATAGATGGGACACTAGACTTTGGTCAGAGTGGAGCTGAGAGTAATAACGATGAAGGGATACTCCACACTCACCACAATTCAAGGATTGGAAATTCACTAAAATTCAGAAAATGTTAAAAAGTTACTCGATATAACTATATAGAATATTTAGTTTTCCCTATTCTGATTCATATCTATTTTACTTATTATTATTTACGCTTACTATTTATAAATTAAAATTCTAAATAATTTAGGATACTACACAAAGATAAAGTAAGTGAAATAAAACGCACAATATTTAGATAGAAGAAAAATACATACATACTAGCTAACGGATAGAGAAGGCTAAGTTTGATCTCTTAAGTTACATTACATATTAATTATGCTCTTGTTATGGTTTGATATACAATCTTAAACGAATTCAATTTGGCTAATACTTCTGACTATATTAAAATCATACTCTGAATACCTTGTCGTTTTTCGTATCATCTATCTATCTATATCTATATCTATATCTAGCTATCTCTCCCTCTCTCTCTCTCTCTCTCTCTATATATATATATATATATATATATATATATATATATATACATGAAATATATTAAATCAGTTTATAATCAATGGTAATATATGGATTTACACTCATAACTCATGGTATGCAATCATCAGATGAGTCCAATCGTTGATATCTTATCATTGAATGGGATCTCAACCATTGGACTCATCTGATGATTGCATGAAACTTCAAGTTATGAGTGGATTATATATGATAAAACACAGTATATACATGTGGCGAGTGAAGGGTTTGAATAAATCCGACAAAATGTGGTTGAGAATAGAGGAAAGTGGATATAAAAGAGAGACGGTTGAATTCAGTTAATATTTCGCATCATTGTGTGAAGCTTTTTCGAAACTTTATTGAAATAAGTACTTGTACATTTTGCTTTTATAGTGAAAAGTTAAATGTGTTAGGGATGAGAGAAAGTCAGTTGGGGTAGGTGTGTGGGGCATGGTGCTTTTATTTTTATGGGGTCAGTCGGTTGACTTTAGAAGAGAAATTGATATTTGGATGTGGGTCAAATGTGTTCATGTCCGATATGTATCAGGTCACCGGGGATATTTTTTGTTAGAAAATATTTTAGAGAAAGTCCTTAAAGATTTATTGAGATAAATATATTTGCTATCAGCTTTTGTATGTTAAGAGTTAATTGGATAAGAGAAGGACAGCGGGTAGAGTAAAAGGGCGGGTGGGTTATTTTTGTATGAGGGAAGAGCGTTGCCTTTGAAGAAATTTGATAGTCGGGGTAGGTCAGTATAAGGGGAATTAGGTCATTGAATAGTGATTGTAGTTCAGGTCATCAGGATGATGATTGTAGGTAGAGTATTTTGGGAGATTCAGGGGCGGACTATTTCTGTTTGGATTTTTTAATCCGATTTGGAATTTGATTTTGTTCTCGTGGGCTATGATTTTTGCAATAGCTGTGTCAAGGTTTAAGAACCAGTGTTTTTGTTTTATTATTTTACAATTTGCTATGAGTGTTGATTCGTATAGATGGCGTAGGTTCTTATTATGTATGTGTTTGAGCAGCGATGCGTGGTTGAAGTTGAATGTGTGGTTGAAGTCTGTTTCTGGAGGGCCCGTTTGTCAAGACTGCGTTGGGTTTCTCCGGTGTAGCCTGTATTGCAGTCGTTGCATGGTATGGTGTAAATGCCGGCGTTGGAGATGTTAAAAGCGTTTGTGCGTGTGGAGGAGGTGGTGGGTCCTGATTGTTGGGGAGGTGGTCTGTATGACTTTTATTCCTAGATTGGTTAGTTTGTCATAGGTGGTTTGTTGTGTATGTTGGTTGGTAGGTCTGTGGGGGGAGTGGAAGGTGTGGTGGTAGTAGTGGTGTTTTTTGGTTTCGTGTTTGTGTATATTTTGAGGGCTTTTTTTCTTGTCGTTTAAAATTAAATGTCTAGGGTATTTTAAAGTTGTGAGGGAGTTTTCTATGTATTTGTATTCTTCTTCTAAGTATTGAGGGCTGCATATACTCAGTGTTCGTAGGTAGAAACCTATTATAAGGCCCGTTTTGATTTTGTTGTTGTGTTGGGAATAGAAGTGTATGTAGTCGTTTTTGTTGGTGGCGATTACATACATTTCTATTTCCAACACAACAAAATGAAAAACGGGCCTTATAATAAGTTTCTACCTACGTGCACTGCATATATGCAGCCCTCAATACTTGCAGCCCTTTCCTCTGTTCTCAACCAGTATATGCGTATATAAACATGTCAATATACATATACCGCCATGTCGGCTGGGGCGTTAGAATGCACCGACTGCACCTCTGCAGAGGGGTAAGACTCCCCCAATGGGGCCACCTGTTGGCCGTAGGTGGCGACCCGTGATGCTTAAGGATAGAGCCCAGGTGGATGAGCAGTTCATTACATGCAATACTCCACTTTGGCCTATCTTGGGCTAGACGGCGGGCGGAGAGGCCCCCTCCGATTAATCGGCTGGTCACGTCAAGCCCTAGCACCTATATGATTTTCCCAACATATTGCCCTTATGGCAAGCCCCAACCCGTTTTTACCATATGGGTGCTAGAAGGCGGTGGCTGCGGGTCTACATGTCCTGGGAATGACGTTAAACTCTATCTGATGGTGAGGTTCCAGTTTTGGAGGTTTGGGGAATGTGGAGCACCCCTTCATCACCATTGCTCCCTGGTCCACTCTGACCCGGAGTGGTAGTACGTGTTAGGGTCCCATCTATGGGTTAAATAGAAAAATGTATTTATAAAAAAATTGTATTATCCATTAAGAATTGATTTATTTCAAAGCTTTATCGGCATCAAAAGGACCCACTGAGGTTGATATGCCGAAAAACTAAGCAAACCAAACCAATATATATATATATATATATATATATATATATAATGTGTGTGTATCTAAATCGATATGATATAGTAATATAATGTACTTAGGTTCATTGCAGATACATGCCTAGCTCTCCTCGCTTAAATATTTATTATTGTATGTACTCTAATACATATGTTTTGGCAAAAATGACCATTGATAACAATAAATGTTTTATACCTAAAGACCTACGTAATTTGGTTGTTTCTGTCGTGAGCTATACACATTAATCCAGTTGAAACGAAGACACACGCACATACACACATATACGTATGCATATATATATATATATATATATATATATATATATATATATATATATATATATAGTTAGACCTTTTATATCATTATTCTTTCGAATTCCACATTATAAATCATATAACCGCAGTTTTTAGTACGCAAAGGCCTCTAGCTTCAACGGGATACGTTATTTTTATTATACCAGTCTACATTGTGCTTTGCCTTTCAAAGACCTATTAGCATAAAGCAATATAATCACATCTATAAAGATGTAAATGTTTGTAGATAGACATTAACACAGTTAGGAACACCTAATAACCTGTCTCTTACGGTCATAAGAATCAATAATCATGCCTAATAGATAAATCTCAAGATTAATTAGTTGTTTAATTAAATAATTAATAATTGAAAAGAAGGAAAGAACGAAAAAAAGGGTGAAATAGTTAAATGAAGTATAATGATAGATATGCTAGAGATCTTTTTGGTGAATCTTGAGTTGTCAATTTCTGTCGGTGGTTCGGTTTTCTAGACCGTTTCTAGTCGTCGGGGTGGCCTAAAGTTGGTATCGGCCAATCAGAGAGGGAGTCTATCTCCTTTTCAATAGCGCTAGATAAGAAGATTGTTTTTGCATCTGAGGTGGAGTGCAACACCTACCATCAGCTCCTTACTTTACCGCACAGATCCCCTGTGTTTACTCATACGCTGAGTTGGCGAGGGCCGGTATTGAACCAGGAACCTTGTGGTTGTTTCTAGCCGAACGCACTACCAACTGAGGTGTGGCGCTCCACCTCAGATGCAAAAACAATCTCCTTGGTCTAACGCTAGTGAAAAGGGGATAGACTCCCTCGCTGATTGGTTGATACCGACTTTAGGCCACCCCGACGACTTTACTTTACTTACTGAATAAAGAGTTTTATCTTTTCTGGATGTCTCATAATTGTTTATAATTTCATAATTGCTTAATTAAAAAAGATTAATAATGTGTTTGTACTTGTTGGTGCTTTTATGCGGATTAATTAATAACCATCTTGAAATAAAAGGATTAATTAATGTCCTCGTTGAAATAGATAAATTGAAATTAATTCAGTAATATTCTCTCAGAAAATGAGACAAATAATATAGAGCTATTTTTAAAATTAAGAAAATAATTTTTAAAAAGCGTTTTCATTTAATAATTGAACAAAATCGAATATTTTATTTTAGGGTTGCCTAGGATTTGAATGTCTATACAGTAAAGTTGTGTATTTATGTATGTCTGAGGAAACTACAAAAATAAAACAATAACCGAAAAAGTAAATATATATATATATATATATATATATATATATATATATATATATATATATATATATATATATATAATGTTGTTCTGGTTCCAACGGGAGAAAATTCAATATATCATAAAAAAGAAGGTCCGCAAAAATTTATTATGTTCTCAGAAAAAATTGTTTTATTCTTTTTATCTTACATATGCGACACGTGTTTCTGATCTGTAGTATTCTTCAGGCATTGAATTATTATTTTGGCAGATATTTGATATCGGACATATTCGGACATATTCTGCCAAAATGATAATTCAATACCTGAAGAAGTCAACAGATCAGAAACACGTGTCGCATATGTAATATAAAAAGAATGTAAAAATTTTTTCTGAGAACATAATACATTTTGAGAACCTTCTTTTTTATAATATATATATATATATATATATATATATATATATTATATATATATAAAGTCGTCGGGCGGCCTTAAGTCGGTATCAGCCAATCAACGAGGGAGTCTAACCCCTTTTCAGTTGCGCTAAACCAAGGAGATTATTTTAGCGTCTGAGGTGGAGCGCCACACCTACCAATGTCTGAAGGAAGTTATCAAAAAGTCTGAAAAACGTGTCCCAAATGTAAAATAATAATACAAATTAAAAAAAAACATAATCCATTTTGTGGACCTTCTTTTTTTATAAAATATTTAATTTTCTCCCGTTGAACTCATAACAGCACTAAATTTTATTTTTTATTTTTCTATAATAAATTGTATCCACACAATTTTCGTTTCACGTATTCTTATGCAATATTGATACTATTCAGACAAATCTATACGTACAGACACTCCGATCATAGTGGACCTGGGAGTCTCTATCTATCAATATATCTATCAATTATCTATCTTTCTCTTTAACTGTATGTTGATATATATTTATATACCTACATATCGACCTAAATGTGTGTGTTCATATCTATCTATCAATCGATCTATCTATTTGTCTGTTAATCTATCTATTTATCTATCTATATATATATATATATATATATCTGTCTATCTTGATGGGTTTTAGTTTTTCAATGAATTTATCTTAAACTCACTTTCTTTCTTTTTAATAGGCTTATATTTTAGTCTCTTACTTTTTTCTACATTTCAAATATTCGAAAAGCCTTAAAGCATATCATATAAAAGGCGTAATGTTTCTAGACAAATTTTTCAAAGAAAAAAGAAGTTATCAAAAAGTCTGAAAAACGTGTCGCAAATGTAAAATAATAATAAAATTAAAAAAAAAACATAATCCATTTTGCGGACCTTCTTTTTTATAAAATATTTAATTTTCTCCCGTTGGACCCATAACAGCACTAAATTTTACTTTTTATTTTTCTATGATAAATTGTATCCACACAATTAACACTTCTTTTTTCTTTCTGTCATTCTTTCCGTACTTTTTAACTCTTCATTCTTTCGCTTTCTTTCTTTCTTTTTATATCAACATCATTCTTTCTTTCTTTTATTCAGTTCTGGGGTACGCTATACATTCCAGAGCTCCAGAATTGGAGCCTCACAACTAGATTCGGTTTAGTGTGGTATCCAAGAAACATATTTTATTTTGAAGTGGTCCAGTGACTAAGACCTTTTATTGGAGGAGTTCCGGTTGTGAAGTGGTTAATATGTTGGACTGCGGCATCTTGATAAGTGAGTTTGAACTCCAGTGTGCTATTACGTTCACTCTCGGGATAATACCTTTGGGAAAGGTATGAACCCCCTCCTCCTCCAGCAATGGATTAAATAGTACCCCTAATATTCTTCTACAATGATGGCTTTGGCTTTAAATAAACAACGAAGCTTGATATGTCATTAAACAAAGAAAGAAAACTATTCATTTATCGTACTCAGTCGGTAAGTATAAACCTCAAGGTTCCTGGTTCGATACCGACCCTGGCCAACTCAGCGTATGAGTAGCACAGGGATCCGTGCGGTAAGGTAAGGAGCTGTTGGTAGGTGTGGCGCTCCGTCTCATACGCTAAAACACAATTCTCTTGGTCTAGCGCTAGGAAAAAGGGATATACTCCCTCACTGTCTGGCTGATATCAACTGTAGGCCACCCCGACGACATTATTTATTGTTGAATATTTGCCAACCTTGGATTGACCAAAATGTGTCCTAGAGACTGAGCAAAGGCTAAGTCTCTCATATTCAGTACCATAATAGGATTAGATGAAGACATAACACATCAATAACGATGTGACTATGTATCAATCCAGAAATCACATGACTAATATATTCAGCTCAAGTGTTCGTCCAAAGTCCGTCGTGTCTGGCGGGATCAAAGGATGCATCTCTCATATTCAGAAATATAAAGAGATTAAACGATGACGATTCGTCAGTCACTATGTAATTAATACATCAAGTATTCACATGACTGAAGTTTTCCAAAATGGGTCATGGCTGGCTTGATCAAACGACACATATATCATGGTCATTTACAAGACATTATTAAATGACAGCACAACATGTTGCTTAGAATAACTCGCAGAATCAAATATGTATGAAAGCAACTCTCTACAATGGATTAGATGTGGCACAAGGTCATTTTTAAGCAAAGTTGGATCATCTATGGGTATAAGATGTATATAAAATTCCCACTTATATTTATGAACTTTCCTAAAATCAACAGCATGTATTTCCGGTAAAAATTAAGCAACCAGAAAGATATATACAACGCATTTAAGGTCGTTGGTATTTTTCCTGACATCTATTGCAAATTGAACTTTCTGAAATCGAGACATACAGAGGAGGATTTCAAGGAATACAAGAGATTTTCTAAATAAAGAAAGGTTTAATGAACTACAATATTTTCAACCAAAGATCACAGGGGTTAACCAAAGTCACCAAACTCAATAGCGAATTGGAATTCCCAACGGAATAACTAGATAAAAAAAATTAAATTCATTGGAGTCGTCTAGAGTCGGTATCAGCCAGACAGCGAGTGAATCTATCCCTTTTTCACTAGGGCTAGACCAATGAGATTGTTTTTGCATCTGAGGTGGAGCGCCACTCCTACCATCAGCTCCTCACTTTACAGCACATATCCCTGTGCTACTCATAGGCTAAGTTTGCGAGGACCGGTATCGAACCCGGGACCTTGTGGTTCCTATTTGGACGTTATGCCGACTGAACTAAACCAGAATCCTAGCAAATGCTTCCCAATCAAGACTAAAGAAACCAGTCTACCCTACTATTTACCTATAGCTAGTGGAAAGAACAGATGGGTTCATGCGTTTTTTAAACGATGTGAAATGCAAACAGCCTCGTCCAGAATTAGAATGGTCACCGATTCTATTTCCTACGACGATAACCGATAGGCTAAGCACCTCTTTTTTTCTCTCACTGTAATGAATCACTAACTAAAAATACGTCATAGGAGCGAGCGTCCGTGGTGTAATGGCATCGACGTAGGAAATGGGCACGGCTAACAAAGTTCAAATCCTGGACGAGGATGTTTGCATTTCACATACCGCCAAAATCCTTCGAAAAGTTCAGCTATCCCCCACACACATACACACCTATGAGTGAATAGCAGAGAAAATTGGGCTTTTTAACCTTGGTTAGGGTGCCGGTCTAGGAGAAGGAAAACTCTGAATTCAAACCTGGTAAACCCCACTTAAAATAATTATATCGTGCCATATCCAGCTCGTGTGGCTAGACGAGCGGTCGGAGAGGCATCCTCCGATCAATCGACTGGTCACCTCAAGTCTTAGCATCTATAGGATTGGCCCAACCATATTGCTCTCATGGCATGTGTAAGCACATTTTATTATTTATGTGCAAGAACGCAGTGGCCCAGTGTCTTAATATCCTGGGTATGACGTTAAGCTCTATCTGATAGCAAGGTTCAATTTCTGGAGCTCTGGGGAATGTAGAGTACACATTCATCATCATTACCCCCGGGCCCACTCTGACCCGGAGTGGTAGTACCTGATAGAGTCCCGTCTATCGGTTAATAGAAGAAAAAATAAGTTTTAAAAATGTGTTAAAAATTTAGTACGCATCAAGAATGAATAAAACAAAAATGTCTTAGGCATAAAATAACCCAATGTGCTGACATGCCGTAAAACCCAACAAACCAACCAGCCGGCGGAGGGGTTATTAAATGCATAAGAACAGGTCATCCCGGTGAGCATTTGGCAATGGGACACTATATATGTGCCCCATTTATCACTATATCATTTTATATATAAGTGATTGGAGCGCGTGGGTAATGGTTAGAGTCGTAGGAAATGGACTCGTTGAACTGAGTTCAAAGCCTGGACGAGGCTGTTTGCATTTCACATAGCACTAATACCCTTGGAGTTCTGCTACCACTACCATTCACATCCATATTTTCTATTACAAACACACTCCTATCCACACCTACATTAACACATGTTCATACCGTATACATACACACATACCTACCTATTCTCATACAGGTTATGACTTTTTACCGGCCCCATTCTTCTGGTCCATTTCTGCCAATTATTTCGGTGACTGACTTATTTCTGCGACCGTGTAATTAAGTCAGACACTTGGCTGTATACGCACACAAGTTGCGTGAACACCTGGTCGCTTTGCCGCGTCTTTCGAACAATTGAAAATATCTTCAACAACCGTCACACAGAAAAGACGCATCTCCGATCTCTGCAGAACTTAAAAGTTTTTTAACCACCCCTCTTTACGGTCTGTTGAAAACTTTGAACTTTTTCCCTTTGTATCGTTTTGTAAACTAGTTCGTTTGTGTTCATCAATATATATATTTATCGTTCTTGTTCATTCCATCATCTTCAGTTTTCTTCTTTTTTTTTGCCTTATTTAATCGTTTACTGTTTTCTTATACCGTCTTGGTTAAGCTATCTGTTAAGTTACGCAGTCTAACAATACAGAATACTTGGGAAGGATATGAATCCAACTACTCTCCATCCAACTATGAGTAAATAGTAGGGTGGACTGGGTACTTTAACCTTGGCTATGTAAACAGTCTAGGAAAAGGAAAACTCTGAATTCAAACCTGGTAAACTCTGTTTAAGAAATTGACATTCTCTCACATCCTACTTGTGCGGAGGGGTTAGAAAAAATATATATATAAAGTGATAAATGATTATGCTCTATTTGTGTTCAAACCATTCCGGTTCAGTATCCTATGTCTTTTTTTTTTTTTGAGTACAACCAGTACTTCGCTGATGTAAAGCGGTGCCACCCAGAGAGATGGAATTGTTCAGAAAATATCTAATATTGACAAATTGTCTCTTATCTGACCCCTATTTATGATCCTTCTGGTTCTTTAACCACGTGGGTAAAGATCACGAGCGTCGATCCCAGGCGGCCATCCCCCAGGCAACACCTGCCTCCTCGATTTAAAGGAACAGGGCTGGGTTTATTGCCCAGTGCCTGAGGCACTCCCCTTGAGGGGGAATGCCGAGGGGATCGACGCAATTTTTTAACCCGCCACCAATGAGTCTCGGCTTGTAGGTGGTCCCACGTTAATAGGGCCTTGTGCCTGACTTTGTACAAGAGGGGTATGAGGATGATATCTGGTCTCTATTCACACTCTAATATTCTGAATAAAAGAATAGCGATAGACGCTATCAAACATCAATACAGTACGTTCGCTAGTGGCTAAGAATTACATCACGGAAATTGCCCATAAAATTGGGCGGAGCTAAGAGTTTCCCCGCAAAGCCACAGTTATGGGGTACAAAATACTGAAGGGAACATAAAGATATGGCTGCTAATATTTGTTCTATGAATAATACTCTAATAATCACACACACACACGCGCGCGCGCACGCACGCACTCACACATACACACACGCGAGCGCACACACACACATACACACACGCGAGCACACATACACACACGCGAGCGCACATATATATATATATATATATATATATATATATATATTTCTATATAGCAGCTGATGATGCCTGTTTCATCTTCAATGCAATTATTCAAATGGAGGTTTCATGTTCAATACATTTATTTAAATATTCTTAACAGGGTGAAAAAGGAGATAGTCGCATAGTTGCTAACGTACTGGACTACGACACCGTAGAAAGCGAGTTCGAACTACAGTCACACTACAAGGTTCGGTTTCGGACGAATATCCTTGAGCAATGTAAGACACATCTATCCTTCCCAGCTTTGGCATGAATAACCCCATAAAGGTTGATATGCCATTAAACAAACAGGTGCGCTGCTTCCTGTTTTGTTCAAGTCAGCACGCAGCATACTTGTTTAGTTTTGCATTTACAACAAGCGTTTACTTAAGATCCAACCGCTGCAGCCTTACAGTAGCACTTACACGACTACAACTTGTAAAATTCTCACTTTATCTTATCAAAAAGATCAGATTTGTACATGATCAAAAATCTGTCTATAGCAGTCAGTGTCTTTCCTATGCGTATTACTGCCTAAGTATGTGAACTGGTAAACTAATTTCAGAAGTTTGCCATCCACTGTGAAGATGCTTCCATCTAATCTAAAATACATAAATATAATACTATGTGCTGGGGCACGGTCTCACTGTATGTATGGGAACGATGCTCCGGCTCAGTATTACAGTCGTGTTGGATGATACCGAATATAATACTATAATGAGGGATTTCTTCTAATGATGGCTGTTCCACAGATTATAGACTGCACCTCTGCAGAGGGGTAAGACTCCCCCAATGGGGCCACCTGTTGGCCGTGGGTGGCGGCCCGCGATGCTTAAGGATAGAGCCCAGGTGGATGAGTAGTTCATGACATGCAATACCCACTTTGGCCCTATCTTGGGCTAGACGGGCGGTCGGAGAGGCCCCTCCGATCAATCGGCTGGTCACGTCAAGTCCTAGCACCTATATAACTTTCCCAACCCTATTGCCCTTATGGCAAGCCCCAGCCCCTTTTTATCATATGGGTGCTAGAAGGCGGTGGCTGCGGGTCTACATGTCCTGGGAATGACGTTAAACTCTATCTGATGGTGAGGTTCCAGTTTTGGAGGTTTGGGGAATGTGGAGCACCCCTTCATCACCATTGCTCCCTGGTCCACTCTGACCCGGAGTGGTAGTACCTGTTAGGGTCCCATCTATGGGTTAAATAGAAAAATGTATTTATAAAAAAATTGTATTACCCATTAAGAATTGATTTATTTCAAAACTTTATCGGCATTAAATGACCCACTGAGGTTGATATGCCGTAAAACAAAACAAACCAAAACAAACAGATTATAGTAATATAGGGCCCTGACGGAAAGCTGGTTTTGTTCCTTTTCCAACTCGGCTGAAATATGATAACCAAAAGCTGTCAACGGGGTCAAACAAAACAAACAGGAACGCCTTCTGATAATTATACACAAGATATATACATTTATTGTTTTTTTATACAATGATTAATATTCTTGTATAATGTCAGAAGAGTGAGGTGATTTCTTTCTTAGTTGACTGGCGGTCTACAGCTAATTGGATAACTTATTAATTTGGTTTGTTACCGAGTGGCAGGACGTCAGAGTGCAGTATGGACGGCGACAAGGGATCAGACGTGTAGCGAGTCATCTGGTTGCGGCGTGTTTTATATGTGTTCACAAACTTGCCAATGCCTCTTGCTGTCTTCTCCAGTCAATGCAGCAGTAATTTATCTTAGGCAAGGTGGTTGCTTGGACTTTACGGTAGGTCAGCCCTTGTTGGGTTATTTCATACCGTAGACGTTTTGTTTATTCATTCTTGATGGGCAAGTTATTTTTTAAACACAATCTTTTAAAACACATTGTTTTTCTATTTAAATACACGGATAGGACTCTAACAGGCACTAACACTCCGGATCAAGGTGGAACTGTGAGAAATGGCGAGGAAGGGCTACTACACACTCCCAAGAGACCCAGAATTGGTACCTCACGATTAGATGCAGTTTAACGTCATACCCAGGACACTAAGACCCTCAACCATCGCCTTAATATATGATAGAAAGCATTGAGGGGTTACCAAGAGGGCAATGGGTTGGGACAATCATATAGGTACTAGGGATTGGCGTAGATAGCCGATTGATCAGAGGGTGCCTCTTCGATCGCCCGTATAGTCTAATTAAGGGCCAAAGTGGAGGGTTGCATGTCATGCACTGCTCAGCCACTAGGACTACGTCCTTAAGCATCACCGGTCACCACGCACGGCAAACAGGTGGCCCCATTAAAGGTATTTTATCACTCTACAGAGGTGAAGTAGGTGTATTCTAGAATCCAAGCCGACATGGCATCCTGAGCATGAGTATATGTGAGAAGCGCTAGATAATCATCCTATTTTGTATAGGAGAGAGGAAGAGAGAGAGAGAGAGAGAGAGAGAGAAAGAGAAAGAAAAAGAAGAGAGAGAGAGGGGAAAGAGAGAGATATAGATAGATAGATAGATAGATAGATAGAGAGAGAGAGAGAGAGAGAGAGAGAAATAAACAATCGTTTAGACAGCCTTTGGTATATGAAGAGTGCTCAAATGCTGGTCAACAAAACAGCATAAAACTAAAACGAATTATTTTGTCACCTTACTTTTATTATATGAATGGTAGATTTATATGTTTTCTATAAAATCGAAGACCCTATCGTCTGATGAATCTTTTTGGGAAGAAATGGACGACAGAATGAATTATAAATGCCAAACAATCCTGGCTCAATAGAGTAAAATGAATTACTTCACGGCGCAGGGCGGAAGTAGTAAGAAGAAGAAGGAGGGAGGAAAATCCATTTTTCTCGAATGTTTCATTTGGCAGTAAAGTCAATGTAGAATACTAAAATTAAAATGGTTATTTTTCTTGAATATCTGTAAAGAAAAAGGCCTAAGAAACCGTACTAATATTAAATAACTGCACTATAAAAAATAACAGCATAGATAGAATCTTGAAATTCCATTTCGGAACAAATATTCTTACAATAAGATACAGTATAAGAACAAGTTTCTTTTTAACTGGACTGACACAATATATATATATATATATATATATATATATTATATATATATATATATTCCCGCCAAATCTTCTCATCCCAATCCCCACATCCTTTCATTGATTTCTATGGGTTCCCTCTTTTACTTACTGTCACTGCTACTCGGTCGTTTAACCACGTCCCGTGTTTAAATACAAGGAAATCACTCTATTACATCTACTCTTGATAATGGCACTTTGGAGTGCACAAAGTAGTAGGGACGAAAACTTTGGTGTACTAAACAGCCTTCACTTGGTATTAAGAAATTGTCCAGAAAATTTGAAAATATCGTTATGAAACTCGTCAGACATAAAGAGGTCCGTCTTGTTTAACACCGTATGCATTATAGAAAAATGCTTCCCAAACACACACACACACACACACTCATATATATATATATATTATATATTATATATATATATATATATATATATATATATATATTCGTGAATAAAAAGGCCTTAAATACCAGGGATATCGTGATTATGGACCATTTCCACTGGTGGGTATCTGAGGCCCACCGAGCTTTGTCAGACCACGGTTTTATTTTATGCAGACCCTGGTCTGACGAGGCTCGGTGGGCCTCAGATACCCACGAGTGGAAATGGTCCATAATCATGATACCCCTGGTATTTAAGGCTTTTTATTCAAAACAAAGTATATATATATATTATATATAATATATATATATATATATATATATATAAGTTCCTTCTAAGCCTTTTTATTCCCTCTTTCTGATCTCTCCTTGCGGCACACTTGGCTCTTAAACTCTGTTATGGTAACCTGTCAAGAAGGAAAACTCTGAATTCAAACCTGTTAGTTTTCGCGTAAGAAATTGGCCTTGTGTCACATCCCACTCCTACTAAATTATATCTAGCGCCTCACATAATGTAATGGCTAACGAGAGAGGTCAGTAGGTCATTATTAACTTGATAGTAATTGAATTTCCATTGTACTTCGACGTGGTACCTAATTACTTTCTGTTTTGTTACCAGTTATTAATTTTCCTTTCTTTTTTTATCTTGCTATTTTCCTATTCCTTCAATATTTCTAACAATAAACTAACATACTTTTTCCATTCTCTCTCCCTTCCTTACTTTTCCCCTTCTCTATTCCACCCTGTTAGCCGTGGGTGATGCTTAAGGACGGAATTCTTCTTGGTGAGCAGTTCATAATATGCAGCACTACTCTTTGGCCATCACTTATGCTAGACACTTGTATGATTGTCCGACTCTATGTCCTTTATGGCAAATCCAAAGTCCTTTTTATCGTATATGTGCTAAAACGTAGTGTCTGAGTGTCTTAGTGGCCTGGGTATGACGTTAAACTACATCTAATGGTGAGGTTCCAATTCAAAGGAGTCATTATTACTCCACCCTGACCCGGAGTGGTAGTACCTGCTAGGGTACAATCTATGGGTTAAATAGAAAAATGAGTTTAAATAATTGTCTTAAAAAATTGAGTTAAAATTTTTAAAGATTGAATACGCATCAAGAATGAATAAAACAAAACTTTTTCGGCATAAAATAACCCAACAAGGATTAACATGCCGTAAAATCTAACCAACCAACTTACGTCCCCATCGCTTTTCCTTCTTTCTTTTCATTTTTAACGACTTGGTTTTCATTTTTCTCAATCTCTTTTTCGATTTAATCATTCTATTGCATCTCTGTATTTCTCTTACCCCCACCGTCTCATTTTCTTAAGCTCTCCTTCAATTACCTATCTGTTCCTCTTTCTTCCTTTCTCTCCCTTTTTATCTCCTATTAGACAATCTAAGCCTTCTTTTCTTCTCTTCTTCTATTATCTCCCTGAGATATCTACCCTCCCCCTCATTAAACGATCTTGTCATCCCCCCTTCTCTCCCAGTTCCACATTACAGCTTAGGCTGTCAATCCAAACATGACTAAAATTTTCAATACATTTCATTAGGAAATAATAATTCAATTTGTTTTAAAAACTTACTCTTCAGTAGATTTAATAATTTTTAAAAAATCTAAAAAATAATTCTTTTTTAAATCAGACAGACAAAGAAGATACGGCTGGCGCTCATGTTTATTCTAATTGTATGAACAGCTTAAGGCTACAATTTAAAAACTCTACATCTATTTTTTGTGTATGAAACGTGTCGTCGGGAAAACAATACATTGAATTGATGAACACCATTATTTTTTTTACAAACATCGTAGAAATAATATAAGTTGATTTTCATTTGGTTTAGTCTAAACACCGAGATTTGGCGAGTCGTGTGGTATATTGGTTAGCAAGTTGGGCTAGCAGATAATTGTTGGTGAGTTTGAATCTCTCTAAGTGCAGAATACTTTGCCCTTGTGGCAAATTTATATAATGTTAGTTTGGTTTGGTTTAGTTTCCTCGTTGTAATCGCATATGAGCATTGTCATGCCATCCTCGCTGGTAGTTTTTCACTAAGGTCTGAGTGAGAGCAAGTCCACTGAGGTCTCTAGGTCTATTCTTAGTATTCTAGCTGATCTTAACAATGCTGTTGTCTGTGTGTTCTCGATTCTTCCTCTAATTTCCCATTCCTATAGTTTTATCCAAAAATTTGGGTCTGTTCGTAGAGCATTAACTACAACTGGTATCACCTTCAACCTAATGTTCCACAGTTTTTCGGCTCTCTGGCAAGGTCCAAGTATTTGTCTATCTTTTCGTTTTCTTTCATTTTTAATCTGGAGTCGACCAGAACAGCAATATTCTTCAGATGACAAAGTCATTTTTTCTTGAGTCATTTTTTCTGAGTCATTTTTTCTTGAGTCATTTTTTTCTTGAGTCATTTTTTCTTGAGAATTAATTGAGAACGTTATGCATCTCATTCTCCCGAAAGGATTTCAGTTTGTGTAAATACCATTTTATAGTATGGCCAATATTTAATTACTTGCACAACTCCCATTGGGTCACCTTTCCTACCCAGTCGGGCCTAGTCTTGTATTCTCTTTGTATTACTTTGATGCATCCTTTTATTGCATGATTAACCGTTTCGTCTCCCTCTATTCACACATCCTACACTTGCTATCCTATTATGTTCTTAGAATATGGTCTTATGCTGTAATTATGAGAGATTCATTTTTATTATTATCATTATTCAATAATCTTTCATCAGCTCTTTACCCAAGACCTAGAGTGAGAAAATGTAGTGATTATATATATCATCTTATTATAATGGAGATTGTGGGTTTTCTGTCTGTAACCGAAACTATATTACTATACAGGTCACAATTTCTTTGTTATTTACACCCATTCTCCATGATTTTATTTTTTATTTATACCTCAATTATTAGTAAAATTATTTTACATCATAAAGACTGTTAACAATATCTACATACTAATAACATGCAATTGTATTTATATATACAACAAAATAGAGGTTCACAGTGTGAATGGGAAGGCTAATTTGCATATTGATCTTAAATATTTGATTTTAATAAATATATGCTTAGTATTATTGATTTCTAATTGTTTGGTTTTATTTTAATGAATATGAGCAAAAATCTCGGGGATAAATCTTAAAAGAAATCCATTAACAATAAGAAATAACTAATATTATTTTTTACTTCCTATTTTAACTAAATAGTTAAATTAGGAAAATTTACCAATGAAAAACGGGAGTAACACTTTTACCCACATATTCCAGGTTTTTAATTCTCTCGTAAGGTCCAGGTATTTGTTTACCTTTTTGCTTTCGTTCATCTTTATTCCGTGATATGCTGGAACTTCAAAACCTTCTTGTTAAACAATACTAAGTCTGGTCTTCTGGCTGGGTGAAGGTGATCCGTTTTATCTCAAAGCCCCATAGATGTTTATGTTTCATTCTTTAGAAGATATTATTATTATTATTATTTGCTCCTTTTGAGTTTTCACATCAGCATTAGCTGATGGTCTTTCACTGGAGTCTGAGTGACAGCAAGTCTCCTCAGGTCTCCAGGACTCTTATGAGTATTCTGGCAGATTGCGGCAGTGCAGTGTTCTGAATGGTTTCAACCCTTCCTCTGATTTGCAAACATTTCAGACCCTTTTTCAATCCTGTTGGGACTGTTCCAAGTGCACCAACTACAATTGGTATCACCTTCACTTTCATATTCCATAACTTTTTTAGTTCTCTGGCAAGGTCCAGATATTTGTCTATTTTTTCATTTTCCTTCAGCTTCACCCTGTGATCTACTGGCACTGCAAAATCCACCAGTTGACAAGTTCTTTTTTTCTGTCTGTCTCTCACTCTCTCTCTCTCTCTCTCTCTATATATATATAATATATATATATAGAGAGAGAGAGAGAGAGAGACAGAGAGACAGAGAGAGACAGAGAGGTATATATATTCGTGTGTGTGTGTGTGTGTGTGTGTGTGTGTGTGTTGTGTGTGTGCGTATGTGTGTTCCTGTTTTATATAATTTCAGGCGAGATTACTGGGAATTTATGACGTCTGTTGTGCAAATTAAGCGCTATTAGTTTCCAATCTTCATTAAAAAAATTTTAAGTAAAGGCCCCGAACTGTTTACACAATCAATTCTATATAACAAACACCCTAAAGGCGGTTATTTTTTTTTTCCCTGGATGATTTGCTGGGAGATAAGGAAGACAAGAAAGATCTTCACTGACAAAAATCTCGAAGCAAACGCGGGGGAATATATCGACGTGACTTGCTCTGTGTAATCATCAAACACATCGCCATCTGGTGGCCACGGAGCAAAACACTTGAGGCTTTATGTTGTTTAGTCCCTTCTTTATTTACTTGTTTAGTTAAAGAGTTTATAGATTTCATTGTAGATTCCTTTTATCTAAACGCCTCGAAGAAGCGTCATATTGTCTGAGTTTCATCACACATCAGATAGAATTCGGTTGTCTTTATTATATTTTAATGCGACGCCTGTCCCAATAATGAAGTTATACAGAACTACTAATTAATTCCTCGTAAAGAAACACAAAGCAAAGTTCTATATGATAACGCAGGGTCAGACCCAATTGTATTACATCTTGTTTCTATACCATATTTTTGTCATTAAGAGGGAAATCAATTACCGCGTTTTTATCTACTGATGGTCGAATCGAGGAAAGATTCATTGCCAGATTACACAACAATAAACCGGCAGAAATGTTGGTTGACCAAGAAAAAAGATTACCCGCAGATATCAAGTGATCTTTCAGCTCTTGATATCATGAAGGGGATGTATTCAGTAAATACTGAGAGACCCCATATATTATTTTTAAATGCAAATATCTTGGATTATCTAATACCATTGATATTTGATTTCTTTTGCTTAAAGTCATATAAAACTTTGTAGTTTACTTTATGTTAAAGCCGTCGTTATATAAGAACATTAGGACCATTTAGCTTGGTCGGGTGAACGAGTGCCTAAGAACATCAAGGTTCTTGGTTCGATACCGTCCCTCACCAACTCAGCGTGTGAGTAGCACATCGATATGTGCGGTATGCTGAGGAGCTGATGGTAGGTGTGGCTCTCCACTTCAGACGCAAAACAACCTCCTTGCTCTAGCACTAGTGAAAAGGGGATAGTCTGTCTGGCTGATACCGACTTTAGACTACCCCGACGACTTTCTTTTAATTAACCCATAACTGGGCGATAAGGGAGTTCATACTTGTTCCAAGTGTATTAATCTGGAAGTGATTCTAATAGTACGACTCTTTTTAAGAATTTGCTTACTACACTGTAGCAACCTAGCTCTTTAACCACTACGGTTTGTTTGTCTGTTTTTTTTTTGTTTTTTTGTTTTTGTTTTAATGGCATATCAAACTTCGACGGTTATTTAATGCTAAATCTGTCCTTGTAGTAGAATCTTAGTGATAGTATTTAACCCATAACTAGCAGGTGAGATAGTTTATACTTTTCCCACTGGTATTAGTCCGAAAGTAAACGTGATAGCGCTAAATTGGAGTTCGAACACGCTTACTAATATATCACAGTCCATCATTTTAACCACTACGACACGGAGAGTCCTCATAGCCACTACACACTAGGACTCTCCCTAATGACATTGGGGACAAAATATATTCATTATATAACTAAAAGTTCATTATACAATCTAAAACATTCAGGCTCTGTCTCAATTCAAACACGGTACGGCTTAGACTATCAACTGAAATTACAGCAATCTCTCTACGAATGCCTTTCTTTAGCACCATAGTTGTGTAAGGTTTTCCTGTGAACGATTTCTATTATGTAAGTCCGTATGAAGTAGTCGACTGGGGTTAGATCTAGTAATTTTTATGACCAATGGATATCATCAAATCTTAATCTGAATATGGCTAAATAATGGACTTTCATCTTAAATAGAGTAGCAGAAGCAATGTTAGCATGTAAAAAGCAAATAGAGACATAACCACATCAGTATTATCTGCGTTATTCGGACTATTGTCCCCATCTTCATTGTTATTTGTACAACGTTTCGGTCGATATGCTCTCCGGTCTTCTTCAGGTATTTCTTGTCGGACTCGGAACCTTCTCGGACTTGGGAACCTTCTCGGACTTGGGAACTTTCTTTTCGAACTCAGGAACTGTTTTAACCTAACTACCTTATCCACTAGGCCATGTGTCCAATCGGCAGAAACGTTGTACAAATAACAATGAAGATGAGGACAATAATCCGAATAACGCAGATAATACTAATCATCAAGCCCCATCTCAAACATTCAGAGAAATAACCACATATTTGCAATTCTCAGAGTCGAACTTTCTGTTAAAAAAAAAACTATCCTCGAACTTTTTATTCATATTCAATGTGGCGGCCATCCTTAAAGAAGAACCCTTTAAGGTTTGTGAAGACGGTCGGATGAAATCAAATATAAGGATTGTTGGGTATTCAGTTTTTAAAAACATTTTAAAACTCATTTTTAGATCTAACTCATAGATTGGACACTAACATGTATTAGCAGTCCGTGTCAGAGTGGAGATGGGAGTAATGGCGATGAAGGCGTACTCCACACTCCTTAGAGCCTTAGAATTGGAACCTCACCTTTAGATGCAGTTTAATGTCATACCTATGACATTAAGACCCCAGCCATATATATGATAAAAAGGGTTGGGAATTTTTCATCAGGGGAATAAGGTTAGGAAAATTCCATAAGTGCTAGGGGTTGACGTGACCAGCTGATTGATCGATAGGCGCCTGTCTTGCCCAAGTGGAGTGTTGCATATCCTGGACTGCTTAGCCACCAGGATTCCTTTCTTAAGCAACACTGGTCACTAACCACGGCCAACAGGTGGAGCAATTATGGGGATGTTACCCCTCTGCAGTGGTACAGTTGGTATATTCTATTACCCCCAGCCGACAGGTAGACCATGATTATGGGATAAACTGTATATCAAACGATTAGTCATTGTACAGATCACATTGTGATTCATTGACCCTACATGAAACATTCGTCCAGTAAACCATATTAATATTTCTTGTTGATTACCATTTATAGCCTTGTCTCAGAGTAATCTAAATATAGTCAATATACATTAGTGCTATGTAATAACTTTTAACCAGATTGGGTGCGCTATGCTTAGAGTATTTTTCATCGGCGTCAGTTATAATGTCTATATAATAATACAGTAAATATCAAATTTATGCTACTTGTTTCTATACTTTCATAGTGAGGCGCTGTTTCTGACACTTTGGAAAGAGTCACCCATTCATTGTCATTACTCCCGGATCCACTTGGATTTTAGTTTGGTATGGTTTGTTTTGTTTTACGGCATATCAACCTCGGTTTTGAAATAAAGTCATTCTTAATGGATACTTATTTTTTTATAAATACATTTTTTCTATTCAACCCATAGATGGGGCCTAACAGGTACTACCACTCCGAGTCAGAGTGGACCAGGGAGCAATGGTGATGAAGGGGTGCTCCACATTCCCCAAACTTCGAGAACTGGAACCTCAGGTAGAGTTTAACGTCATTCCCAGGACATGTAGACCCTCAGTCACCTCCTTCTAGCACCTATATGATAAAAAGGGCTTGGGGCAATAGGGTTGGGGCAATCATATAGGTGTAGGGCTTGACATGCCCAGCTGATTGATCGGTGGGGGCCTCTCCGATCGCCCAGCTAGCCTAAGTAAGGGTCTAAGTGGAGTGTTGCAGGATTGCTCATCCACCAAGACCCCGTCCTTAAGCATCACCAACAGGTGGCCCCATTGGGGGAGTCTTACCCATCTGCAGAGGTGCATTCGGTGAAATTCTACCGCTCCAGTGGCTTTTAGTGATCGTGCCTGTTAGAGTGTCATCGATGTATCAATAGATCTGTTCGGGTTTAGAAAGATCTGTTTAGTTTAGAATAATCTTTATATACATCTATCTATATATAATGGAGATAGACTGCATTTTTGTCTGAAGCCGAAACTATATTACTACTCAAGTCACAATTCCTTTAATTATTTACGTCAAATTCTCCATGATTTCATTCTTTTAAACCTTCAGTTATTAATAAAAATTGTTTTACATTATTAATACTGTTGACCATATCTACGTACTAATAACATGCAATTGTATTTAATATACAACAAAATAGCGATTTACAGTTTGAACGAGAAGGCTAATTTGCATATTGATATTTAAAATTTTATTTAATAAATATGTGCTTGGTATTATTGATTTCTAATTGTTTGGTTTTATCTTAAGAAATATAAACAAAAATCTCGTAGATAAATCTTAAAAGAAATTTATTTACAAGAAGAAATAACTGTAATATTATCCTTTACTTCCTATTTTAACTAAATAGTTAAATTAGGAAAATTTACCAATGAAACAGGGGAGTAATGGAAAATGATGGAATAGTTAGTTTCAAAGTTGTTCTATTTTTCGATTATACCCCCTCTGTTGCAGATCTTTTTATCTGCATTCTTAGTCAGTTTCATTAGCCTTTCTAATTTAATATGATATTTTATTATATTAAAACTTAAATACTTGCACCCGGAGGGTGCATATATTTGCTAGTCAATACAATGGTTGTTAAAACATTAATATTGTTACTAATTATGAAAGGTTTAACCATTTAAAAATGATTGAGAACTACTTTTAATTGTTTGCAAGCTATTCGTATTGGATAAGAATGCCTGAAACCATATAAAAGTAAGTAAAGTCGGCGGGGCGGCCTAATGTAGGTATCAGCCAGACAGCTAGCGGGTATATCCCCTTATCACTACCGCTAGACCAAAGAAATTATTTTTATTTAAAATTATTTTTAAATTATTTTCATTAGTTTGAGTTGGAGCGCCACACCCACCATCAACTGCTCTCTTTACGGTATCGAACCCAGAACCTTGTGATTACTAGACGGACGCTCTACCGACTGAGCTAAACCGAATCATGTACAAATTAATTTCATTAGATGAGAATAATTATCCAAAGCCGTTTCAAATAAGTTTCTAATTTGATACGTAGAAACTAGATATGTGGCTATTGAAAAAAAGTATGTATTCCTTTCATTTTTATGTTGATATGATTCCTGTTGAGATCCCGCCCCGTCGGCTGAGGCTGTAGAATACACCGACTGCACTTCTGCAGAGGGGTAAAATCCCTCAATGGAGCCACATGTTGGCCTTGGATGATGAACCATGATTCCTAAGGACTGAATTCTGATGGTTGTGTGCAGTCCCTGACATGCAACACTTCATTTTGGCCTTACTTGGGCTGACGGATGGCCAGAGAAGCACTCTCCGATCAATCGGCTGGTCACCTTAAGCCATATATCTACCTTATTTTCCCGACCATATTCCTTTTAGGGTAAACCTCCAACCCTTTTTTACCATATAAGTTCTAGATGGTGGTGTCTAAGGGTTTTAGTGTCCTAAGTATGACGTTAAATTGCATCTAGTTGTGAGGTTCCCATTCTGGATCTGTGTGGAGTGTGGATTAACCCTTCCTTACCATTACTCCCAGGTACAATATAACTCAGAATTAGAGTCACATCTATTTATAAAGTTAAAAAAAGTAAAGTCGTCGGGGTGGCCTAAAGACGGTATCAGCCAATCAGCGAGGGAGTCTATCCCCTTTTCACTAGCGCTAGACCAAGGAGATTGTTTTGCGTCTGAGGTGGAGCGCCACACCTACCACCAGCTCCTTACTCATTTGCTGAGTTATATATATATATATATATATATATATAATATATATTAATACTTCTCTTACTCTCTCTTTTAACAATACTTTCACACATATATTTGATTGGATAAAAGAAAGAGGAGCTACAACAATATCAATGTAAGTCACTGTTGTCTTTTGTAATAAATATTTACTTCCCCTCTTTTACTGATCCCTGTGCTACTCATACGCTGAGTTGGCGAGGGCCGGTATCGAACTAGGAACTTGTGGTTTCTAGCCTAACGCTCTACCGACTGAGCTAACCCGGCCCAAAAATAGAGAAATCAGTCTAAAATCATTTTAATAAACAACAAGGAATGAATATAATAGTCTTCAGCGTGAAATAACCTAGGGTTTACATGCCGCAAAATCCAATTTACCAACCAACTATTTTTATAAATTTGTTGCTTGGGGCTATAACTGTTTACAAATGATCATCATTAATATATAATAGTTATTTGAAATCATATACTTTCTTGTAAAAAAAACAAACTTCAGCATTAAATCAGCCAAGGATTGAAATGGCATTATACCAAGTAACCAACCACTTCGATGTTTACCGAAGAACTGATGATGTATAGTACTACCAAGTCTACTGACAAATAAATACAAACATAACAGTTAGTCAATAGATGCTTAGTAGCCCCACTCTCCAGAATTGTTCCCAGTAGACCTTTTCTTTCTTTTTCTGTTCCCAAAGCTGAAAACCACTCGGAAATCTCGTTGATTTAAAACGATAAAAAAGATATACGAGAATGCATCATGTGATCTATACTCTACCTCTCAAAAGAATATTTAAAAATGATTACGCAACTTTTTTGATATGGGTTTCGTAAATATTTTGTCGTCCCTCTCTCTTTATTACGCTATGTTTTTCCTTGACGGTAACATGCGTAAAACAGGCCAAGCTTAGATATTTACCGAGGAATATTTTTCGCTTTTTTCGGCAAATTAACTTATATGTTTTACAAGCCCCAACCCTAAATAAAATTAAAATAAAGACTAAATTAACATACATATTTTACAGACTTCACTCCCTGTACAAAACACAAATAACAACTCAGATATTTTTCAATTGAAAGTTTACTATATATTTTTACAAAACACAAACTAAAATTCCAAACAATAAAAATATATATTGTAAAATTTCACTAGAAAAATATCTGATTTGGTATTTGTGTTTTATACAGGGGGTGGATATTATAAAATATGTATGTTAATTTCCCGATAAAAAGCGAGAAATGGTGCTCGGTAGATATTTAAGGTTGGTCTGGTTTACGCTTGTTACCGCCAAGGAAAAAATAGCGTAATAAGGACAGGAATCCGCGACAACAAAATCTTTTCCCCCAAAAGAAGTTGTGCAATCTGTTTTAAATATTCTTTTGAGAAGTAGAGTATAGATCACATGATATCTCCTCGTATATCTTTCGTGTCCCTTTAAATAAACGATTTGCCCTGTTACCTTCAATGAAATCAAAGCGTAAATATGGGCATAAATAATGTACGTATTTTGCTTTGAATAAAGTAAGACTGAAGATGTTCTTCGAGTGAGAAGGACGAAATATTTCTCTCCTACTTCTACTTGTCATTATTTTTGTTCACTTTTCCTTTTACCTCACCTCATATACATATATACACACACACACACACATATATATATATATATATATATAATATATATATATATATATATATATATATGTGTGTGTGTGTGTGTGTGTGTGTGTGTAAATTCAGACGTATTAGGAGATTGCTTTTCTTATGATGACCAATTTTCTTGTTAAGCAAATTAGTTAATAACTGTTGATTGATAAAGTGTTACATACCCAATCAAGTGAAAATCTTTAGGTTATGCGAAACTGAATCGAAAAGGATGGAAAAAAGAGAAAATAGTAAAAAATAAGAAAAAAATAAAAACATCGAAAATTCAAAGAAAATATGTCAAAAAGGAAAAGGCATTAACGATCTATAAAAAAAAAGAACCAACTAACAAAACAATCAAAAGGAAAGTGAGAGAGAAAGTAACAAACAAGAAAACACACAGAAAGAAAGAAAAGAAAGAAAGAAAATTTAAAGATTTAAGAAAGAAAGAAACGAAGACAAAAGAAAGAAAGAAAGAAAGAAAGAAAAGAAAAAAGACATAAAAAACAAAGAAAGAAAGAAAGAAAGAAACCAAAAGGACGCAAGCAAGCAAACAAGAAAGAAAGAAAGAAAAGAAAGAAAGAAAGAAAAGAACAAAAGAGAGATAAAAGAAAGATAGAAAAAGAAACATAAAAATGTATATATTTTTCAAGAAGGTCGCAAAATTTAAAACCAGAAAAAGAAAAAAGAAAACGAATTAATAATACTAAGAAATAGAAAATATTGAGAAAGAAAACATGGAAAAATAAAAAAGGAACGTTCAGAAAAAGAATAAAACTAGAAATTAAAATTAAGATAAGGCAAAATAATTTCATGATAAAGAAAAGTATTAAACAAACACAATTTAAGGGAAATAATTTTAAAAGAAAGAAAATGACAAAAGAAGAAAGAAAGAAAGAAAGAAAGAAAAGTCTAAGAAAAATAAAAATTAAAAAGGAAATAAGTTTAAAAATGAAATAAAATCATTAGTAGAGGAAAATACAAAGAAAAAAGAACATTATGAGAAAGAATTAAAATGGTGGCCTAGCCGATGACGAAATTTACTGCAATGCGAAAAAGGCTTTTAAATAACCAGAACATTTAAGGAAGGAACAAAAATGAGGAAAATATAAAAGGGAATTTCAAATATGAAACGAAAGAGAAAACGAAGTTAAAGCTAAAGCAAAGATAATCTACAAGACAACTGCGCTAATAAATATTTTTTAAAGATTCAATAAACAGATTACAACTTTTAAAAAACATACGGAGAAAAACACATAGGATCAAAATTTAGAAAAAAATTGTAGACCAATTAATTTCAGAGAAAAAGACGTCAAATTGGTTCATGAAGATGAAGCAATGAGGAAAGGGGATCTGAAGTTAGCAGTTTGTGAATTCTTCCTGGAGAAGGTCCGCCCTGTCGTTAGAATACACCGACTGCACCTCTGCAGAGGGGTATCACTCCCCCAATGGGGCTACCCATTGGCCGTGGGTGGCGACTCATGATGCTTAAGGATGTGACCTAGGTGGCTGGGCAGTCCATGACATGCAACACTCCACTTTAGCCCTTACTGTGGAGCACCTCTTCATCACTATTGCTCCCTGGTCCTCTCTGATCTTGAGTGATAGTGCCTGTAAGGGTACCATCTATGGGTCAAATAGAAAAATGTGTTTATAAAAAAATTGAGTTACCATTAAGAATTAATTTATTTCAGACCTTTGTCGGCATTAAATGACCAACTGAGGTTGATATACCGTAAAACAAACCAAACTAAACCTGGAGATAGTATTAAAAAAGTGTCTCAACAGACATGTTCATCAAATACCATAAGTCATCGGTGAAAAAAATAATTGGTTAACAAAAAAGAAAAAAGAAAAGGTGTAGAAAGTAATTGTCTTAAATAAAGAATAAAATTAAAGAAAAATGTGTACAGCGTATTTGAGTTTGATGGGGAGTGGTGAATTGAGTTAATGTTTAAAGAAATTGAATTTGTTAGATACAAAAGTGTCGGTAATGTACACTTCAGAATTAGACAAAATGATGATAATCATGTCACGAAAAGAAATTCCCTTACCTATACATATATAGAGACACATACACACACACACACACATATATATATATATATATATATATATATTATTATAGTGGAGATTGTGTGTTTTTCTGTCTGTAACCGAAACTATATTACTACTCAAGTCACAATTCCCTTAATTATTTATGTCAAATTCTCCATGATTTCATTCTTTTAAACCTTCAGTTATTAATAAAAATTGTTTTACATTATTAATACTGTTGATCATATCTACGTACTAATAACATGCAATTGTATTTATATATACAACAAAATAGCGATTTACAGTTTGAACGAGAAGGCTAATTTGCATATTGATATTTAAAATTTTATTTTATAAATATGTGCTTGGTATTATTGATTTCTAATTGTTTGGTTTTATCTTAAGAAATATAAACAAAAATCTCGTGGATAAATCTTAAAAGAAATTTATTTACAAGAAGAAATAACTGTAATATTATCCTTTACTTCCTATTTTAACTAAATAGTTAAATTAGGAAAATTTACCAATAAAGAGGGAGTAATGGAAAATGATGGAATAGTTAGTTTCAAAGTTGTTCTATTTTTCGATTATACCCCCTCTGTTGCAGATCTTTTTATCTACATTCTTAGTCAGTTTCATTAGCCTTTCTAATTTAATATGATATTTTATTATATCAAAACTTAAATACTTGCACCCGGAGGGTGCATATATTTGCTAGTATATATATATATATATATATATATATATATATATATATATATATATATTTAAAAAAACTAGAATGTGAAACAAGGTCGGTTTATTAAGCAGAGTTTAACATGTTTGAATTCAGAGTCTTCTTTCTCCTAGTCTGTTGGCGTCTAGTTTAAAGAGTCCTGTCTGTCGTACTATTTAGCAATAGCTACAGGGAGAATAATTAGATTCATACCTTTCCTAATTTTCTAAGCGCTACGTGAAAGGCAAACAGACCCATCTCTTCCCCCACTCACAAATCTCTCTCTCTCTCTCTCTCTCTCTCTCTCTCTCTCTCTCTCTCTCTCTCTCTCTCTTCATATGTATATATATATATGTATATATAAATATATCATAATCATAAGTTACAAAACCATGGTAATACATGTCTCCACTACGTGTCTCCACTACGTGTCTCCACTACCTTATCTTAAACCTCCCATATATATATATATATACGTGAATCAGGAAAAATCCATTAACTGCTATGGAAATGGTTTGAGGAAATTTAGAAAACGTGTCATATGAACGAATTCAGATAACCATACATGCACACGAAATATATATATATATATATATATATATATATATATATATATATATATATATATATATATACGTGTCTGCAGTTGGAAAGTCTCGTTTGCTTCTATGTAAATGGATTTGAGGAAATTCAGAAGAAATATATATATATATATATATATATATATATATATATATATATATATATATATATATATATATATAATAGGGTCATGCTGAGTTGAAAGATTTTGAAGCAACAATATCATGGGAGCAGAATTGCATTTTACAAATTAACATCACTCTCTTCCTAAATTTGCCTTCGGATGAAGTAATCAAAGCTGAATTTAATATATTTTACAGCGCCTTTAAAAATGATAAGTGATATAGATAGATAGATAGATAGATTAGATAGGTAAATTCGTTTGATTTTACTTATCGAAATGGATGTCAAAAGACTGTATTAGGAAATCTGAGTCAGCCCAAATGGGTTTGTGAAGGGTTTTTTGTTGTTGTTTTTTCTCTCAAATTTTTCAGATCAAAGAAAATGGAGTGCTGGTTTTATCTTACCTGGGAGAATAGATTCACGAAGTTAGCTCTCGCGGTAAAATGACTCACACATTCATAGGTGTATTATGATCACACACACACACACACACACACACACACACACAAATATACATGAGAATATAAACATACACGTGCACATATAAAATTTATTTTTATGAAATATATAAACATATATAAGTAATTTAAATGTATTCATATATATATATATATATATATATATATGTATATTATCCCAATAAGTTATATATATATATGTGTGTGCGTGTGTGTGTTATGCAAATAAGTCCTACACAAATAAGTATATATATATATATATATATATATATATATATATATACATTATATATATATATATTTACTCCCATATATATATATATATATATATATATATATATACATGTTTAAAACCTATTCGTATAAATCTTATTTTTACAACATATGAATGTATATACACCACACATATACATATAAGTTATATGAATGTATACATATTTATATATTTACAATAAGGGTTTACACAATTTTTTATTTAAGTTTATATATATATATATATATATATATATATATATATATATATATATATATATATATACATATATATATATTATATATATATATTATATATATACATATAATATACATATATATATATACATATATATATACATATATACATATATATATGCATATATATATACATATACATATATATATATATATATATATATATATATATATAGGTAGATTTCAATGCACATAATTGTAAGCCATAGGTTTTCTATATTTCTGCTCATAGGCAAAAAAATGCGTTAAGACAGCGCACACGTATTAGGTTAATGCAAAAGTTTTCAACATTTTTGATAAAAAATAAAATAATTATATAAATTCATAGTCTCATGCATTAATGTTCAAACTTCTTTTTCAGAAGTTTTCTATGATCTTTTAACTAAATTCGGTATTACATTATGAAAGGAATTCTTCAAGGAAATGATCGACGCCTACACATTTTTTTTTTAACCGTCTAACATTAAACTTCTAATAATAAAACTGTTGTATAAGAAAGAGGAAGTTGGACTATACTCATCATTATATAGTACAGTCGACAGCATGGATTGTCATGACTCTTTCTCGCTAACGGTTCCTATAGAGCATCACTCCTAAAAAGTAATCTACAGTGTTTAGTGCAAGGTATGTATTTACCAACTCATCAGCACGTGCAGGATGTGAGACATGGTCAATTTTTAAGGTTTGAACATGTATATATATATGTATGTATATATATGTATGTATATATATATATATAAATATGTATATATATGTATATATATATATATATATATATATATATAATATATATATATATATATATATATATGTATATAATATATGTAATATATATATGTATATATATGTATATATATATGTGTATATATATGTATATATATATATTATATTATATATATGTATATAATATGTGTGTGTGTATATATATATATGTATATATATATTTATATATATATGTATATATATATATGTATATATGTATATATATGTATGTATATATTTATGTATATATGCTTTTCTCTCCTAGACCAATTGCCATACAAATGTTGAAGAGTCTAATCCGCCCTAATATTTACCCATAGTTGGAGGGAGAATGATTGAATTCATACCTTTCCCGAAGGTATTAGTTCCATATGAAATGCAAACAGTCTCATCGAGGATTTGAACTCGTGTCACTGTATCCATTTCCTTCAACGCTAACCATGACACCATAATGGTTATCATTATATAGTACAGTCGACAGCACGGATTGTCATGACTCCTTCTCGCTACCAGTTCCTATAGAACATCACTCCTAAACAGTAATCCCGCCCTGTCGGCTGGGACGTTAGAATACACCGACTGCACCTCTGCAGAGGGGTAAGACTCCCCCAATGGGGCCACCTGTTGACCGTGGGTGGCGACCCATGATGCTTAAGGACAGAGGCCAGGTGGATGAGCAATTCATGACATGCAATACTCCACTTTGGTCCTATCTTGGGCTAGACGGGCGGTCGGGGAGGCCCCCTCCGATCAATCGGCTGGTCACGTCAAGCCCTAGCACCTATATGATTTTCCCAACCCTATTGCCCTTATGGCAAGCCCCAACCCCTTTTTATCATATGGGTGCTAGAAGGCGGTGGCTGCGGGTCTACATGTCCTGGGAATGACGTTAAGACCTATCTGATGGTGAGGTTCCAGATTTGGAGGTTTGGGGAATGTGGAGCACTCCATTCATCAACATTGCTCCCTGGTCCACTCTGACCCGGAGTGGTAGTACCTGTTAGGGTCCCAATCTATGGGTTAAATAGAAAAATGTATTTATAAAAAAAAATGTATTATCCATTAAGAATTGATTTATTTCAATGACCCACTGAGGTTGATATGCCGTAAAACAAAACAAACAAACAAACAAAATACAAAGTAATCTACACAGTATTTAGAGCAAGGTATGTATTTACCAACTCATCCGCACGTGCAGGGTGTGAGACATGGTCAATTTTTAAGAGGAGTTTACGAGGTTTGAACCCAGAGTTTTTCTCTCCTAGACCAATTGCCATACTACGGTTGAAGAGTCTAATCCGCCCTGTTATTTACCCATAGAATGATCGAATTCATACCTTTTTTATTTGTATTAGTTCCATATGAAATGCAAACAGCCTCGTTGAGGATTTGAACTCGAGTCACCGTGTCCATTTCCTTCAACGCCAACCATGACACCACGGCCACCTCCCAAAAGGTTGAGAGTTGATCAATGTATGTTTTTGCTTGTTCGTCCTACTTGGATGATTTGTGTGATAGGGGGTGAGTGAATGTACAGCTGGTTACTTGTGGGGTCCTGCCTCCTGGATATTTGAAAATAATTTGAAATAGAATACTATGTGCAAAGGAAGTTTGATCAAATCCCGTGTTGACAAATAAATAAATTTCACCCATACCAAAGTTATATATTTTTCTTCCAATCCTTTTTTAAACATTTTGTCGGCTTAATTTATATTTCTCTCACTTACACACACACAAACACACACACACAAACACACACGCGTGCGCACACACACATATACACACACACATACACACATCTATATATACAAGGTAAGTCATAAAAGCTCGAGATTGAAGCTGATTTATATATATATATATATATATATATATATATATATATATATATATATATATATTATATATGAGGAAGAATGAATAAAGAAAAGAAAGTACACAATGGATAATAAAAGATGAATTTAATCAATATCACTTACGCATGTGTTTCGGTCAGTTTATCTATGTGCACACGATTCAAACTATCATTATTATTAAATAAACAAATGAAATGAAATAATAATAATAGAAAAATGTACAAATATTCCATACACAGAGAATATATATATATATATATATATATATATACAAAATTTGGCATTAAATAAACTATATATTAAAGACGACCTTGCTTTGTATGTTTATTGATATGAAATTTAAAATACAGTTATCGGGGTGATGGCCTGCTAAACTATCTAAAATTGTCTTATTCATGTGACCAATATATCAGTGCATGTGTTTGTGTTAATGTGTGTGCGTTTGTGTGTGCGTATATTTGCGTTTACGAATGTGTTTGTGTGTGTGACTTTCTCTACGTTTGTCTGTGAGTCTCTGCTTCTGTTAAATTTTGTTTAGAGATTGAAAGGCCAGAAAATAAAACGATATATATCGGTAGTTTGACTTACGAGTTCAATTCATTCCGAATTTCCTCGTATATCAAATCAATTATCCGCATTGAAATACACTGAAATGTCATTAATCTGTCCTAGTCACTCAAAGCCCCTAATAATTTTGTTAGTTTTTTTAATACGAAAAATAGCACTGTATTGTATAAAACATTATAAAATAGAATGTAATGAATTATGTGCTATAATATGTCTTAATGTATATTTGTTATAAATAATATTTTTTGCGTTATAAATTTGGAAACTTAAATGTTCTCAGTGATTTTATTATCATAAGGGTATCTGAATCTCGATTGTACCTCAAATTCTACCTCTCACCTTGTTGTACCGGCCGTTCCTACAGTGGAGAACATGCACCGGTTCTCACTATAAATAGTGAGACACCGAGTGGAAAGGGAGGACTGTTCCCGTTAACGACAAGCTAGTCGTACATGTACCATTAATTGTAAATACACTTGTCTTATTTTACCCCATCTCGACTTGACTTCTTTTTACTGTTGGGACTAACATCACAACACACCTCAAAGCAAAAAATCGACTGGGTGACAGCTCGTAATTCGAAAAACTTTTAAGTTAGACACTCGTAATTCAACGTAACATTATATTTTTTTCTTATATTATTTGAAATTGTGACCTTGAAGTTGTGGCCTTGCTTTTTGTGTTTATTGATATGAATTTCCAAGCACAGTTGTCAGCTTGATGGCAAGTTAACCTACCTGAAATAGTCGTAATTGTGTGACCGATATATGTGTTTGTGTTTATGTGTGTTTGCGTGTGTGTGTATGTGTGTATGTGTTTGTATCTGAGTGTGTCTGTATCTGTGTCTATCTGTGTCTCTGCTTCTGTTAAAGAATGTGTATAGATTAAAAGCAAATAAATAAATAACAAAGTATTATGTAAGATTTCTCAAGCACATGATATAATTACTGTGTTGGGGGCGGATAAATGTTGCGTTTGTAAAGTTGACTCAGTCCAACACGTTTATTCTCAAACACATCCACTGAACAAAAAAAAAAAAAAGAAAAAAAAAAGAAAGAAAGAAAGAAAAAAAACGCGAACACTTGATAACGAAAAAAAGATAGAATCAAATCGGAAATCTACTTAGAAAAGCCTTTCAGCGTATCGTGACGATTATAAAAGAATCGATGGGCCATGAAAATCATTTCTACTTTCATTCATCCCGCTTGCTATTCATTCAGATTCGTTGCTAATTAAATCCTTTCACATTTAAAAACCTACCTTCTTGACTACTCCTTCGTCTTTCTACGTGGCTTTCTTTCGGTGCTAAAAGGAAGAAGACGTCGAAGCTTCTTTTTTTATCTAAAGAAATTGAAGATAGGCTGTTTTGCATAACTTTATCGGTAAGAACATATTGATTAGATGCGAACAGCTGATTATAATTTCTTCAGTGAATAAAAAGTTACCCACCCACCCCCCAAAAAGAAAGAATTTCCAGCTATTTTAATCAGACGATACAAATTTAAAAAATAAAAAAAAATCTATTTGTATCTGCCAACAGTTTATACAAGTTTAACAAAAATCTAAATATATTTTTCAATTTAAACTTGAGAGTGAACAATTTTCAAAGATATTTCACTTTTAGCAATGCAACATTCCACTCTCACTGGTCGCTTAACCTGGAGTTGGGTGAGGGGACACTACTCCAGTAGTCTGTTCTGGATGCTGGTTGCCAGCAACTCAGATTCCTGTTTAACTCCATCCCTCTCGTCGGCTGGAATTTTAGAATACACCGATTGCACCTCTGCATAGGGGTAAGATTCCCCCAATGGGGGCACCTGTTGGCCGTGGTGGCGACCCGTGATGCTTAAGGACAGAATCTTGGTGGATGAGAAGTTCATAACCTACAACACTCAGCTTTGATCCTTAGTTAGGCTAGACAGGCGGTCGGAGAGCCCCCCCCTCCGATCAATCGGCTAGTTACGTCAAGTTCTAGCATCTATATGATTGCCCCAACCCTATTGCCCTTATGGAAAGCCCTAACTCTATTTTGTATATGTGCTAGAAGGCGGTAGCTGAGGGTCGTAATGTCCTGGGATTTACGTTTAACTATATCTGATGTTGAGTTTCCAGTTCTGGAGGTCTGGGTAATGTGGAGCACCCCTTTATCACCATTGCTCCCAGGACCAATCTGACCCGGGTTAAGTAGAAAAATGTGTTAATAAAAAAACAGTATTGATTAAGAAGGAATTTATTTGACAACTTTGTCGGCATTAAATGACCCCACCAAGGTTGATATGCCGTAAAACAAAACAACCAAACTAACAACCACCCCCCCCCTCTCTCTCTCTCTCTCTCTCTCTCTCTCTCTCTCTCTCTCTCTCTCAAACACACTATCCGTCCCTATCGGTCATTGCTCTTGGCAAGTCCTTTAAAGAGAATCCAGTGGCCACCCACTGTTGATCAATGTAAGATTTATGAGTAGGAGTTAACAGGAGAACGTAGCTTATGTGTTCGTTCCTCATCTCTTACAGACCAGCATGTCTTGTTTGAATTACTTCGGGGACACCCACAGGGGATATGGAAACCATACTTAACACTTATAACAGGAGGCGTAGCTGGCGTATCGGTTATTGTCATGTGAAACGAATGCGCTTAGCCAAATTCAAATCCTATCAGATGCAGTTTGCGTTTCACCAACGCGCTAATGACATTGGAAAAGGTATTAATCTAACCATCCTTCCTCTATTTATAGGTAGATAGTCGAACAGACTTGGTTCTTTAGCCTTGGCACGACAACCGGTTCTAGCTAAAAGAAAACTCTGCATTCAAACCAGCTGTACTCCGCTTAGAAATTGATTTTATGAG
>CM042141.1:68577578-68602578 GCA_023376005.1 Doryteuthis pealeii | reverse complement strand
AACAAAAGGTGTGGCTAAAGTACTTGACTGCGACATCTTAGTTAGTGGGTTCGAACTCCAGTCGCTCTGTTACGTTCACTTTCGAACTAATATCCTTGGGAGAGTTATGATCTTCTTGCTATGGGTTAAATAGTACTACTACTGTTCTAAATGATGATTTTGACATTAAATAAACTATGAGATTTAATATGCCATTAAACAAAGAAACCGAAATTGAAACCGGAAACACAAGGAGCTTCGTCCAGGATTTGAACTCAGGTAGACAATTCCATTCTCTACGAAGATAACGGTTGCGTTAAGCGTATTTTATATTTAATAGTATACCATTCAACCCTAAGTAAAAAAAAGTCCAGACGTTTTTTGTGAGAAAATAATTTTGTAGATGCTTAAATAAAAACTACGAGTGAAAGGTCGTAGAATTTAGATAAAGTTAAATAAATATTTATGAGATTTCTCTTTTCGATGACCAGATTTGTTAATTATTATTAAAAACATACTAGAAAATATATGCACCCCCCGGTTGCAAGTATTTAACTTTTAATGTAATAAATGATTGTATTAAATTAGAAAGGCTAATGAAACTAGATAAGAATGCACATAAACATATTTGAAACAGAGTTGCGGTATAATCGAAAATTAGAACAACTGAAAATTGCAAAATTTTCCTAATTTAACTATTTAGTTAAATTAGGAAGTAAGGGATAAAATTGCAGTTACTTCTTGTTAATCGATTTCGTTTAAGATATATCCCCGAGATTTTTGCTCTTATTCATGTAGATAAAACCAAACAATTAGAAATCAATAATACTAAGCACATATTTATCAAAATCAAATTTTTAATATCAATATACAAATTAGCCTTCCTGTTCAAACTGGAAACCGCTATTTTGTTGTATATAAATACAATTGCATGTTATTAGTATATAGATACCGTCAACAGTATTAATAATATAAAATATTTTTTTATTTATAATTGAGGTTTAAATAAGAATAAATCATGGAAAATGTAACGTAAATAATTATGGGAATTATGATATGAGTAGTAATATATTTATGGTTACTGACAGAAAACACACAATCTCCATTATTATAAGATTTATCACATACTAATAGAGCTACCCGGCCTTGCTTGGTATTTAAGAAGTTAAAAATAAATCCCTTATCTATATAGATCAATAAAAAATTATGGATTTGTCTTATTATATTTTATCCTTTAAATATTCCTGTTTTTAAGTTGTTTATCTTCATTATTATTCTTTTTGTGTTTTTTTATTTGTGTTTTCTTTGCTTTTTGTTTATGTTTTATCCTTTATTAATTAAAAAAAAAATATTAATCATATTTTTGAATTGATTTTTGATATATCATTGATTTTTACCCTTGTTAAATTTTCATTCAGTTGTTCTCATGGAAAATGTGGGGTTATTTTTTAACCCCACCAACAAAATTAGGGTATAGATTTTATTGAACTTTGGTCTTTACTGGTCTCCACGAATTTTTCCTTAAAAATGCCGAGCGTTTGGTCGTTGTACAAACATACATACATACATACATTCATACATACAGACCTTCCTTTCATATATATATATATATATATATATATATATATATATATATAATCAGATACATTATATCATCGTGTATATTTCCGTAACTGCAGTTTCATGCATATCACGCAATCTTCAGACGGTCAAAAATATAAAAATATTAAAATATTAAAACGGTGGCTTGTTCAGCATTTATAAACACTGAACAAGTCACCGTTTTAATATTCAAATGTTTTAATATTTTGACCGTCTGAAGATTGCGTGATATGCATGAAACTGCAGTTACGGAATATAACACGATAATATAATGTATCTGATATATATATATATATATATATATTATATATATATATATATATATATATATATATATATATATATATATATATAAAAGGAAGGTCTGTATGTATAAATGTATGTATGTATGTATGTTTGTACAACGACCAAACGCTCGGCATTTTTAAGGGAAAATTCGTGGAGACCAGTAAAGACCAAAGTTCAATAAAATCCATACCCTAATTTTGTTGGTGGGGTTAAAAAATAACACCACATTTTCCATGAGAACAACTGAATGAAAATTTAACAAGGGTAAAAATCAATGATATATCAAAAATCAATTCAAAAATATGATTAATATTTTTTTTTAAATTAATAAAGGATAAAATATTTGAATATTAAAACGGTGGCTTGTTCAGTGTTTATAAATGCTGAACAAGCCACCGTTTTAATATTTTAATAATTTGATATTTTTGACCGTCTGAAGATTGCATGATATGCATGAAACTGCAGTTACAGAATATTAACTCCATAATATATCTCTGATTTTAAATCTGCTCTGCTATTTTGAGCACCTTCATATGCTAATACTTTTCACATTCATTATCCATTATATTATATTATATTATATTATATTATATTATATTATTAACAATTATTCCACGGTGGGACGCATTCCAACGGGTATTAGCGCTATGTGAAATGCAAAGAACCTTCTCCAGAATTTGAACTCGTGTAGCTGAGTCCACTTTCTATGACATTAGCCCTCCCCCCCCCCAGCATGATATTCATCAGTTACCAAAATATCCAATACAAAGCTGATACTAATAACCCTGTAGTGATTGTCGGTCCCTGCTGGGATTGACTTGTCCATAAGGGTTATCTTCCTTTGCCACCATGGTTTCGCCCCTAGGTGGCACTACTAGCTAGGTATCTAAACAGCATCCCGGGTGTCTCTCTCGATTTCTCTTGGTTTAGCATCCACAAAATATGGACTAGATGCGTGGTGTCTCTGTCCATTAAGTGGGGGTGTGAGCCTTTGCCCCCCAACTATCAGTAAGTAACTCTCATATTCTTTATGAACTCTTTCTCACTTCCAAAGGACTTTTGTCCTATCTTTTTTTGCATCTTTCCATGTATGCCATTCTCCACGTGCTCAGACAATAAAGTCTGTATTTGTTGTTATATGTACCTCGTTGTTCGGATTTCGTTTATGTATATATGCACCTACGTTGGAAGGTTACTCTGAGATTTCTAACGCACTTTAAGAACCACTCATTCAATTTTTGTAACTGGTGACCCCAACGTGATAAACATGCGTAAAAAAGAATTTGTTATCAACAAAAATCTTATAACCCAAAAAGTATTTAGGCTTCTCTTTCCAACTATTAGTGGAACTATTCATAGAAAAAGTTGACTATTTCGTTTTGTTTTATCTAATTTTTCTTCGCACTTTTTCCTTTCACTGTGATGTTCAACTCTTTTAGATAAGTCGATTTTTATCTTGAATACCATCAGTAGCCAATAGTTTTGTTGGGAAAAATTACTATTCTGGCAATGCTTACAATAACGTACTGAATGACTCTGGAATATCTCTCGGTCTAAGACTAATAATCCTAGGCTTTTTACTATCTTCTTCGAATTCTGGTCTCAGAATTCCCCAGACACCAAGGAATGTGGCAAACAAATTTCCAAACCAATCAGATTCAACGCTGGATTTTTTAAACCGATAAAAATGATTTCCGAAATGATTAAATCATTTGGGGTTCCTCAAAGAAAGTCTACTTAAGTAACTAATGAAGCAGATCTATCCAGTTGTCTCGTACAGTTTTATTTCAACCGCAATAAAAGTCGTCGGGGTGGCCTAAAGTCGGTATCGGCCATACAGCGAGGGAGTCTATCCCCTTTTCACTAGCGCTAGACCAAGGAGATTGTTTTCGGTATCTGAGGCGGAGCGCCACATCTACAATCAGCTCCTCACTTTACCGCACAGATCTCTGTGCTACTCATACGCTGAGTTAGCGAGGGCCGGTATCGAACTCAAAACCTTGTGGTTCCTAGTCCGACACTCTACCGACTGAGCTAAACCGGTCCTCTTTGGATTCGAATCCTAATTTTTAAATATCTTCCCATATACAAATAAAATCTGCATTATTTTTGCACAAAAAACAAGCTCTGGTGATAGTGAATGTGTATATATATTTACTTTGCCATTATCTTTTTTATTTTAGTAGTTCCATCCAGACATACATAAATACATACATACACATCAACGGCCCTTTATATATGTATAGATAGATAACTCCTTGTGAGTTTTTCAAACCGGCATTAGAAGGTGATATTTAATTGGAGTTTGAGTGACAGCAGGTCTCCAGGAGTCTTCTGAGTATTCTAGCTGATCTTAACAATGATGTTATCTGGATGATCCAACTTTTTGTTAATTAATACTAGGTCTGGTCTTCTGACCAGGATTAGGCAAACCGTTTGTATCTCAAAATCCCAGAAGATTTTATGAGTCTCATTCTCTAGGATGGGTTCTGGTTTGTGCATATATCATTTTGTAGTATGATCAAATTTTAATTTTTGCACAGTTCCCAGTGGATCACCTTTCCTACCCCGTTGTGCCTACTCTTGTATTCCTTTTCTGCCAGTTTGCTTATCCGCCTTATTCTTATTTCTTATTAATGTTCACCTCAGCTAAATAATGGACCATATAGATAGATAGATAGATAGATAGATAGATAGATCTGAATAAACTGTGAGAGAGATTGATAGATATATGGATATTTCTGAGCACGCTTATACCCACACATATAGACAGATATGAATAGACTTCAATAGATAGATGTATAAATATGAGTAGACTGTGATAGATAGATATATAGATATAATGATAGATAGATAAATAGATATAAACAGACTGAGATAGATAGATTAATAGAAACATAGATGGATAAATATGAGTAGATTGCGATATATATAATATTATAAGACTTCTAAACCTGCAGTTCTAATCTGTCAATTGTTATTTAGTGAAAGGACTAATTGGGTTGATTAATTGGTTGGATTCTTACAGCATGTAAACCATTGGTTTATTTTATGCTGAAGACTTTTGTTTTATTGGGTATTCATAAATTTTAAAATTCATTTTTAAGCAAATTTGTAATTTATATAACTGATCTTTTTAACCCATAGATTGGACCCTAACACGTACTACCACTCATGGCCAGATAGAACCTAGAAGTAATGGCAATGAAGGGGTACGCATTACTCAGCAGAGCTCCAGAATTAGAACCTCACCACTCAGTACAATTTAGCGTCATATCCAGGACACGTAAGACCCTCATCCATTGACTTCTAACATACACAAAGTGTGTTAAAAGAGCATCGGGAACTTTTGTGTACTTTTTGACACGTCTTGTAATCTGAAAAAATAACGTTCGATTTAGTTGTTTAGTTTTATCTTAATGAACTCGGAGATAAATCTTAAAAGAAATCCATTAACAAGAAGAAATAAGTGTAATTTTATTCTTTATTTCCATATATAACTAAATAGTTAAATTAGGAAGATTTTACAATGAAAGACAGGAGTGATGGAAGAATAAGTTTCGGTTGTTCTATTTTTTATTATACCTCCCTCTGTTTCAAATCTTTTTATCTGCATTCTTATTTAGTCTCATTAGCCTTTCTAATACACATTAGAACTTACTTTACATTAAAACCTAAATACTTGCACCCGGAAGGTACATGTATTTGCTAGTATATACAATATAGTTTACAGCGCACTCATTCTTTCCTAACTAGATTCAGAATACCTCGTAGAAAATCGGTTATTATCAAAATAATTAATAGCTTTGAGAAAGAATCAAATAAACGTATTGGAAAATATTACCTCTAATTTTTAAACGTTCTACCAATTTTTGCTATTTTTAGTGGCTGATAATGGTAGTTCTCAAGTTTTTCCGTGTGATCCACCGCTTAAAACTGTTCACTAGAAAACTGGTAATATCAACGTTTTTGGTTACTCCATGTAGAATTCTAAAGATATTCCTGGACTAAAAATCTATAAGGATATCGCATTTCATTCATTTCTGCCCGGTGGATCAGAAGATATAATAGTTTTTTGTGATCTTGTTGAGTTCGAAAATGGGAATGGAAATGGAAATGTCCATGGGCGGAAATGCTGATTCAGCAATATTTCAAATTTCCATAACTTAAGAACATTTGGCAAATTTCACTTAAATATTTTTAGGATTGTCTAATGACTATAACATCTGCAGCATACATGAAAATACAAAAAAAAAACATTTTTGTGCAACGGGGGGGGGGTAATTGATTGAATTGACAGGGAATGACCCAACTTTAATTACCATAAAGCCCGTATGCAATATTAGGAAAATATTAATAACAAAACACCTAGTGAGATTTGGCGAGGGTAGGGTTCCAGCTATGACTTTGAGAAAACAGTCTGATGATTGCTGCCAAAATTCCCTAAATATAAACTAGAATGTTGTTATCCTCTTCTCTGTCCAGAATATCGATCGAAAAGACAGAACAGTACCAAGTGTTGCACGCATGCAATGCGTGGGTGTCAAACATGGGCCATAAAACAAAAACAGAATATGGCCTGGAACACACTGAACTGAAGTTTGGCCCCCGGAAAATGCAGGTGTACATTTAAACTGCGTAGGCACAGAAAATGTGTAGATGTAGCCCATAACCAATGAAAACAGGCTGCGTAGGCAAGGTGGTGTGTCTACAGAAAAACTGCGTTGGTCTCACTATTAAAGAGGCGTGCCCCTGTGAGTTGAACAATTATAAAAAAGCTCTTAGAAATCTGGGTTGGGATTATGGAGATCGAGATCGAAATCGCTGGTAGTTATATGTCCCGAAGGCTCCGGTGAATGTGCGTCCTCTGCCGACGACTCTCAGTCTACGCACAATCAAAGAATATAATTTTATATTTTTATATATAAAAGTGTTCCGTATTCTTTGTCGGGTTCAATGAATGTATATAACACATTTTCGTGAAAGTCATTATCTTGATTGGCCACACAATCAGTAATCTAGATCATCGTTTTGTTAGTTGAAGTAAACACGGTAAGACGACTTGAGTTCAGGCTGTTATTTAAATTTTGTGTACAGGAAACAATGGTTAGATTTACGGGCCATTTTCGGTAAGTAGAGAAATAGTTTTTATTTACTAAGTTTATTATTATTTGGGTCAGCTATATCCCTATATCTGGGCATCTCACGTGGTGTAATGGTTAGCAAGCTATATTCGCAGACAATTGTTAGTGAATTCGATTCTCATTGGGCACCTCATACTTCTGGCCTTTTGCCACATCTAAGCTAAGCTATATCCCTGCATCTGTTACAAAATAAAATGCCTGCCTTGTCGGTTGGGGCTGTAGAATACCCGACCACACCTCTGCAGAGGGGTAAAATCTCCCTTATAAGGTCACCTGTTGATCTTTGGTGGTGATCCGTAATGCTTAATGACGGAGTCCTGGGGGCTGAGTGTTACATAATTGCTAGTACCCTAACACTTATGTACAGTTAGTGTAGAAACCAAAATGGCTGAATGAGTTACTGCCAGCGGCCTAGAGGACGATGTCATATAGGATTGAGTAACACGGGTTGACCTCACCTTCAACTCTTTTCCGGTGGATACCGTGAGAATCGGTGGAAAATTAGAAAGAAGGTCTATTCCGGTTTAGAGTAGAAAGAGTTAGTTTTAGTCAGATCGGCCGAACCACGAAGGTAGTAAGTCGCGTTAAGCGCGCTGTCGACTCAATCTGTGCAGTAAGTCTGGTAGCGATTTCGGAATAAAATATGATCTAAAGAAAATCGAAGTCTTGGGTTATTTATCCAAAAACTACCAATGACCCAGGGCTTCTGATAAAGAGAAATCCCCAATAGAAGACCAGACATGAAACCCCCAAGACGAAGTCCAGACACTAGAAGAAGAACATAAGATACTAAAGATGAACAGAAGAATAAAGAGAGTATACAACATTTACGTTTATTGGTATACAACATGAGCAGTCCATTAGATGCAACACCCCATTTTAGTATTTACTTGCGGGCGGTCGAAGAAACCCCCTACGACCAATCAGCTGGTCTCATGAAGCCTTAGCACTTACATGATTGTCCCAACCCTATTGCCCTTACGGCAAAATCCGATCCTTTCTATCATATATGTACAGTAATCCGAGGATCTTAGTGTCCTGTCTATGACGTTAAACTTATCTAATGAACCGGAATGGCAGTATCTTTTAGTATCCCATTTATTGATTAAATAGAAAAGTTGTTTGAAAGACAATATGAAAATCACCAAGTTACCATGGAAAAAGTAGGCGCTAAGTGTCATCGTAAGGTACTTCGTGATAACATCCAGGGTACCACCAAGCCAGCTATCCACCGTCTTGTCCGCAGAGGTGGTGTAAAACGTATCTCTGGCCTCATCTATGAAGAGACCCGTGGTGTGTTGAAAGTTCTCCTTGAGAATGTCATCTGTGATGCCGTCACCTACACTGAGCATGCCAAGAGGAAGACTGTTACCGCCATGGATGTCGTCTATGCCCTGAAGAGACAAGGCAGAACCCTGTACGGATTCGGAGGTTAAACATTTCCTTCAAATATCCTGATTTCCACTAAGTTCGGCATAAAATAACCCAACAAGGGTTTAAATGCCGTAAAATCAACCAGCCAACCAACCAATAGCAGATAATTTAAAAAGCTATAAGATGATTATGCAACAGGTTGATGGGAAGAGATAAGTTCAGTGTAGCTTGATAGTAAGTCGAGGTAAAGGAATAGTTTACATATTTAAAAGAAGTAAAAAAAAATCTTAGGGGATATGACTTGTAGTAAAATTAACTGAATGGAGATTGATATTGTGATTCGTTGATTTTAACGACATCCCAACCTTTCATGGGTTATCCTATGCCTAAAAATTACGGAATGGCGTTCTTTATTCGTTCATATTTACATTTCTTCTGTATCTTTTTTTTTTGTAATCATATTTTCAATATCCCTTTACATTTTTTAAAGTTTTCACATTCGTTATCTAATCATTCGTTTGCAGACAATTTAATATGAAACATTGCAAATTCAAATATTCATAAGGAAATTAATTTGCATAAAGTAAAAATGCTTCAAGTATCCCTATCTAACATTAACGATATTATTTAATAATAATCATTTACTTGCACAGTTATATAATTTCGAATATTCCTACCCAATATTAATAATTTTAAAATATAGCTAATAGGTACTACCGATTCGAGTCAGAGTTAACCTGGGAGTAAGTATTTAACCTCTTCATGAACGAAGGTTATATCCAAAGTGGTGTAAAGTTGGTTTAAATTCTCAATTACCCATCTTCTAAATGTATTGCCTTACCAAAGTTGAGGAAACCGAGCCTGTCCTACTTTTTACTTATAGCTTGGCGGAGAACTGATGTAATTTATGCCTTTACTAATGGCATCAGTGCAAAGGGAAACGCAAACAGTCTCGTCCAGAATTTGAAATCGGGTCGCCAATTCCTTAACGATGGGTATCTTTATGCTATGGGAGCTGCACAAGAATGCTGCGTGCAGTCTTGAATAAGTCGTGGAAACAGCACCCCACAAGGAAACAGCTGTACGGTCACCTGCCCCCTATCTCACAAACTATCCGAGTGAGACGGACAAGGCATGCAGGACACTGCTGGAGAAGCAATGATGAACTCATAAGTGACGTTCTCCTGTGGAAGCCAACACATGGACATGCAAGTGTGGGGCGCCCAGCAAGGACTTACATGGACCAGTTATGTGAAGATGCTGGCTGCTCCACAGAGGAGCTTCCAGGTGTAATGAATGATAGGGAAGGTTGGCGAAAGATTGTCATGGATACCCGTGCTGCATGCGCGACATGATGATGATGATGATGATGATGATGATGATGATGATGATGATGCTATGCAGACCACCCTCCTGCGAGAGAACCTTGCAGTAATGGCAATGAAGGGGATAGTCAACATTCGATAAATCCCCAGAAATGAAGCCTCACCACCAGATACAGTGTAGTTTTATATACAGGACACAACATTTTTGGAAGAGGCGTCTTAGCCCGAAGACAATGCAGTCAACGTAGGTTTATATAGTCAGTTAAAGAGAGAATATATCATTTAAAGATTTTAATGGAATCTGATGTCCTCGAAAAATCAATGTAATTGCTAAATTTGATCTTTGAAATATTTTGTGTGGACCGAAATAGTTTTTTGACTTTTGGGATTTCCTTTACACTTTATTGGTTGAAAAAGGCAGTCAGATGATCTCACGTTTCGTTCTTTCAATTTCAATTTGAATTGTTGTATACTCTTCTCATTACTTCTTTACTTCTTACTTCTTCTGTTCTTCTGACATCTTAAGTTCTTCTAGGTCTTTTCTAACGTCTGAAATTCCCTCGGGGACTTCGTGTCTGGTCTTCCATTGGGGATTTCTCTTTATCAGAAGCCCTGTGTCATTGGTAGTTTTTAGATAATAACACAAGATTTCGATTTACTTTGATCATATTTTATTCTCGAAATCCCCCACCAGACTACCTGCGCAGATCGAGTCGGAGCGTGTATAACATGACTCACCACCGTCGTGATTTCTCGCCGACTGACTAAAATCTATTTCTAATCTAAACCGGAAGAGGGTCTTCTCCACCGATTCTCACGGTATCCACCGGAAGGATGGATCAGGACAGGTCAAGCCTTGTCATTCAAATCCTTCAAGGCCATGGGCTACAGCTTATAACGGCCATTTTGATTTCTACACTATTGCACATAAATATTAGGTATCTAATAATTATGTAACAGAATATCATCTGTATTCTGGAGCCCACGTTAGGATTTTATTTTGCTTTATATATATATTATATATTTACCAACATCTCCGCACGAGCAGGATGCGAGACAAGGTCAATTTCCTAAGCGGAGTTTAACAAGTTTGAATTCAGAGTTTTCCTTCTCCTAGACTGGTTACCTAGCCATGGTTAAAGAGTTCAGTCTGCCCTGCTATTTACCCAAAGCTGGAGGGAGAGTTGGATTCATACCTTTCCTAAATGAATTAGCGCCATGTGAAATACCCAAAGCTTCGTCCAGGAATTAAACTCGCGTTGACGAGTCCATTTTCTACGACTCTAACCATTAGACCACGCTCATTATATAAGGCAAGTTAACCTAATTCTACCAGTTAGAATCCTAGTCGCCATTGTTGAGGTTCAGTTCTCCTGTTGTACACAGAATCCAGTTGGTAATCCTAATCCCTAGTGAATTTTTAATCCTCTGTAATATACATAAGTCCAAGTCTGTAGTTAGCCGTGTAATATATAAAGTCTCAGTCTCTAGTGTTCCTTGGGTATTAATTCAAAAGATGGGCATAAACTTCAATAAGCAATTTATTTGAAGACAGTTACAAACGAGCTTACGTGATTTCTGTCCTCGTCTCTCATTGGCCAATTTTTACCCGAAGTGCCTGTTACTGTTGGGAAAGTTCAAAATAGAAGTGACAATTTATATCTTATAATCCATCAATGTTTTTGGGCTCAGTTAGGTATGCCACAAATGTCGACCTGCCACAGAAAAGAGAGCTAAAAGAAAGGAGAAACAGCAGCACCCGCAACACCGACAGAACACCTTTTGTTTGCAGCCACTGCACCAGAGACTGCTATTCGAGGATCGGTCTGTTCAGCCACTCACGTAACTGTAGGTCAGAGAGAAAAAAAAATACGCCATCGTGTAAAATAGACGGAATGTTGCCAACCATTTTAAGACAGTTTCATGTGACTTAGCATTTACTCTTTTTGTATGTATTTACCGGAACCCTCCATCTCCACCACGATTAGGATGTGACACGAGGTCAATTCTTAAACGTAGTACATCTGATTTTTAATTCAGTGTTTCCTTCTCCCAGACTAGAGACACTCTCTCACCATGTCCCTATCGATCATTGCTCCTGGTAGGTTTTCAACTCGGTATCGACTCCCCGCACACAGCTGTTGTATGTAATTTTTTTGCTGTTTGGCCTACACCGGTGTGTCCATGTATAGGTGTTCATCGAAGAACGTAACTTATGAACGCGTTCTTACTTCTTCAGCAATACCCAGCGTGTTTTGTTCGTCGTATACACACCAAAACACATACATAAATACATAAGATCGCTATGTTCAGGAAGAAATATTGACGTACGTGTATGTGCTTGTGAATAAAAAGTTGCTGTCAAATCAATCGTTCTTCTCGCACTGGTAACTTCAAACGACATTTATTGGCCACGTTTATTGCTGCTTGAGCAAGTTTATAATGCTTAGAAATCAGAAATAACACACGGGATCTCCCTTCAAAGAAACTGGATATTTGATAATTTGATTCTATTTGGGCGCCATTGTTTCAATCATTGAAAAAATGAGAATTCTGTTTACAAATGGCACGCTTCACATCAAGGATCCATTTTTAAAGTATCATTTGATTACTTTGTATTTTGACATGTAAGTGTTTCTGTCAAATGGTGAAAAGAATGAAACTTTCTTTTACGTTGTAAACTAACTCTTCTTTCTTATTCCCGCCAAATTCAACTCTTCCTTACTTTTTTTTCTCTTTACTTCTTTTTTGTAAGGATTCCTTTTATTTTTTTCTCCATAGCGCTATTCTTACTCTTAGCCTTATTCTCTTTCAAAACCAACTTTTTATACATCACGTCTCCTCTTCTGTCTATTTATATTCTTAAAATAGTTAGGAATAGACTAACTGTTTACTGTATTGGCAGGATTAATGGCGCCAATAAGTAGAGTTGTTTTTTTTTGTTTTTTTTGTTTGTTGCTTTTTAGAAATAAAAACGAAGCAATCATGTTGATTTTTGCCAAACCTCGAACGTCAACTCTTCATCAATTGGGATGTCTTTACGGTTAATAAAACCAACAAACTTATCAAACCCAACAAGCCTACCAAACCCTAATCCAAACTCAGCAAGCCAACTAATCCCAATAAACCTGTTGGATTATATGTTCGTATAATGTGTGCTAATGATTACTTTCTGGAAGGACAGACCAATATGCAACTCTTTAATTTAAGATGGGATAAACTCTGATACAACTCCTACTTTAAGGACAGACCAACAAACGAGGATTTTAAAACCCACCACTTTAAGACAAAATAAACTCTGCTACAAATACTACTTTACAGGCGGATCAGTGAACAAGATCTATAACCGATACTACATCTGTCTACACCAAGAAAGAATCAAACTTTATGACAAGGGATCTCTACTGTAAAGCTGCTTACAACTAGAGACCTAAAATGGTCACACAAAGTGTAACAAAGCCAACCAAATTCAACAAGTCTATCAAACCCAACAAGTCTACAATTCCAAAAGGTCTACCAAACCAACAAGTCTACCAATTCAAAAGGTCTACCAAAACCCAACATGTCTACCAATTCCAAAGGTCTACCAAACTCAACATGTCTACAATTCCAAAAGGTCTACCAAACCCAACAAGTCTACCAATTCCAAAAGGTCTACCAAACCCAACATGTCTACCAATTCCAAAAGGTATACCAAATCCAACATGTCTACCAATTCCAAAAGGTCTACCAAACCCAACATGTCTACCAATTCCAAAAGGTATACCAAATCCAACATGTCTACAATTCCAAAAGGTCTACCAACCCAACAAGTCTACAATTCCAAAGGTCTATCAAACCCAACAAGTCTACCAATTCCAAAAAGGTTACCAAACCCAACAAAGTCTACCAATTCCAAAAGGTCTACCAAACCCAACATGTCTACCAATTCCAAAAGGTTACTCTACCAACCCAACAAGTCTACCAATTCCAAAAGGTCTACCAACCCAACATTCTTCCAATTCCAAAAGGTCTACCAAACCCAACATGTCTACCAATTCCAAAGGTCTACCAAACCCAACATGTCTACCAATTCCAAAGGTCTACCAAACCAACTACCAATTCCAAAAGGTCTACCAAACCCAACATGTCTACCAATTCCAAAAGGTCTACCAACCCAACATGTCTACCAATTCCAAAAGGTCTACCAAACCCAACAAGTCTACCAATTCCAAAAGGTCTACCAAACCCAACGGTCTACCAACCAAATGTCTCACCAATTCAAAGGTCTACCAAACCAACAAGTCTACCAATTCCAAAAGGTCTATCAAACCCAACAAGTCTACCAATTCCAAAAAGGTCTACCAAACCAAACAAGTCTACCAATTCCAAAAGGTCTACCAAACCCAACATGTCTACCAATTCCAAAAGGTCTACCAAACTCAACATGGTCTACCAACCCAACAAGTTACCATTCCAAAGGTCTACCAACCCAAACAAGTCTACCAACACCATTCTACAATTCCAAAAGTCTACCAATACCAATTCCAGTCTACCAATTCCAAAAGGTCTACCAAACCCAACATGTCTACCAATTCCAAAAGTCTACAAAACCCAACAGTCTACCAATTCCAAAAGGTCTACCAAACCCAACAAGTCTACCAATTCCAAAAGGTCTACCAAACCCAACAATTCTACCAATTCCAAAAGGTGTACCAATGTCTACCATTTCCAAAAGGTCTACCAAACCCAAAATGTCTACCAATTCCAAAAGGTCTTCCAACCCAACAAGTCTTACAATTCCAAAAGGTCTACCAAACGCAACAGTCTACAATTCCACTACCAAACCAAGAACCAAACTACAAACGCAACAAGTTTACCAAACCCGAAAAATCTATTAGACCCAAGAAGCCTAATAAACTGCTTGTTGAGTTTGGTACGTTTGTTGGTTTTATTAACCGTAAAGACATCCTAATTGATGAAGAGTTGACGTTCGAGGTTTGGTAAATATCAGCATGGCGATTGCTTTGTTTTTATTTCTAAAAATCAACAAACAAAAAAACAAAAAAAATCAACTCTACTTATTGGCGCCTTTAGTCCTGCCAATACAGTAAACAGTCTATTCCTAACTATTTTAAGAATATAGATAGACAGAAGAGGAGACGTGATGTATAAAAAGTTGGTTTTGAAAGAGAATAAGACTAAGTGTAAGAATAGCGCTATGGAAAACAACAATAAAAGGAATCCTTACAAAAAAGAAGTCTAGCAAATGTAACTCGCCTACCGAATTCAAAACCTTACCAAATCCACTAACACAACAAATCTACTAAATGCAACAAGTCTTGTAAATCCAAACAACCTTCCAAATTCCACAAGCTTACCAAACACAACAATGATAACACACCCAACAATTCTATCAAGCTAAAGACGTCTACCAAACATCTGTGTTATAAAGCTTTGCTTTCTAGTGCCAGAATATCGACGATTGTGATACTCCAATCTTACAAATGGCTTCCAAAATCAATATTCTAAATTTTAGACTTTAGTTAAATTCAAATATTGTCTCGTTCAACTTGTGGGGTAAGGAAATAGGCAACTATTTAATCCACTAGACAGTCTCATTGTCTATGTCAGTTTCCATTTAATCAACTATTTGTTTTCGGGTGTTTTATGCTTATTTTTCGCCTTCTTATTTTCTTTTTTGTTTTTGTTTTTGTTTTTGTTACTTCTTTGTCTCGTTTCATCTTTTCGTCTCTCCGCTTTCTTTGATCTTATCATCACTTCCCAATCATTAATTTCCCAACCTTTTTACTCTCGTTTTTCTTTCCTTATTCATCAGTCTTCTTTTTTTTTTCTTTTTAATCTATTTGTTATCCCTTTCTTCTTTCTTGCAAGTACGCATTCTACAATATTTTATTTGCGTCGGCGACTGTTCTATCACCATTTCCCATTTATTCGAATATTATTTATAAATCAAGTATATGTTATGATGGCCTTGTTTGGTGTAATGGTTAACGAACTAGGCTAGCAGACACTGTTAGTGATTTAGATTCTCACAGGGTGCCTCTTACTTATGGTCTTGTGTCAAACTAAGTTAATCTTAAAATAAATATACAGTGTTGAATAATTATATTATTACAAGCAGATATATGCACCCTCCGAGCGCAAGTATTTAAATGTTAATGTAATGAAATATATCAAATTAGAAAGACCAATGAAACTAAATAAGAGTGCAAATAAAACAATGTGAATCAGAGGGGGTATAATTGAAAAATAGAACAACTTTGAAACTAACTCTTCCATCATTTTCCATCACTCCCGTCTTTCATTGCTAAATTTGCCCAATTTAATTGTTTAATTAAATTAGGAAGTAAAGAATAAAATTACATTCTTTTTATTAATGGACTTGTTTTAAGATGTATCTCTGGCATTTCTGTTCATATTTATTAAAATAAAACCAAAAAATTAGAAATCAATAATACCAAGCACAAATGTATTAAAATAAAATTTCTGATATCAATATGCAAATTAGCCTTCCCGTTAACACTGTAAACTACTATTTTGTTGTATATATAATTACAACTGCACGTTATTAGTATGTAGATAAGGCCAACAGTATTAATCATCATCATCATCATCATGTCGCGCTGTCAGCGCGGATATCCATGACAATCTCTCTCCATCCGTCCCTATCGCTCATCATTCTCGGGAGGTCCTCTATGCAGCATCCTGTATCCGCACAGAGCTGGTCAATGTACGTCTTTGCTGGTCGGCCCACACTGGCGGGTCCATGTGCTGGCTTCCACAGGAGGACGTCGCTTATGAGTTCGTCCATGCTTCTCCAGCAGTGTCCTTGTCCGTCTTACTCGGTTGGTTTGGGTGATATGTGGCAGGTGACCGTACAGCTGTTTTCTCGTAGGGTGTTGTTTCCACGTCTTGTTTGGGATCACCCGCAGAATTCTTGTGCAGCTCCCATCTAGTTTATTCTCTAGTCGCTTAGTTAGGGTCCAGCACAGACAAGTTAAAGAGACAGTTCTTCCAGGCCGACAGTATTAATAGTGTAAAACAATTTTATAAATAATTGAAGTTTAAATAGAAATAAAAATCATGGAGAATATGGCGCAAATAACAAATGGAATTGTAATATGAGTAGTAGTATAGTTTCTTTCAAAAACAGACCAGAACAATCTCTATTATTGTTGTGATGTTAGTCCCAACAGTAAAAAGAAGTCAAGTCGAGATAGGGTAAAATAAGACAAGTGTATTTACAATCATGGTACATGTACGACTAGCTTGTCGTTAACGGGAACAGTAGTCCCTTTACACTCGGTGTCTCACTATTTATAGTGAGAACCGGTGCATGTTCTCCACTGTAGGAACGGCCGGTACAACAATTATAATAAGATTTCTTATAATTATTGTACGTTATCTAATCTGCTTCTTCTTTTTCTAAGTCTGCTATCTTTTCGGATTCGGTTAATTCTCTGGGTCTCTCGGGTGTATCTCGAGTGCCAGATATCTCTCCACTTCAATATTTTCTAATTCTTTTTTTTTTTTTCAAATCAAGAACACGAAGACTTTGATTGTTTGATGTCCATCTTCATTATTCGAGAATCCATAGTTTAACGCACGCGGAAAAGAATTCAGAGGAGCACGCCATTACTCGTCTAGCCAGAAGGGCTTCTTCTACTCAACTCTACAATCTGCAATCTCAATCAAAGAGAATAGAACGTCACAAGTCAATCAGGGATTATAGGCAGTCTGTCATACTTATCTGACTTTCTGTAACTTTCCATGATTCTCCAATGTTAATCCTTAACTTTTAAAATCAAATATTTTACACTACATTACAAAATGAATAGGTTACCCGATTGCTAATGTAACGACAGCTCATGTTATAAATATTGCAATAATCTGTCTCTACAATACGCAAGACAAAACAACTTTTCTTTTTTCCCCGAGTCCAACAAGAAATACCTGAAGAAGGCCGGGGGGAATATCGACCGAAACGTTGTACAAATAACAATGAAGATGGGGACAATAGTCTGAATAACGCAGATAATGCTAACCTTTTATTGCACTGAACCTGACAAAGCAAAATTCTCTATGGCATTTATCGGCGGGATATTATGGAAGGTACTGCTCATAATTATTTGAACAAGAAACAAATCTGTTAATTCTTTTAATTTTTTTTTTTTTTTTTTGGGGGGGGGGGTAGTTTGTTGTTTGTTTGTTTTTTGTTTTTTTTTGTTATATTTCTTTTTTTGTTTTCCTTTTTCAGTAGTCATTAGATATTTGGAGGCAGGAGGTATCCAACTTAACTTACTAGTTGAGAAACATTCAAAAGCAATGAGAGTTTGGCTTTTAAGTCAAGTTGATTGCATCAGAACAAGATTTTAGAAGTATAAAACGATTTTATCTATTTAACGAATTACTCCTGTTAAATGATATTTTCCCAGTAATTTCACATCCAAAATTACAAAACATAACTAAATTAAAACTTGGTTGTAATGAAATTTGTTTTATCTGTGTAATACCTTTGATTTTAACTAGTCAAACAAATTGATTAGTAACAAATTAGTTGCTAATTTTATATATTATATAATATATATATATATATATATATATAATATATATAATCAATTGTAATTATGGATTTGGACTCATAACTTAAAGGTTAATGGTTATGCAATCATCGGATGTGTCAGATGGTTGAGATCTTAAAAACCAGTAGTCAAATGGTTGAGATTTTTTTTTTTAATTTAAACTTTAAGTTATGAGTCCAAATCCATAATATTACTATTGATTATAAATCTGCTCTGCTTTATTAGCATTGAGCACCTTTTCATGCTAATACTTCATTCATTCTCTATTCCTTATATATATATATATATATATATATATATATATATATATATATATATATATATATGTGTGTGTGTGTGTGTGTGTGTGTGTGTGTAGTTGTAGAAAATTTGTTCTCTCTACCACGGTTTCGGTGTTCAATGTACACCTTCCCGGGAGAACTAAAAATTATTGCTAGCTAATTTTATATATATACTTGTTTGGTCTATTATTCAGTTATTTTTATTTCTCTCTCTCTCTCTCTCTCTCTCTCTCTCTCTCCTCTCTCTCTCTCTCTCTCTCTGTTCATTTTAATTAGTTTTGAACTTTAGTCTTTAAATCTAAACTGTTCCCCTTTGAAATTAAAGATTAGTTTTCCATACGCTTATAAGGAAAAAGTAATTTGTACTTCTGCCTGTCAGCTGTTTTCAACTCCCATTAACTACTTGGATTAAGTACAATGAAAACGTAGTAGTACGTTGATGTATATATATATATATAATATATATATATATATATATATTGTGTGTGTGTGTGTGTGTGTGTGTGTGTGTGTGTAGTTGATGTATATATACATATATAATATACACATTATATATATTATACATATATATTATATGGGGTTTGTGTGTGGTGTGTGTGTGCGTGTGTGTGTGTGTGATATATATCGTTAAATTATTGGCCTAAAGGTAGAGGGCTCTATAGAGATTTTAGCTGAGCTAAACCACGGTACGCTCATCATTTTCAAGATTATCATTATTAAGACTCTACGAAGTGTTAACCACTGTTCGATAAATTACTGACATAATACTACTCCCAGGAAAAGTTTGAAGACGTATTTGGATACTATATATACGGATGAGAATAAGCAGTCAGTTAAAGCGTTTTTCATAAAGCAGATGTACTCAAATCGTGGAATGCTGAGCAATAGAAAAACTAAAAAATGATATAATATATATATATATTATATATAATATATATATATATATATATATATATGTAGGATATTAAGAAAGAATGAAAAAACACAGGTTTAAATGAGTTAAGTGGTGAGTTTATTGGCCGATGTTGCAGTGTTTCGATCTATTAATTAGATCATCTTCAGGGCATTTGTTGGTATATGGAAGACCAACAAATGCCCTGAAGATGATCTAATTAATAATCGAAACACTGCAGCGTCGGCCAATAAACTCACCACTTAACTCATTTAACCTGTGTTTTATTTCATTCTTTCTTAATATACTACATACCGTCGGATTCATTCCTTTTCTTCATATATATACATACATATATATATAATATATATATTATATATATATATATATATATATATAATTTACGTATATATTATATCAATATATATATCATACTTTTATATATATTATATATTATCTATATTATCTTATATATAAATGCATATTTACATTGTTCACACCTATTATTTTGTTTTCATTCGTATTCACCTTTAATCCAAGAAAACCTATGCGTTTACTTGATTCAAAAGTGATTGATATTTAATTGCAATTATACGCTTGAATTTAGATTGATTTTTGGGACGGTGAAGCTCTTTCCCATTTTGAATTGCCCCATAGCAGTCAATATATTCAAGTACTTATAAATGATTTAGCCTCCTTCGCGCCATAATTATAATAGACTATTACCGTCTTTCTCAGTCTATTCGTGTCTACCACTGTTCCAACCTACCACGCTTTTATTCCTTATGTCTTTCTTTACTTCTACACTCTCTGTCTTCCTACTTTCACTTTCACTTTCTATCTTTCCTTTCTCTCTCTCTCTCTCTCTCTCTCTCTCTCTCTCTCTCTCTATCTCTCTCTCACCCCTCTCTCTCCTTCTCTCTCTCTTTCCCTCTCTCTCTTTGTCTCCCCCTCTCTCTATCTCTCTATATATTTCTCTATCTCACTCACTCCCTCTTTGACTTTTTCATATCTGCTATGTTATTCAGAACATGGCCTTTTTGACCCTCCTATGCATCTGTTCCTTTTCGCTCTATAAATATTTTACCCGCATTCCTTTGTAATTTTCAAAATGGCGGATACGAGAATGGTCCTCATTTACATGTTGGCTTTCTCTTATTTCTCTTATCTTCCTCCTGCAGGAGATTGTTTCGTTATAACCTCTCGCTGACAAAGAATCCCAAGTCAACTTTGTTTCCTGTTCGCGCGTTCGTTCAATAAATAAGCGACTAGTTTTTCAATAAAGAGCCACAAACCCGACACAAAGAAAACTAAGCCAAACGACTAAACCCGATCAACAATAATAAAACCCGAATAGAATAACTCATTCATTCGAGTTGAATGAAGACCAAAGTGCAAGGAGTTCAAAATGGCGAAGAAAAAATAACCAAATAAAAGCTACGGAATTCACGAAGCAATAAAAATACAAAATTGCAGCGTATTCAACTTTATCAGAAAAGTCTGATCAGTCAATATGAGATATTTGTCCACATTGTCTGCCATATTAAGTTTTGTTCTGAGGACATCAAAAGCTTAATTATTTATTTGCAGTGTGCGCATGCTCGTTTGCTGTTCTCTTCAAAGATGGCGTTCAATGACCGCAATTGGTTCTTGGTTTTCTGGACAAATAATCACAGAGTTTATATAATAAAAATCTAAACTCATAATCTCCGGACACTTCACACAATACAATAATTTGTATTATTTGGCATCGCCATCTTTGTTGCCTTTAAACATAGTAACGAGACAAGATGGGCTATCACCATTTATTTAGATATTTTCTATCGCAACGTTCTTTAGTTTTAGTAAGCGTTTACTATACGTTACTTAGTTTATCAAGTAGACATTAGATTGTTTCCATTAGGTGATGGTTACTAATATTATAATTTCATACAACGACTGTTGTTTACACAGTAGCATTGCATCCAACAAGGCCTTCATCAGATGATGACTGGGTTCAGGCATGGTTTCGGGACAGAAGCATCATTACCACTATCCAGAGCACCCCAGCAGTATCTCACGATACCACCAGACTTTGTTGGTAAAATCTGCTCTACACATAGCTGGATGTAAAATAGTTGAATGGGTTTATTTCCCAAGTGTATTAGCGCTATATAAAATGCAAATAGCCTACTCCAGGATTTGAACTTGTGTCGCTAAGTCCATATACGTCTATAATCATTAAACCACGCGCCTTATTAATACAAAACTTATTATTTTATGCCAAATATGTTTTGTTGTATTCATTTTTGTTGGGTCTTCAATTTTTTTAAAATTCAATTCTTTTAAAAATAGTTCTAAAACTCATTTTCGATCTATTCAACCCATAACAATTACAACCACTCCGGGTCTGACTACACCTAGTAGTAATGGCGATAAAGGGGCACTCCTCACACCCCCAAAGCCTGATCATATAGCTGGCACAATGCCTGTCTAATACTGATGGAACGGAAAATATGCTTAACCCCCTCCTTCAGCCCTCTCTCTCTTTCTCTCTCTCTCTCTCTCTCTCTCTCTCTCTCTCTCTCTCTCTCTTTCTATTTCTCTCACTGTGTGTGTGTATACACACATAGTGAGGCGTAATAGTAATAAAGGGTTACGCCACACTCCCCCAGATCTCCGGAACTGGAGCCTCACCATTAGATGTACTTAAGTGTCATATCTAAAACATGCTTTTCTATGAGAGTGGGGTCTCACTCCCCTGCAAGGGGAAACAGTCAATTATTCTATGCCCCACGGATATATTACGGTTAAGTATAGCAGAAAGCACCGGTTACCGCTAGATCACCGAAGATAAGCAACAATAAGCCTATTCAGTACTTAATTGGTAGACCACTTAACCAACAGCAGGTACGGCAAGCAACCTGTCCTTTATTAAAAACTAGAATCGGCTACAAGGCATCGCCTGGGTTGAGGGGAGCAAAACATTAGTCTTGCAGAGATCTGTTATACCTGAATCACGAGTTGGATCCTCACAGGATGACGCATTAAAATCTCTATGTAAAAAAGACCTTGCGCCAGGGGAAAAAGTGCACAGGCACTCTGAAAAGGAGGATTAATGTTTTATATTTCAAATATTAAATGCTAGAAAAATCTCTGCTCTTACTATTTAAATCTTATTTTTTTAATTACCTTCACGATTATGAAGTTTTTGCTCAAAAACAAGATCTAGTGATAGTGAATGTGTATATCTATTCACTTTGTTATTAATTGTTTTATTTTCGGAGTTTCCTCCGTACTTACAGACATACATACACACAACTGCCCTTTATATATGTATAGATGACTTGATTCGGCATTTAATGACCCGAAACGGGTTTATATGCCGTAAAACGAAACAACCAATCAACCAGCTATCAAATGTTGCGATTACGGTAAAGTAACACTGAAAGCAGCGGTTTCCGCTAGATCACTGAACCCCTCCACATGAACAGAATGTGACACCATTTAAAACCCTTTTCACCCTTTACTTACCACTGTCATCTAAATACCAACTGTTTTCCCTAATCACCAGTTTTAGTACTTAAAACAATGAGTTTCAGAAAAATCAGAATAGCGAAGAAAAAAAAAACATTGTATTTAACTCTTAACATCCTATACCACCTCATTCCACCTGGCTGGAAGTCACATTCATTTTCCTAATCCGACCCAAACTCTTAACATCCTGTTGAGATTTTTCTAAGTCCAGAGCATTCCTATTAAAAAAAATGGCTAAAAATGACCTTTGCATCTAAAGTTAACTATTATTTCCCTTAAATCAAAGATTTCTACATATGTTTAATATTAAATCAGCGACGGGCTTGTTCAATACTTAATTGTGTGACCACTTAAGCAAAACCGGAGACGGTAAGCAACCTGAGTCCTTTATTTATCAAAAATGTCTTGTTATTTGTCTGAATCATTTAGATGAGGCTGGATGCGTATAATCTTGATTTTTCGGACTGTTTCCATCATCTATTTTGTATATAAAAAACTCAACATTTCGGCCGCTGTATCCTCGGCCTTCTTCAGGTGAGGTATCTCGGATTGATAGGTCTGTGCTAAAACAATGACATCATTATTCGAATTAGATATTCAAAAGTTCTTCAGCGCCTAGTTTGATCATCAGTCAAATTATTCAAAATTATTTGCGAGGTTGGGCCATTGATATGCTCGGATAGACAGGGAACACCTGAAGAAGGCCGGAGGATGAAGTGTCTGAAACTTTGTGTTTTTACATATTACAATAAAGATGAGTAAAACAGTCCAAAAAATCAAAATTATAAACGGTTATTTACTATAAGTCCAACATAAACAAAGGGAACCACTCTTGACTGATAAATTGTTTATTTATTCATTGATCTACTAGGAAAAAAGAAGACGGTTAGGGTTAGGGTTTAGGGTTACGGTTACGGTTTATGGTTAATTTAAGGGGAAAATAAATAAATTATTGTTGAACTTATAGGAAATAACCATATAAACATCATATTATTCGGCTTTAAATGAGCCAAAAAGAATTGATATGCTGCAAAAAAACAAAAAAAAACAACCAAGCACCCGAATGGCAGAGCAAAATAGTGCTTGACACAGTAGAGATCGAACTTGTGACATTATCGTTTGCAGACTATGACTCTATGGCAGGGATCCAATTCTGAGAATTAAAAGACTCTTTGTTTCACGGTTGTTTGTTTCACTTCATGTCAGATCTTTTTGTAATTATTTTACAAGAAGACATGATCATATCACTATTTATTCTGACAACGAGGCGAATAAATAGCGGTACATTTTTTATTTAAATCATCTACACATTCTTTGGAGGTAAACGTTCGATTAGATCGATTGAAAAGAAACAATGAAAATGTTCAGAGCTTTCAGGAAATATTCTCATGACGTTAATTCATTTAGCGATATAAACGCGACATTTAAGAGAAGTATAGAACTAAGTGAATTATAACATTCACTGAGCCGTCTGACATGATGAACATTAAAAACACTTATGGTCATATCATATGAAAGTTTTACTCATCCTCTCCTCTCTCTCTCTTTATCTTTGTCTGCTGTCTGTCTGTCGATTTCATTATTTCCCTATCCCCATATATATAATATATATATATATATATTATATATATGTGTGTGTGTGTGTGTGTGTGTGTGTTGTTTGTATGTCTGTGGACATATCCTATGAAATTCTAACTTACCCTCTCCTCACTCTTTATGTTTGTCTTTTGTCTGTCCCTTTCATTATTTCTCTATCTCCATATATATATATATATATATATATATATATATATATATATATGGAGGTTAGTGCGTGTGTTTCTTGGTCATATCTTATTAAATTCTCACTTCCTCTCTCTCTCTCTCTCCTCTCTCTCTCTCTCTCTCTCTCTCTCTCTCTCTCTCTCTCTCTCTCTCTCTCATTGTCTCTGCATGTTGTCTGTTTTTCAGTCTGTCTTTCACAATTCCTCTCTCATATATATACATACATAAATATATATATATATGTGTGTGT
>CM042141.1:68550078-68575078 GCA_023376005.1 Doryteuthis pealeii | reverse complement strand
GACAGTTTAAAACGATAACCGGTTGGATGATAGCTTTCTTAAAGGCACTGAAATTTTCAAAGTATTGATAGAAAATAAAATCAAGCTACCTTTGCAATCTGTGTATGGCGGTACTAAATTTCTCACATAGTCTGCTTGTAAATGTGTGCGTGCATGCAAACACACGGATATATATGTACATTTCTATCAAATTTGTATATACAATCATTATATATATATATATATATATATATATATATATATATATATATATATATTATGAACTCTCTCGTCGATTTTCGACGCATGAAGGTTCACTCACACAATGAACACCCACACAGTAATTTGTTTATAGTGGTGAAGGCTTGTGTTGAACCATCCACACTTTTTAGCACAGTCGATAGGAAAGAATTGGTGCATCAAGGGTTGCCACAAACACAATCAACGACCGACCTCAGGAATTTTGAATTCAGAGTTATCTCTCTCCTAGACTGGTTACCTACTCAAGGTTGAAGGGCCCAGTCTGCCCTACTATTTAACCCATAGCTGGAGAGAATATTAAATTCAGAGTTATCCCTCTCCTAGACTATATATATATATATATATATATATATATTATATATATATGTGAGGCGCCCAAAAGTATTCCACACACACACACACACACACACACGCATATATATATATATATATATATATATATATATATATATATATATATATTAGCAGAAGAACGTTGTCAATGACCGGTGTGAAATGATTTTAGGAACACCAGTGAGAGAAAGAGAGAGAGAGAGAAAGAGAGAGAGAGAGAGAGAGAGAGAAGAGAGAGAGAGAGAGAGGAGTAAGAAGGGGAGAAAGAGGAAAATGATTTAGCAAATTCTTATCGAATTAAAAAAATCACTCGCTTATTAGCCATTTATATAATGCATAGAGCAGATTCAACCCGGCTTTATTTCGGGAATATCTTATTATAATGGAGCTTCGGTGTTTGTTTGTCTCTAACCGAAACTACCTCAATGTTTACGTCACGTCACAATATCCTCAGGAATCGAGTAAGTTTATCAATGTGTATTTAATTTTTAGTCAAAAGCATTTATACATAGATTAAATCTTATTTATTAACGATGACTCTAAGAAAATCTGAATTAGATTTGCCTCAAAACAACCTATGTACTAAGAAATATACGTTTACATAATATATGGTGTGGTTGATTTGCATACTGGTTTTAACAAAACATGGTTTAAAAACGATTATTTGGTGTTATAGATTTTCTAATGTTATTGTTTTATTCTCCAACTATTAAAATCAATAATATGAATGATTTTACATACAAAACCAAATAAAATATGATTAAAATAAGTGTAACCTTTTTATATGTATTCATATTTAATTTATTTCGTCTTTCTAATTTAATATATTTCATAATATTTCACAACAATATATTTCATAATATTTCACAATATTTCAATATTGGATATATTTGTTCTCAACAGACATTAAAAAAAAAGAAATTACAGTTATTCGCCCATTTCATTCATAACATGTGAAAAAAAAGAAAGGAGGAGAAGAAGAAAGAAAAAAAAAGGAGAGGAAAAAGAAATAAGAAGAGAAATTATAACCACACAAATAAAAACGTAAACACATCCATTTCTGATACGAACCTCTGATGAAGTTTATGCTTCGAAATCGATAAGACAAAAATAACATCTTTTTTGTTTTTATTTTTCATACGCATTGTATTTGCCTTCAAATTACTAATATATTATAATATTTCATAACATTAAAACTTGAATATTTACGCCCGGTCGTCGCATATTCTTGCAAGTTGTTATAATCTCTTTTCGCTACATTAATATTTCTCTCCTTTTTATTGTTTTTTAAATGAGAAAGAATTGTACATTTTTCTGATTCACTTCCCATCCTATATAACCGCTTATTAACTTTTCATAAGCTTTGCATAGTTAACACGCTACCAGTTCGTCTGAAAAGGGTTAATATTGATTTTTTTTTCAGGGATATCGGGGGCACGGGACCCATTATTTATTTTCTAGGCAATGTCATCTAAATAAGTGACTTTAGACTTTCTCTCGGGGGTATTGTCTAAATAAAGGTGTCCAAATGCAAGCCCTTCATGTTGACCGAGCCTCGTTTAATTGGAATGTTTTGGGGCGTTTTGGATTTTTTGGTACCAGTCTAAATAGTCAATAGTCGCTAAGTGGTGTTTATCTTCGTAATGCATTTTTAGAGGACACCTTCTGGCGTCATAACGGGTTATTAAGATTCTATCACCTTATCGTAAATCTACATGTCAAGTGTGAACGATCTTCAGATGTTTTTCTGCTGATTTTTTGACACCCTCCTCTTCCTCCTCCTCCTCCTCCTCCTCCTCCTTCTTCTTCTCCTCCTCCTTCTCTTCAGTTGTACCATCACTGTTGTGTTTATCATGAAAACTAGATTCGTGTTGACAATACTAAAAATGCGTGGGTATTTGTCGCAATCTACCAACATACAGCCAAATTGTTAAATTTTCAAATATATTCTTACAGGTGATAGCAGGTTGTTCCAAGTTGAGTGTCTAATTCTGGTGATTCTGAATGAAAACTGTCTTTTTGTCGCCACATTGTCAACATTGACTTCATGTCCACGCTACCCTAACTTAGATATAAATGCTCCACTAACAATATTGAGCACTATTAGCTCATAAATATAGCACTCTCTATTATCAATATTAATATATATATATATATATATATGTGTGTGTGTGTGTGTGTGTGTGTGTGTTCCATGATGGAGTTAACTGGTTATACGTACTTGCTGTCACATGATCTCCACTAAGATGCTGAATGCCGTGAGCTGTCGTTTGAGCTCTTAGTGTGTGTGCTTTTCATGTGATTGACTACAAGCAAGCAATTTACGGAACGGGCTAGAATCTGACTGACGGTACCCTCTCTCTCTCTCTCTCTTATCTCCAACGTCCTTTTTTCTCTCTATCACGTGACCCTCCACCTGTCACGCGTACTGTTCCCTGAAAACAACACATAACTGTCTTTTTGTCGCCACATCGTCAATGTTCATTTACATAATAATCAAATTCGTTGGTACATATTAGACTACCTCTCATCATCATCATCATCATCATCATCATGTCGCCCTGTCAGTGCGGATATCCATGACAATCCCTCTCCATCCGTCCCTATTGCTCATCATTTTCGGGATGTCCACTGTGCAGCATCCTGTATCCAAATAGAGCTGATCAATGTACGTCTTTGCTGGTCGGCCCACACTGGTTTGCCCATGTGCTGGCTTCCACAGGAGGACGTCGCTTATAAGTTCGTCCTTGCTTCTCCAGCAGTGTCCTGCGCGTCTTGTCCGTCTTACTCGGATGGTTTGGGTGATATGTGGCAGGTGGCCGTACAGCTGCTTTCTCGTGGGGTGCTGTTTCCACGTCTTGTTCAGGATCACCTGCAGCATTCTTGTGCAGCTCCCATCTAGTTTATTCTCTAGTCGATTCGTTAGGATCCAGGTGGTGCAGCCATACAGCAGCCCTGATACGACAACGGCCTGGAAGAACTGTTTCTTTAACTTGTCTGTGAGATTGGATTTCCATATGACCGATTATTTATTTATAGCGGCCCATGCCTTTCCTATACGAACATTAACGTCGTTTTCTGCGGAGGAGATGTTACTGCCTAAGTATCTAAATTGTTCTACCGAGTTTCGGAGTTTGTCATCGATGGTGGAGATGTCACTTTTGTTTTTGAAAGACATGAACTCAGTTTTATCAGAGTTTACGTATAGGCCGACATATCGTGCTGCCTTTTCTAGGCTGTGTAGCAAGAATACCTCTAGATATATTTATTAACTAAACTTAGCTTAGATGTGACTAGGACAGCTTATGGGGCGCCCAGTGAGAAAAGAACTCACTAACAATGGTCTGCAAATCTAGCTTGCTAACCATTAGACCACGTGAGGTGTCCACTACCTCTAGTTATTTACTAAGGTTAGCTTAAATGGGTCACAAGTCATTTACTAAGCTTAGCTAGGATTTGGCCCAAAGACAGAAGTGTGGGTTCTTTATATTCAATAGCTGAACTTTTAGAAATTGCACAGTTTATTTAGAACTATTGATGTATACCCATTTGCTGGGTATATAAATAACGAGATAGTTCTTAGGAAGGTTATGAGAAGATGAGAGCCATTCGTATAAGTCTCCCTCATATTTAAGTCTTTTCTTACTTCCTTGTGTAACTCGGCTGGTACAATTTTGTCTGTTTCTTCATTTCTTCTAACTAGTCTGGTCTGTATTCAAGATGCTGCTCTGACTTTAAAATCCTTGTCTGATTTGCAGATGCTGGTTCGCCATTAGTAGAGACCAAAACAAGGCCTATATTTTATGTGATCACATTTTTATTTTGAACCAGATTTTTCAACCGCGACGGAGTCGAATCGAAGAAAATGCTTACACCACGGCATATTTGGTTAAACTAACTGACTAACCTCTTGTCCTTCGTTTCCAGGCCAATCTGTGTGTAACCGGAAAGACGGCCACTTAAAGGTTATTACTTATCGATCCTAAGGATTTTGAATTTCAAGGACTTTTAATTACAAATCCAACAACACTAGCCGTCTAAAAAACAACGATTGGATATTAAAATGGCATCTTAATTATCCACTAATGTGTTGCACTCACATACATATACACGCATACATCCACAAAATAACAATCACACAAACATACTACCCCCCCACACACACATATATATATATGAGGAAAAAATGAGTTAAGAAAAGATATGTAGAGGGATAAAAATGAATTTTATCAATATCACTTTTAATCGATATCACTTACACATGTGTTTCGGTCCGTTTATCAAAATGTATACGGATTTACGCTATCATTATTATTAAAATAATCAGATGGAGTTGAAATGATGATAATAATAATAATAGGAAAAATGTAAAAATATTCCGTACACAGAGAGATTTTTTACGACCTTCATCAGATTATTTTAATAATAATAATAGTGGAAATCCGTATACATTTTGATAAACGGACCGAAACACATGTGTAAGTGATATCGATTAAAAGTGATATCGATAAAATTCATTTTTATCCATCTACATTTCTTTTCTTTACTCATTTTTTCCTCATATTGTCGGATTCAATTCCCTTTCCATTCTTACATATATATATATATATATATATATATATATATATATATTATATATATATATATATATATATATATATATTGAATTTTGATAGAGAATTATATATATAATTGATAATATATAATTCCTCTATCAATATATACCCTTTGCCCATTAGGTTGCGTTCTGTGGATTCAGGCTCCAAATTGGGAAGTCGTTATCCTAGAGGTGCCCTTGCCCTGTGTAATCCTGCGATGGGATACATGGCAATATAGGTTAGGTGGCTGCGCAATTAGAATTAATGTTACCATTGACTAGATGATTTGGCATTCTCCGTTTGTGGCATGGGCTGGTGGCCAAGTGTGTTGTGTCCCCGCTCTTCACGCTGTGGTCCGCTAGTTCAATCTCTAGTGGCGGAGATTGTGGTATGCACTGCTGATGAGACCAAAGGAGGTCGAAACAGCTGTCCAGTGCTCCGGATGTCGCAAATGGTGTTTGCCGAGTTGTCTGGTCGTGGTAATATGATTCAAAATTATCAATTATATATACTAGCAAATATATGCACCCTCCGGGTGCAAGTATTAAGTTTTAAGTTTTGATATAATAAAAATATCATATTAAATTAGAAAGGCTAATGAAACTGACTAAGAATGCAGATAAAAAGATTTGGAACAGAGGGGTATAATCGAAAAAATAGAACAACTTTGAAACTAACTATTCCATCATGTTCCATTACTCCCCTCTTTCATTGGTAAATTTCCTAATTTAACTATTTAGTTTAAAATAGGAAGTAAAGAATAATATTACAGTTATTTTTTCTTGTAAATAAATTTCTTTTAAGATTTATCCACGAGATTTTTTTTTATATTTCTTAAGATAAAACCAAACAATTAGAAATCAATAATACCAAGCACATATTTATTAAAATAAAATTTTAAATATCAATATGCAAATTAGCCTTCTCGTTCAAACTGTAAACCTCTATTTTGTTGTATATATAAATACAATTGCATGTTATTAGTACGTAGATATGGTCAACAGTATTAATAATGTAAAACGATTTTTATTAATAACTGAAGGTTTAAAAGAATGAAATCATGGAGAATTTGACGTAAATAATTAAGGGAATTGTGACTTGAGTAGTAATATAGTTTCAGTTACAGACAGAAAAACACACTATCTCCATTATAATTAGATATATATATATATATATATATATATATATTGTCCTGACCCTATTGCCCTGCGTGTCAATCAAATCTAATTAATGGCCCAACACAAAATGAATAACGTACACTCCGTTGATCACCTAGTGTATTTAATCTAGCGTAACCAGACAATAATCAAATTTTTGGACATTCACCGTATCTGTGTGTATTTCGATATTGATTCAATTATACATTTTTATATCTAAAATAAATTAATTAATTTCTAACTACTTACATCATTTAAGTTAAAATGAACAAAACTTTGATGTAGATAATAAACATCTTATTTTAACTTTGTTCTTTTACGTAATTAGATATTCGGGGAGGGGGGGGAGATTTGTCAAATCAATAATTCATCAACAGAATTAAACACAAAATTATTTAATTAATTTGCTCATTTAATTTGTAATTTACAAGTAATCATAGATTAACATATCTATAATAAGTCAAATAATATATGTGGTTCATTTGAACACTGAAAATTAATTGAAATAGTTTGGTCTGATTTGTTTTCTTAGTTTAATTGCATATAGGAATCCGTGGGGTATGTAGTGCCAAAGCCATCCTTGTCGAAGAACTAATTTAACCGATTTCCCAACCCTATTGCCCTTATGGCAAGCCCCAGCCCCCTTTTATCATATGGGTGCTAGAAGGCGGTGGCTGCGGGTCTACATGTCCTGGGAATGACGTTAAACCTTCAGTGGATTATGGCTATACGGAAATGTAGATTTTATAGAATTAAAATTATTAGGGGTTCAGCCAGAACCCCAACCTAAAAGAAATATTTCATTGGATGTATTTAGCCTACTGATTTGCTACGGGGAGTTACGCCAGCTGAAACTAATTTTGTACAACCTCTTTTGACCTTGCAAATTTCCCCAAGCCCGGTTTGATTTTTCTCTCTAGTTCGGTGACAATCTTTATCTGATGGTGAGGTTCCAGTTTTGGAGGTTTGGGGAATGTGGAGCACCCCTTCATCACCATTGCTCTCTGGTCCACTGTGACCCGGAGTGGTAGTACCTGTTAGGGTCCCATCTATGGGTTAAATAGAAAAATGTATTTATAAAAAAATTGTATTATCCATTAAGAATTGATTTATTTCAAAACTTTATCGGTATTAAATGACCCACTGAGGTTGATATGTTACAAAACAAACCAAACCAAATAATTTAACCGATAGCTAGGTGATGAGATGGTTCATACATTTCCCAACGGTATTAATCCGAAAGTTAACATAATAGCGTGACTAGAGTTTAAACATCTTTATTACAACGTGTTAGCCACTACGCCATGTGTTCTTCTCTCGTTAAAATATTTTGTTTTATTTAACTGAACATATTAAGCAAAATAGAATACAGAAAAGAGGTTTTTGCATAAAATATCGTGTAGGCCTTTACGCAACCACTTTGCCACGGTAGAATATGGTACAAGCTGTCAGGTTTGGAGCATCCAGTCAGGATCAAACTCACTATTCAGTGGATTAGCTTGCTTACCATTACACAAAGATAGGAACCAAAAAAAATTGTGTATACAAAAATCTTTTAGGGGTACCCAGGAACAATTCCATTCCTGCATTTTCCATAATGTAGATTTACTCTGTGAGCCATATAAAACACGTTTAAGACCTCACTGTGACAATTTCTATACTTGGTCACGCGTGAGAATTGGTGACTTCTTCTTATTATTATTATTATTAGTAGTAGTAGTAGTAGTAGTACTAGTAGTAGTAGTAGTAGTAGTATCATTAGTATTATTATGTTTTCACACCAGTAAATAGTCGGTGGTTCACTGGAGGCTGAGTGACAGCAAGTTTCCTCAGGTCTCCAGGACTCTTCTGAGTATTCTAGCCGATCCCAACAGTGCAGTTATTTGGAGGGTCTCGATTCTTCCTCTGATTTCAAATTCCCCCAAATTCTTTTCCAGAGCTTTGGGGGCCGTTCTAGGGGCACCAATTACAATTGGTACGATCTTCACCTTCATGTTCCACAGTTTCCTCAGTTCTCTAGCAAGTCCAAGTATTTGTCTATCTTTTTACTCGCTTTCATTTTCTCTCGGTGGTTGGTCGGGATGGCAAAGTCCGCGAGATGACAGGTTCTCTAAATCTGGTTGATCAATACTAGGTCCTGGCCGGGATTAGGTGATCCGTCTGTATCTCGAAGTCCCAGAGAATTTTGTGTGTCTCATTCACCAGAACAGGTTCAGTTTTGTGCATATACCATTTAGTTGTAAAGTGAAAATTGAATTTCTTGCACAATTACCAGTGGATTATCTTTCCCACCGAGTTGTGCCTTGTTTGTACTCTCTTTGTGCTAGTTTGTTGCATTCGCTAATTATGTGATTAATTGTTTTGTCTGTTTCCACACATTCTGCACTTGGAATTCTGCCGCGTTTTATATAGTTTACCTTTATATAGTTTGTTCTGATTGCATTGTCTTGTGTTGCGATTTTAAGTGAATCGGTTTCTCTCTTGAGGTTTCCCTTTCTAGGGCACAAGCATCTAAGTTTTAATGTAATGCAATATTACAAAAACTAATGAAATTATATAAGAATGCGTATGAAACAGATTTCACTTATTCTGATTTTATTTTAATTGATTTCTATATAAAACTATGCATAGAATTGCTTTTAACACGTTTGAGAATAAAACAATAATATTAGAAATCAATATCACCAAGAAATTATTTATTAAACCCGATTTTGTTAAAATCAATATGCAGATTATTCACACCACATACGATTTAAACTTTTATTTCTTAGTGATATATAAGGATCATTGTAGGATTTTAAATGCATTAATAACATGGGCTGTTTTGAGGCAAATTTAACTCAGCTAGACTTTAATAGAGACATCGTTAATTGATATATATATATATATATATAATATATATATATATATATATATATATATATATAAATACAGGCTTGTTTTATTCTATATATTAATGATTATGTCTATAAATTAAATACTCATTAATAAGCTTGCGCAATTCATGAGTCTATTGGGACGTAAGCAGAGACGTAGCACCGGTTACAGACAGACAGACATACACTGAATCTTCATTATAATAAGACTTCACTTTTTATTTCACACCTTACACGTTTTTCACATCACCTCTCACTGGAGTTTGAGTGACAGCAAGTCTCCTCAGAATTCCCGGTCTTTTCGAGCCATTCTAGCTGATCTTAATAATGCTATTGTCTGTATGATCTCATTACTCCAGTTTCTTTTCCAAGCCTTATTTATTTATTAAGTATTCTCAATCACTACTTTTAATTTTTACTGGGTTGGTGAGGGAATACTTGGGCAAACCAATCATTTACTATAACCCTTTCTCCAGGCAATAACTTGGCTGGTCACATCAAGCCCTGGCACCTATATGGTTTTTCTAAACCTATTGCCTTTTATGCAAGCCCCAACTCTGTTTATCATATATGTGCTAGTAGGCAGTGGTTGAGGGGTTTAGTGACCTGGTATGACGTTAAACTGTATTTAGTGGTAAAATTCTAAATTTGGAGCTCTGAGGAGTGGGGATGACCCATTACTCCCAGGTTCACTCAGAGCCCGAGTGGTAGCACCTATTTGAGTCCCATATATGGGTTAAATTGAAAAAAGTAAGTATTAAAATGTGCTTAAAAAATTGAGTAAAAAGAATTTTGAATACCCATCCTGAATTAATAAAATAAAACGTGTTCGGTATAAAATAGCCCAACAAGGGCTGACATACCGTAAAAAAACTAACCTACCAACCAACTAACCTGGGTAGCATTTTCACTAAAAGCACATCTAGTGATAGGTACTGCTAACCAGCTCTGAGCAATGTGTGATTTAATGAGTGTACACTTAATTTAAGCTGGATACTATACAAACCTGGACAAGGCTGGAGAATGCAGCTAGTTTAGTTATAAATGAGATATAAAACGTTTTTTTACTGAGAAAAAAAAACAGGAAATCAAACGAATTTTGTATTCATTTTTTTTTTTTTTTTCGCTTTTCTGTTTTTGTTTATTTGTTTCAATTTCCCACTTCTTTTATTGATGCTACTGGGTCTTGTTTTCGTCTTTGTTTATTTTTTATTTGTTTTTGGTTTTGTTTTGGTTTTTTTTTTTAGCTGACGTTCTTTTTTGTATTTTTTTTTTTCTTGTCTTTTTCTTTATTTTCTGTTCTCTCGTCATATCTCTCACTTTTGTAAATAATCTGATAGCGAGCAAGCAAGCAAACATTTGCAAACTTTCGATCTGATATTTAAGATCTCTAGAATAAAACATACAAAAACCAAACCGCACAAATACAGACACACACAGACACACACACACACACACACCACACACACATATGCGAACTCACATATACAGACTTGTGCGTACACGCACGCAAACACGAGAAACGCGATAAAAAAAAAACAAATTTGGTATTTCAATGTTTAGAAACAGAAGTAATAATTTTTTTAGGTGTGAAACAAAGACGTCGTAAAAACCATCGTTATCATCCAGCTCCTCCTCCTCATCAGCATCATCAATAACATTAATACCAAAAGGAAGGTAAAGCAAATCCAGTTGATTTATTCAAGATCGGCAAGGGGAGATAACTGATCCCGGATATCGTTTGCTGGGGACATTACAGACGTAATTACATTTTTTTTTCTTTCGGCCTTTTTCGCTCCCCGCCCCTCTCTTCTGGTTACCCCTCTCTCTCTCTCTCTCTCTCTCTCTCTCTCTCTCTCTCTCTCTCTCTCTCTCTCTCTCTTGTGAGCTTTAGCTTGAGCTTGAGCTTGCTCTCTCGCTCTTAAATCGCCGTCATTAATCTATTGTAGCGTTAGTTTGTATTCGCCTGGTGGAGTTGTCTGCCCTTTTAGTTTGATGATGCCCACCAGGGGCACCATAGTATTTAAGCGCCGGTTTCAAATCCTTTCGGCCTCTTTGCCGGTTTCACCAACTACGAGCCACATGGGGTAGATTCTATCTAAACCCGCTCGTTGGGGCTCCGCCCCCTTACATTACTCTAAGTTCTTTACAGCATGGACTATCGCTAGTCTCATGTCTGTACTCTTTTATGTTATATCTGTATCATTCATGAATGTGTCTTATCTTTATTTGTGTACCTCCTTTTTATGTGTACTCTTTATTATGAACGTTGTATTCTACTGTTATCCATGTGCTGTGTTATTAAATGTTTGTCTATTAACCTTCGTCGGAGTTATTTGTATCCAAAGTATGTTGAACTTTAAACCTTCTTTACACTACCATGTTAATTACGAAGCTGGCAACATAAATTGTAATAAGAATTTTCATTCGCTTTTATGATTTTCGGTTTATTTTCCATTTTATTTTATGTAACTTTTGTTTTTATTTTACATTCTTCAATATAACGAGTGTAAATTATTTGTTTCCCCTACGTATAAATATGTTGACAATAGACCAACTAAAAACACGATCTGCTAATAGTGAAAATTAATCATAGCGTGATCTCTAATAATGTCAGTCAAATACAACCTAAATAAATCAACATAGACATGAATAATAATAATAATAATAATAATAATAATAATAATAATAATATATACAAAACTATACACGACTGGGTTGGGAAAGTGATCCACTGGGAATTATGCAAAAAATTAAATTTTGACCACACAACAAAGTTGTATATGCATAAACCAGAATCTGTTCTTGAGAACGAAACGCATAAAATTCTCTGGGACTTTGAAATAAAAAAGGATCACCTTATCCCAGCAAGAGAACCAGACCTAGTGTTGATAAACAAAAAAGAAAGAACTTGTCAACTGGTGGATTTTGCAGTGCCAGCAGATCACAGGGTAAAACTAAAGGAAAATGAAAAAAATGGACAAATATCTGGACCTTGCCAGAGAACTGAACAAGGTGAAAGTGATACCAATTGTGGTTGGTGCACTTAGAACAGTCCCAAAAGGATTAGAAAAGGGCTTGGAAAGTTTGGATATCAGAGGAAGGATTGAAACCATTCAGAACACTGCACTGCTGCAATCTGCCAGAGTACTCAGAAGAGTCCTGGAGACCTGAGGAGACTTGCTGTCACTCAGGCTCCAAGTGAAAGACCATCAGCTAACACTGATGTGAAAACTCAAAAGGAGTAAATAATAATAATAATAATAATAATAATAATAATAATAATAATAATAAATAAATAAGCAAATGCAGCAAACTAAGCACAACGAGAGTAAAAGACTAGGTTCGACTCTGTAGGCAAGGCAATCCACTTGGAATTGTGCAATAAATTCAATTTTCACCATACAACTAAATGCTAATTTGCACAAGCTTGAACATGTCCTGGATAATGAACGTTTAAAATTCTGTGGGAATTCGAAGTACAGACGGATCACCTAATCCCGGCCAGGAGACCGACCTAGTATTAATCTACAAGAAGAAAGAACCTGTCACCGAGTGAAAATGAAAAAAAAAACGAAAAAGGTCGTGCCAATTAATTGGCGCCCTCGGAACGGTCCCCAAAGCTCTGGAGAATAATTTGAGTGATTGGAAATCAGAGGAAGAATCGAACCACCAAACTACAGCACTGTTGGGATCGGCGAGAATATTCAGAAGAGTCTTTGGGGACCTGAGGAGACTTGCTGTCACTCATCCTCCAGTGAGCCACCGGCTACGACAGGTGTGAAAAACTCATAATAATAATTTTATCTATTAAGTAGGCAACGTACATACATACATGCATACATTTTGCATTCCATACATACATATATACATACATAGATATAGTCAGACAGACAGACAGACATATATGTTGCTTTAAATTTGGTTTCAAAAAATCTTTAGTATGGGATGGAGCTCTCTATGTAGTTTAACTAACGAGAAGAGAGCTCCCTTTAAGTTCAACGAAATTTACAAATTTCAAAAATGTTCAATAAATGAATATATACGCACACACAGTTAAGAACAAGTATATATAATCATATTTACACATACCTATACACACGCACGCACACACGCACGCACACACGCCCACCTTAGTTGGTTGAGCGTTCGCCTGTGAACCCCAAGGTTCCTGGTTCGATATCGGAACTCGCCAATTCAGCAGGGATCTGTGCGGTAAAGTAAGGAGCTGATGGTAGTTGTCGCGCTCCACTTCAGACACTAAAATAATCTCCTTGGTCTAGCGCTTGGGAAAAGAGGATAGACTCCTTCGTTGTCAAGCTGATACCGACGTTAGTCCAACCCGACAACTTTATTTTAGGTTTGGGGGCTAAGATCTCTTCGTCAGAAGATTTCTGAAAGTCTGGAGCTGTTGCTAGGAATTGTCATTTCTGTTTTGTGCCTTATATCTTCCAAATGGAAGCGCGTGGTGTAATGGTTAAAGTAATGGTTAAAGTAATGGTTAAAGTAATGGGAAATGGACTTGTTGCCCCGAGTTCAAATCCTGGACGTGATAAATACATTTCACTTAGCGCTAATACCCCTGGGAAAGGTATGAATCCTGCTCTCCCTCCAGCTATCGGTAAATAGTAGGGCAGACTGGGATCTTTAACCTTAGTTAGGCAACCGTTCTAGGAGAAGGAAAACTCTGAATTCAAACCTGGTGAACTCTACTTAAGAAATTAACCTTGTGTCACACCCTGCCGGAGCGGAGGGGTTGGTAAATATATATATCTTCCAAATTCTCTGCCTGTGTGCATGTGTAAGTATGTGTATGTGTTTATGTGTGTGCGTGTCTGTTCAACATTGTCTTAGTATCATTGCAGGTTTGGCCTATAATTTTTTGTTTTTTATTATCAAGCAGGTCTTAGTAGTTTGTTTATTTGTGTGTGTGTGTGTGTGTGTGTGTGTGTGTGTGTGTGTGTGTGTGTGTGTGTGTGTGGTGTGTGTGTGTCTGTGTGTTTTTCCAGGCACAGCTAATTTGTTTTATTACCTTCACCTGTTATCTTCTGTTAACTTGGACTGTAAGAGGCTTTATTTTACTTATTATATATCTGCAATATATATATGTTCTCATTGTTGTATGTAAAAAGAATAAAATACCTATGAGTGAAATACTACAACAATATCTTTTTAAGAGCGGGAAGACGATCTTTACGTATTCCCATTTGAATCAGCAAATTGGCTTTTTAGATTTTTTTAAAGGTGATTTTACTTGGAGAATGTTTAATATCAATGGTTAATGTATTTCATAGTTTGGCGTCATGATAGTGAATTATTCTATTCCATATTTGTGACAAATAACTTTTAATCAAAAACAAATTCACTACCAGATATTGCCGAGTCAGATTTGATGGACAATCGAAATGAAGAAAATAAATTGCGAAAACAAGTAGTGAAATTTCAAGATGCTTCCTTTCCTACTAAAAATAAAAGTCATGTTTACGAATCACAACATGTATATCACATGATTTGTGGGTAATTCCATGTTTAAATAGCCAGAAAATAAGTATATATTGTCACACACACCCCTTCAATTTTTCTGAAGTTTTTTCCAGGTGTGGACTATGTTAACGTTAGACAAACCCCAAAATATGTTCAATATATGTGAAATAATAATGTTATCATAATTATTAGATACCTAATATTTATGGCAATAGTGCAGAAATCAAAATGGCCGTTATAAGCTACAGTCCACGGCCTTGAAGGATGAGTGACGGCGCTTGACCTCAACTCTCATCTTTGCCTTCCGGGGATAAATCGTGAGAACCGGAAGGCATAGAAGACCTTGTCTTCCGGTTTAAGGACAGTTAAGTAAGACCGCAGTTAGCAAGTAGGAAGCCGAGCTCGTAGGAGTGTGCGCAGATGTCTGGTTTTGGGGATTTAACAAATAAAGTAACATAAAAGTAAATCGAAGTCTTGTGTTTATTACCTAAAAACTAACAAAATGACACAGGGTTTCTGATAAGGAGAAAATCCCTAACGAAACCAGATCCGAAGTCCCCAGAAAGTCCAGACCTTAGAAGAGACCAGACCAAGATGTTAGAAAGATAGAACCAAAGCCGGCCAGAAGAAAAGACGATAGAAGTAGAAGTAAGAAAGGTATACAACAATAATAGAAAAAAAATTGTCATATAATTCAGTGTCACATCGGGATATTGATCTTGCTATGAAAATCAAATCATTAATTACTTTATATTTTTTTCATAGCATTTTTGGATTCCGTGGGCAAAGTGTTTTTTATAAACCATTTTTCATGAGTAGGAAAAGCTCTAGAACTATTTACAGAAAAAAAAATAGATTACTAAAAATCTACATTTTTCGCGATCCTTCCCCCCAAGATATGTGGAGAGCTAAAAATCGACATAACTCCGCCAATTCTGGGATTGTCTACGTTAACATATTCACATCTGGACAAAATTTAAGAAAAATTGAAATTTGTGTGGGTTATATGGCCTGGATGATTTGACATGGAATTAAACCTTATTTTATAACCATTACTTTCCGGTATCATGCTTGTGTAATGCTCGTATTTACTTCCACGTTTTAACACACCATACGGGAACAGTACATCTACTGCGTCGATGTGTATATGAGTGGACAGAGAAGTTTTTTAAAGTGGCCGGACAGCTTGGTTTTCTGTAGATTAGCCATGATTTTTATACGCATTGTAATTGCCTTCAAAATATAATATAATATACTTTATTAACAATGCTCAAGCAAATTATCAAATATTATTATATCTATACTATATATATATATATATATATATATATATATTATATATATTATCAATATAATATATTGATATCGATTATATATAATAATATATATATATTAATATATAGATATATATATATATATTGATATATATATATATATATATATATATTATATATATATATATATATATATCATATATATATATATATATATTATATATATATTGATATGATATATATTATATATAAATATTTAGTATTTATAATTATATATGATTTTAGTTGTGGTGTGTGTTACATAATCTATGCTGTTGCAATAAGATTATTGTCAATCCCTTGTAATCTCGTGAGGGATGACCCTTTTCATATCATGGCGTGTCCTTCCATGGAAAATTACAGAAGCCGCCAAATATGTGAAGTCACATGGGACCTTTTGAGTCCGTTTTGCAGTTAGACGTCAGGCAGAGCAGTCGGCATTTTAGGTCCTGCCTAAAACTGGAACTCACGCGCGCTAATGTTTTAGTTAGAGGATTATGTATAGTTAAGGAAATAAAGAGTTTGGAATAATTAATATGTTCTTATGGTTAATGAATGTCTGGTAAACAACGACTAGAAATGACGACCAGCCAGACAGAACATAGAGAGTAACAAGAACACCCACCACCCTCCCGGCGGACATCACCAGAACAAGTCCACAGTCTACTCCAGAACAGCTAAGATCTTTAGATTGAAAAAAACCCAGAACCTAAATGTTCGAAGTATGATGGGGATTGGAGGAATTATAAACTTAAAGAACTTGATCAGATAAATTCAAAAGGACGAGCCAATGAAAACTCAGAAACATTAAAGACAAGAGGTATGTGCACAAACATTATCTAATTAGGTTTCACATTTTATTTGTGACCGAGTGAGGAAGGGCTATACAAACATATAATAATCACACAATATAATTATCAAAATACTAGCAAATATCGCCCCTCCGGTGACAACAGGATTAATAGTTAAACGCATTTTTAATGTAAAAATAAAGAAATCTAGTACATGTTAAATTTCAGCAAAAGGTAGACCTATTGTTCATATTTAAACCAAATATAAGCATCATTTTAAACCTAAGATACGTGACGCTATAGTATTTTATGGAACCACAAAAGAGGATATATAAAAGATTTGTGGGAAACAGAGGGAGTAAATATAAATGGAGACAGTACTGGACCACACTCTACCTCCATTTTCGCATCATCTAACTCGATCTTTTCTTAAGTTATTTTCTTGTCTTTATGTTTAGTATTTAGTTAATAAATTTTAGAGGAAGTTTAAAGAATAAAGATTTAGTGACTAGTTATCATTTATCTTGTTAATGAGATTTCGAGTTTAAGGGAGCTATCCATGTTGTAATTGGAATGTATTTTGTGACCTTATCATCATAACCGATGAAAAGGCGGCCCCAATACAGTTGAAATTCAATAAATCTAAGCACAGATTTTTTATTAATTCGATTTTTTTAATTAATTTATATTAAGTGCTAGCAATAGGTTCCTATTCCCGATTAGCACTTGTAAATCCGTCTATTTGTGATATATAATATATTCATTAGCTGTTGTCAGTAATGATAGACATGTGTTTTAACCAGTATTACATAATTTTCCGTTAAAGATCAATTTTTATTGAATATTTGACGCCGTTAAATAAAGAATAAAATCATTGAGGATTATGTGAGGTGCCAAATAACTAAGGGCATCGTGACTTGAGTAGGTTAAATATACCCAGTTTCGGTACAGACAGAAAAACACACCAATCTCCATTAAATAAAATAAGATAAATATATTATAATTCTACATAATCCAGAGTTTGGTTTTATAATGAAGTGAGTGCCAATATTATTTCATTACGTAACTCAGTGTGTACATAGAATTACATCAACGATTCTGATAACTAATAGTATGCGATTCCAACCACCAACGCTCATCTAAATGTCAGAAGAACCTAGTTCTGGTAATTCCCTTTCCTCTCTTAGTCTCTACCAACTTGTTGAAACGTGGTGTTGGAGATTTTCTTTCTCCTACGCACCCCGGTTGTCCCTGAAAACCAGGTTACCACGTAAAAAGCTCGAGCACTTTAATATGTCCTATGTCCATATTTTACTGCACTATTTATACAGGACTGTAAGGAGAAAGATTAAACCTCAAGATAATCATGGACACTTAACTTTCCTTTAATCTTTAGTTATTAGTCTGCTAAATCATGAATATTAAGCCTGATCTTGTTACATGTTGCATTTTGTACTTCGAGCTGTGCCATGCTCTCCGGAGACCCGCATAAAGGCTTAGTGAGACTAACAGCGTTTTGCTGTTTAATCATATCACCCTAAACAAACGTCTCACTCCTACCACCGTAATTAAATTTCCAATCCTCTAAATAGATATATTCCAAATTCATTCCTCATCTCATTTACTTTTATTAAGCCTCATCATAACTCTCCAATCACAACGTTTTTTGCTTATATTATTTTCACATCATCCATTCTAAGGTTACTGTATACCGCCAAAATTACCCACACCTGGTACTGTACGTGGTGAACATTTTCACCGTGGTGCCCCTATACAAATTCAAGACCCACGTCCATTAGACCCCCTCTTCTTCATCAAGACTTTTGTTCTTGTGGTTTTTTGTTTACTCTGCGCTCTTTTTGTTTGTTACCCTTTCCTCTATCACTTTCTACATACTACATCGTATCTTCTTGTTCTATATCTATAACACCCAGCCACAATTCAGTCTCTCTCGCGTGAGATAGATTTGACTAGGACTCATCGAGATGCAGATCGATCACTAGTAAGAGAGCCGGACCGAGAAGAGAGAGACGAGTTCTTGAAACTCTTTGCATTTCTCAAGATGTCGGTGGTCTTGAGTTAAGAATGTTCAGAACTTATGCTCCACTCTCGGACTGATCACTCCCCGTGCATTTTATACGTGGCATCTTTCCTATAATCCTACCTCTAATTCGATACTTTTGCTTTATGAGCCAATGCGTAAGTCGTACCCAAAAATATCTAGTCCCCTCAATCGATACTGAGAAAGGCTTAAAATCGGTATAAATCATTTAATTCTTATTATTCCTTTAATTTTTAAGCGGAGTTTTTACTCTTTAACGGTATCGTTGGTAACTTTTTTAAGTTACTATTCTAATTATATAACTGAGACATAATGAACACAGAAAATCCTACAAATTAATTGTAGAACTGAGAAAATACCACAGAACTTTCTTATTGTAATGAAACAGCCTAACGAATTTAATTTTGAGTAACAATTGGCTCGTAGCATTAGCAGTTTTTACGGAATAAATAAATATTTGTAGTATTGCTGGTAGTATAAAAAATGAAAGAGTGTGAAAGAGAAAAAAGAAAGCAATAAATTAGGGATATATTGTTTTCTTTCATTTTGAAAAAAAAAAAAAATCTTTTTTGGACTCGAAAGGTTACCTTTTACTCCCCCTGCTCTCTTATTCCTTTACTCTGCTGGCTATCTATATTTTCACTTCTCCGTTTCTCTCCGTCTTTTCTGGATCTTGACCACCCTTCAATGTACCTAGGATAAAATATTAAATTCTTTCTATCTTTCCCGTTTTCCTCCCTTCTTATATTCCTTTCACTCCTCATTGGCGTTCTTCTTTATTATTATTCAAGTTTGTTTTCTTTAAACCCATTTAATCTCAACCTCTAAAAAATGCTTGGAGAGCAGAGAATGAAAGGTTCTGTTTTCTTTTCTTTTTTCTTTTCTTTTTTTTTCATTCATCAGAATTTCTCAACATTTCAGTTAAAACTGATAATGGAGGATTTAATAAATCTATAACTATATCATAAATAATATAGCGCTGTGGAGAGAGAGAGAGAGAAGAGAGAGAGGACGAGGTAGAGAGAGAGAAGCGGACGGAACAGAATGATATATTAAAAGATAAAAAAATACTGTGGATAAGTTATTCTATAAAGATTTTTTATTATAATGTTAGATGTTATTGTATTTAATTTTATTATATATTATTATTGATGAATGATGATGAGATTTGATGCATCACTCTTCGTCCATTATATTTTATATCACTATCTATCAATCATCATAACTCTATCACCATTTGGTTCTGTTATAGCAGGCGTGCGACCATAAGCTGAGTTTCCGTGATTTCAGAAGAACGCGGGAGCAATCTTATCCAGAGAACAGCGGTGTCGATTTTATTTTAAATGTGAAAGGGTGAATCTGTAAATAGTTCACAATTGATAGTGATCACTTCTTACGTGTGTTGTGTGTGTGTTGTGTGTGTGTGTTTAAAAGAGGAACAGAATTTGTGACTATCGTAAAAAAATAATGGATTTGAAAGTTTCGGAATGTGTGTTGTGTGTGTGTTGTTTGTGTGTTGTGTGCCAAGAATAGGCAAAAAATAAATATTAAACATTACATATCAATAGGATGTAAATTGTAAGTAAGTCGGGGGCGGCCTAAATGGGTATCAGCAGACAAGCGAGGGAAAAAATCCATTCTTAACTAGCGCTAGACAAGGGATATTGAGCAATCTGAGGTGGGGCACCACTAAAGCACCTACCTACTCGAATCTCTGTCTCCATCTGTCTTGGGGATATTCAGAATATCTCGTGCACGTCTCTCGAGTAATCGTCGGTACCATATAGCGATTGTTATACTGATAGGTTCCTATTTGGCAGGATATCATATGGAACATCACGAATAACATAGTGTTATCCGATACCTGTTTTAGTTGCAAAGATGTATATTCCATCATAAATCGTATTTGCTTCCATTCACATTCCTTAATTTCCCTTATAGTTCAGTAGCTTGACATTACCGAATGTATTTTTTTACTATTGATATTACTAATCTATTTAGGTGCAAAGAACCAATTAGTGTGTCAAGGTGGGTTATCATCCATTCACACAATCATTGCACTATGACAAGTACCTTGGGATCATTACGATGGGACCTTCTTCTAGATCCTTTTTCCGGATACTTAGTTTTCACACACCCCTTCGTTTCGCGCTAGCACACACGTGGTATCTGACCAGCTTACTGGTAGCTATTTGCTCGCTCCACTCCTTCCCTTCGCCTGCTATCGATGTTGTAGCTCTCGTCGTTCGCTTTCTGATGCTGAAACCGTCGTGTCCGCGGGATCCCGGGTTACCTTCGTCACAGTACTGTAGTTCAGTCGCACTGGTTTTGATTTGTCCCAGTCCGGCGCTGCTGGCGTGTGCGCCCCTTCGCTCATATTCCTGCTAGCTCTGGAAGAGGGATTCTCTCGCTGAATTGGCTCCGTCTAGAGAGTGAGATGAACCTACAGCTTGCGGTCTTTCTTTAATCTCTTATTCACACAACCAAAAGTTCTTTTGCGGGTTATTGTGAGCGACTAAATATGGTTAACATCAACCTAAAAATCAGTCAACACCATGAATGACATGAAGGTTGGACCGCAGGAAGCGAACGAGAGAGAGAGAGAGACGAGAGAGAGAGATTGATGAGAGAGAGCAGCAGCGTTAAATTAGCCAGAAATCTTAGCTGTCTTTACATGTCCAACAGCATTGGGAGTAGAGAAAGAAAAACAAACATTAAAGACCATTACGTTCCCACTCGCCACTTCTCTCTCTCTTCATATATATATATATATATATATATATTATATATATATATATATAGTGTGTGTGTTTGTGTGTGAGAGAGGGACCGAGAGAGAGAGAGAGAACCCTCTCTCTCTCTCTCTCTTCTCTCTCTCTCTCCTCTCTCTCCTCTCTAAGTTATACAGTACTGTTATAGTATTTGAAGCAAAGTCAATTTATTTCTAATCGCTTCCTTTTGAATTTAAAAAACAACGGTACTTACGCGGATAATATCTTTTGAATTGTAAGCTAAATAAGTAGATGTATTTAACGCGAAAGACAGTTATCAAAAATCTCCTGCAGCTGAAAAAAAAAGATGAGTGACTTAGTCCAATGTTGTTTTCCAGTGGGCTATCTGTAACATGATACCGCTTGATCTAGCACTCCAGGACCGGGTCTCGAAGATGTCACATTTGACAACCATCATCCGAGTAATGGAGTGTTCTCTAAACTTCAGTACCTCATACATCGCGGATTTTCGTGATTAGTCTCTTTATCTTATTGGTGATTGGTGGCGCGGGCAGAACTCACGGATCACTGTGGATACACAATAAGTAATACATTAATACATACGATAGGCTCCTGTTCCAGAAGAACAAAGAACTAAAACGTAGTGTATGTGTCCAATTTACTCTCTTCTAGCTAGAACTCTCAGATGGGGGAGAAAATACAACGACTGCACCCTGCATATGAATAAATTCCCCTCCAATGAGGACACCTAGTGTCTTTCTTTTTTTCTTCCCTCACCATTTCAGCTAACTTTAAAATACATTCAATATTTTCTTAGGAACGGATGAACAGAATAGGTTACAAGGTAGGAGTTAGATGTTTTGTTGTTTCCCAGATCATTAATAAAACCCTACAATCTTATCTAAGAAACTTAGTTGGGACCCATAAATTTCCCAGGGACTCATTCAAAGCAAATATGTGCTGCTCAGGACACACTAAATCAATAACAGCTATCGCATCACTGCACATTAGATCTAAACTTTTTTTTGTTTTTTTTTTTAATTTACAGGTAACAGGACTTGTGGATGGAATGTCTTAGAGTTTGAGCCGACTACGAGCAAATTGAGGCTCAATAGTACTAATTACACATGTCATTGATGCATTTGGTAATCTCACAGAACAACTTTGTTTTATTATTCTTTAATTGTTTAAATGAAATATCAAATGGAGCACAGTGGTATATATTTGATTAACTGTCCGTGGATGGCAACGCCATCTTGCTTAAGGACCGAATCCATAGTGGCTGAGCAGTTCAAAGACAGACAAAACACTCCATTTGCCCTTTGGACTTGGCGAGACGGACAGTCAGAAGAGCCTCCCCCTCATTATTATCGACTTGTCACGTGAAGCCCTATCAGCTATATGATTTTCCCGATCCTATTGCCAATATACAATCCCACATGTCCTTTCTTTCAAATGTGCTAAGAAGGTAGTGGCGAAGGTTTTAGTGTCGTGTGTATAATGTTAAATGCATCTATGGTGAGTCCAATCTGGAGTCTGGGAAGTAATGGGATGCTTCTTTAATCGGCTATTTTACTCCCAGGTCCACTATGACCGAAGTGTTATAAACTGTTATGGGCGCCATCTATGTTGTTAACAGAAAAAATGTAAAAATGTGTTTAAAAATGAGTTTAGAAAAATTGAATATCGATCAAGAATGAATCAAACAATGTCTTCTTCAAAATACCCGACAAGGGTTGAATGCTGTAAAATCCAACCACCAGTCTGTTCTTAATGCAAGTAATCAGTTATCTGGTTTTAAATCATTTCTCATCAGAACTAATAACATGTAATTAAATATATGTTTTGGGTGATTTTCGGTATGTCAACCCTTGTTGGCTATTTAATGCTAAAGTGTTGGAGTGATAGTCCTACTAGGTCCTATCTATTGATGAATTAAAAAAAAACAAGTTTAAAAAATTTGTTTAAAAATTACATCCCCATCAATGACTAAAATAACCCAACAAGGGTTGAAACATACCGTAAAATCCAACCATCAATCCATCCTCATCTAGCTCTCCGGGACAGGTCTTGGAACGTGTCGCCACATGTCTTCCTTGTCTAGCACTCCGAGATCGGTCTTGCAAAGGACACCATTTGAATGTTATTTATCCACTGCATGATGGTGTGAACCCCAGTTTAATATATATATATATATATATATATATATATATTTATATTATATAGTCATCGCAATTTAGGCTGATGCATCTCTTTTCGATCTCTCTTGGTGAGGGTGGTGTGAACGAGATTTAGAGAAAGCCAAAGATCGAGGAGAGCCGTGTTCCTAATAGAACAAAGCAAGCTAAGTACCGTTCGTCACTAATTTCTCCCGCTTCTACGTACGCAGATCTTAAGCTAAGAGGTCAGATATGTCTTTCGCGCGGGCGCCACTCGAACAATTAGCTATCCAGTGAACATTGCATTCCTCGCTGACTATGCACACGGACAATGATTTAATGACGGCTTGAGATGTTAAATTCTCGAAATTATCTGAAAATATCGATCAACACTATATCTATTCACCTTACAATTGCTTTCTTTTTCTTTCCTATTACTTCTTTTTTTTTCATAGACAGAATACTCCTTACTTATGATTGTTTAGTTTCATGCGGGTCAGTCTGAGTTCACAAACACACTAGCATTTAAGTACTTATCCTTGTCGTCTTACGCCACAGACACGACAGAGGCTGGAAAACGCCGAAACACTAATATACAAGTGAGATATACTTTTAAAAGATTACCACATCTTAAATATATAAAACAAATTATCATTAAAATAATGAATAACTATATCACATTTGACAAATGTATTTCCAAATTGTTATGGATTTATATTTAATAAGAAAAAATAAGGAATCTCTAGATATAATATATATTATATATATATATTATATATTGGTTCAATTTTTTATATATAAGTTTTATTTTTAAAAGAATCACTGAATTTGATCTGTTTATATTTTAACGGCAATCAACCGTCTGACGGTTATGTCATGCCTAACGTAAGTGGGAAGTAATACAATATCGTGTATTCGATATTTATACTTTCTTAGTAATTGGTGTTAAAAGTGCTAGAATACCTAGTGGTAAAGATTATGTGTAAACGGTACGCTTTATGGGGATGGTACTCTAGTTCTGCGCATGGTCTACATTCCATATGTATAGCCTATCCAGCTGCGAGTTTCCCTAAGAGATACATGAGAGAACTAACTCACATGTGGTGATATTTATTGTCCATAATAGATCCATTTGCTTTAAAAACTTCCAACGCGGTTTCTCGATGTAGCAAATGAAACCTGACCATTCCATTGAGTATCACACGTGCGATTCATTTATAAACATGTCAACAAAAAGTTCTTTAAGAGACAGAAG
>CM042141.1:68521269-68549978 GCA_023376005.1 Doryteuthis pealeii | reverse complement strand
AGAAGAGATAAACAAAAACAAAATAAAAAGTAATCTACAGTATTTAGTGCAAGGTATGTATTTACCAACTGATCCGCACGTGCAGGATGTGAGACATGGTAAATTTTTAAGAGGAGTTTACGAGGTTTGAACTCAGAGTTTTTCTCTCCTAGACAAATTGCCATACCAAGGTTGAAGAGTCTAATCCGCCCTGTTATTTACCCATAGTTGGAGGGAGAATGATTGAATTCATACCTTCCCGAGGATTTTAGCTCCATATAAAACGCAAACAGCCTTGTCGAGGATTTGAACTCGTGTCACCGTGTCCATTTCCTTCAACGCCAACTATGATACCACGGGCACCTCCCAAAATGTTGAGAGTTGATCAATGTATGTTTTTGCTTGTTCGTTCTACTTGGATGATTTTTAGGATAGGAGGTAAGTGACCGTACAGCTGGTTACTGGTGGGGTCCTGCCTCCTGGATATTTCAAGACAGGACACATCATCATTGGGCAGTTGCCATCAAGGTATTTCTACAAAAAGCTCGTTAAAATCCAAGTGGTGCCGCCATACAGCAGTACTGACACGCGAACAGCTTGGAAGATTTTTGTTATCTACTTCAGTATAATCTAAGCACTGATTCGTTCTTAACGACTGCAAAATGATATTATTATAATATATATATATATATTATATATATAGATATATTTATTTAAGAATGGAAATGAGTAACCTACTCGAGTTTCATCGATAGATTTCTTCAGGGTTACTTTTAAATTAATCGAGTTTACGATTAATCTTTGGTGTTTAAAATGCCGTTGGAATGGGACTTAAATTTAAAATTTAGCTCTACTAAATTTAAGTCCCATTCAACGGGCATGTTTATAACACCAAAGATTAATCGTAAACTCGATTAATTTAAAAAAGTAACCTGAAGAATCTATCGATGAACTCGAGTAGGTTACTCATTTCCATTCTTAATAAATGTATGCTCTACATTGCTATTGAGCACTTTGTATTTGTTTTCCTAACCCTAACCTCTGGATAATTGTGCGCTTCCAAGATCGTTTTATACCCACCGGTAAGTTAATACTTATACATTACAAATATATATATATATATATATATATATATATATATATAATATATTATATATCTCAGTATCAAGAATAAGCAACCTAACATAAATAAAATAGCATTCAAATCAGCACTAAATATAAGCACCTTGTTGGCGTCTTCTAGTATAAGATGTGAGCAAAATCGTCACTTCTATTTATGAACTTTCCCAACAACAAAAAGGCACTTCTGGTAAAATTCGCCAATGAGAATCGAGAACAGAAAACATTTAAGATCGTTTCCAACTATCTTCATATGAATTACTGTTTGAACTATCAGTCCGCAAAACCTATATTTTGGATTAACACCTGAAAATTATTATAGACTTGGACTAATACATTGTTAGCATCCTTCTGTCTGCAAGAGACGATAGAGTAGTGTCCATTTTTTAACTATGTAACCTGGGTGGGTTCATATGGATAATGAGAAGTTTCTCAAACAGCATATTCCCCCTACACACTGCCGCTCTGATTAAAAGGATGGGTAAGGAACTAATGCAGTTTCGCAGTGGTACTATCGCAGGAGTCACTGGGTAACACTGAATTTCAGCATCACACCATCTTAGAGACTTCGGCTCCTGATTTGTTTTCGGGATTTACTCCCCTAGCCTTTCCTTGCGATGAAGGGAAAAAAGGTCCAACACAAAACCTCCGCTGTCTCTAGGCAAATCAATTTGGAATGTTTTTCCTTCTAATACTCGTACTTTTTAAATTCAAAACATTCTGTGCTGAATGTAATCTCATGATTGCATGCCTGATATTTTATTTCCATTATTTCATTTTATTCTATACACTAGCAGATATATGCCCCTCCGGGTGCAAAGTATTTAATTCTAATGTAATAAAATATTGTATTAAATTAGAAAGGCTAATGAAACTAAATAAGAATACAGATAAAAAGATTTGAAACAGGGGAGTTAATAAAAGATTTGAAACGAGGGAGTATAATACAAGATTTGAAACAGAGGGAGTATAATTAAAAATGGAACAACTGGAAACTTACTCTTCCATACTCTCGTCTTCTTTGTTATTTTTTCTAATTTAAGTATTTTGTTATAAGAGGAAGTAAAGAATAAAATGACAGTTTTTTATCTTTGTTAATGGATTTTCATTTAAGATTCATTGAAGAGATTTTTTGCTTATATTCATTAAAATAAAACCAAACAGTTAGAAATCAATAATACTAAGCACATATTTATTAATTCGATTTCTTAAATATTAATATGCAAATTTAGCCTTCCAGTTCAATTGTAAAGCGCTATTTTGTTTTGTATAATAAATATATTGCATGTTTGCCAGTATGTTAGAGATAGTTAACAGTATTAATAATGTAAGACAATTTTATTAATATTGAGGTTTAGATAAAAATAAAATCATGGAGAATGTGATGTCAATAACTAAGAGAATTGTGACTTGAGTAGGAATATAGTTTCGGTTACAAAGACAGAAAAACACACAATCTCATTATAATAAGATATATATATTTCTATTCTTTTTTTTACAATTGATATTTTATAATGAATATAGTTGGAAAAAATTTTAAACAAAAAAATAAAATGGTACCTTGACTTACGAGTCTTCAGAGTTACGAGTTTTCAGAGTTACCAGCAGTCACTCTGTCGAAGTTTGGCTTTGAGTTGAGAACTAAAAGTTCAGATACAAGCGAGCTTCAGATACGCTTATGTTAAGATTTTTTTAAATTATCATTTATAAAAAAAAATAAAAATAAATACACATCAAAAACCTATTACAGCGCATAATTCATTACATTTTACTTGCAAAAATAAACATCCTCCAGTCGGTGTAAAAATTAATTTTTGAAATATATTGCCTGAGGGGGTGGGAGTTGAAAATAATTTGAAATAGAATACTGTGTGCAAAGGAAGTTTGATCAAATCCCGTGTTGACAAATAAATAAATTTCACCCATACCAAAGTTATATATTTTTCTTCCAATCCTTTTTTAACATATTTGTCGGCTTGATTTATATTTCTCTCACTTACACACACAACACACACACCACGACACACACACACAAACATAACACAAACAACACATCTATATATACAGGTAAGTCATAAAAAGCATCGAGATTGAAGCTGTATTTTTTCTCTCTCTCTCCTCTATATATATATATATATATTATTATATTATATATATATATATATGCAGGAAGAATGAATAAGAAAAGAAAATACAGAATGGATATAAAGATTAAATTTAATTAATATTCGTTACAGCATGTGTTCTGGTCAGGTTATCTATGTGCACAGATTCAACTATATTTTTATTAAATAAACAAATGAAATGAATAATAATAATAGAAAAATGTACAAATTTCCATACACAGAGAATATATATATATATATATATATATATATATATATATATTATTATATGTACGGTGTTTCTGCATAGCGAGCCATCCTTTGCCGGGATTCACTTGTGAAGATTATTTTATAATTAATCGAATTTTTATGCGATACATGCATTTATAATTGCCTTCAGCGCAAAATATAATAATATATATATTATATATATATATATATATATTATATATATATATATAAAAATTTGGCATTAAATAAACTATTATTAAAGACGACTTGCTTTGTATGTTTATTGATATGAATTTAAAACACAGTTATCGGGTGATGGCCTGTTAAACTATCTAAAATTGTCTTATTCATGTGTCCAATATATCAGTGCATGTGTTTGTGCTAATGTGTGTGCGTTTGTGTGTGCGTATATTTGCGTTTATGAATGTGTTTGTGTGTGTGACTTTCTCTACGTTTGTTTGTGTGTCTCTGCTTCAGTTAAATTTTGTTTAGAGATTAAAAGGCCAGAAAATAAAACGATATATATCGGTAGTTTGACTTACGAGTTCAATTCATTCCGAATTTCCTCGTATATCAAATCAATTGTCCGCATTGAAATACACTAAAATGCCATTAATCTGTCCTAGTCACTCAAAGCCCCTAATACTTTTGTTAGTTTTTTTAATACGAAAAATAGCACTGTATTGTATAAAACATTATAAAATAGAATGTAATGAATTATGTGCTATAATATGTTTTAATGTATATTTGTTATAAATAATATTTTTTGCGTTATAAATTTGGAAACTTAAATGTTCTCAGTGATCTTATTAATATAAGTGTATCTGAATCTCGATTGTACCTCAAATTCTACCTCTCACCTTGTTGTACCGGCCGTTCCTACAGTGGAGAACATGCACGGTTCTCACTATAAATATGTGAGACCCGAGTGGAAAGGAGGACTGTTCCGTTAACGACAAGTAGTCGTACATGTACCATTAATTGTAAATACACTTGTCTATTTTACCCCATCTCGACTTGACTTCTTTTTACTGTTGGGACTAACATCACAACACACTCAAAGCAAAAATCGACTGGGTGACAGCTCGTAATTCGAAAAACTTGTAAGTTAGATACTCCTAATTCAACGTAACATTATATTTTTTTCTTATATTATTTGAAATTGTGACCTTGAAGTTGTGGCCTTGCTTTTTGTGTTTATTGATATGAATTTCCAAGCACAGTTATCAGCTTGATGGCAAGTTAACCTACCTGAAATAGTCGTAATTGTGTGACCGATATATGTGTTTGTGTTTATGTGTGTTTGCGTGTGCGTGTATGTGTGTATGTGTGTGCGTGTTTGTATCTGAGTATGTCTGTATCTGTGTCTATCTGTGTCTCTGCTTCTGTTAAAGTATGTGTATAGATTGAAAAGCAAATAAATAAATAACAAAGTATTATGTAAGATTTCTCAAGCACATGATATAATTACTGTGTTGGGGGCGGATAAATGTTGCGTTTGTAAAGTTGACTCAGTCCAACACGTTTATTCTCAAACACATCCACTGAACAAAAAAAAAAGAAAAAAAAGAAAGAAAGAAAGAAAAAAAACGCGAACACTTGATAACGAAAAAAAGATAGAATCAAATCGGAAATCTACTTAGAAAAGCCTTTCAGCGTATCGTGACGATTATAAAAGAATCGATGGGCCATGAAACATTTCTACTTTCATTCATCCCGCTTGCTATTCATTCAGATTCGTTGCTAATTAAATCCTTTTCACATTTAAAAACCTACCTTCTTGACTACTCCTTCGTCTTTCTACGTGGCTTTCTTTCGGTGCTAAAAGGAAGAAGACGTCGAAGCTTCTTTTTTTCATCTAAAGAAATTGAAGATAGGCTGTTTTGCATAACTTTATCGGTAAGAACATATTGATTAGATGCGAACAGCTGATTATAATTTCTTCAGTGAATAAAAGTTTACCCACCCACCCCCCAAAAAGAAAGAATTTCCAGCTATTTAATCAGACGATACAAATTTAAAAAATGTAAAAAGATCATTTGTATCTGCAACAGTTTATTACAGGTTTAACAAAAATTTTAAATATATTTTTCAATTTAAACTTGAGAATGAACAATTTCAAAGATATTTCACTTTTAGCAATGCAAACATTCCACTCTCACTGGTCGCTTAACCTGGAGTTGGGTGAGGGGCACTACTCCAGTAGTCTGTTCTGGATGTTGGTTGCCAGCAACTCAGATTCCTGTTTAACTCCATCCCTCTCGTCGGCTGGAATTTAGATACACCGATTGCACCTCTGCATAGGGGTAAGATTCCCCCAATGGGGGCACTGTTGGCCGTTGGTGGCGACCCGTGATGCTTGGACAGAATCTTGGTGGATGAGAAGTTCATAACCTACAACACTCAGCTTTGATCCTTAGTTAGGCTAGACAGTCGGTCGGAGAGCCCCCCTCCGATCAATCGGATTGTCACATCGTTCTAGCTCCTATATGATTGCCCCAACCCTATTGCCCTTATGGCAAGCCCCAACTATTTTATATATGTACTAGAAGGCGGTAGCTGAGGGTCTTAATGTCCTGGGATTTACGTTTAACTATATCTGATGTTGAGTTTCCAGTTCTGGAGGTCTGGGTAGTGTGAAGCACCCCTTTATCACCATTGCTCCCAGGACCAATCTGACCCGGGTTAAGTAGAAAAATGTGTTAATAAAAAAACAGTATTGATTAAGAAGGAATTCATTTCACAACTTTGTCGGCACTAAATGACCCACCAAGGTTGATATGCGTAAAAACAAAACAACCAAACTAACAACCAACCCCCCACCCCTCTCTCCTCTCTCTCTCTTCTCTCTCTGCTCTCTCTCTCAAACACACTATCCGTCCAATCGGTCATCGCTCTTGGGCAAGTCCTTTAAAGAGAATCCAGTGGCCACCCACTGTTGATCAATGTAAGATTTATGAGTAGGAGTTAACAGGAGAACGTAGCTTATGTGTTCGTTCCTCATTTCTTACAGACCAGCATGTCTTGTTTGAATTACTTCCGGGGACACCCACAGGGGATATGGAAACCATACTTAACACTTATAACAGGAGCGTAGCTGCGTATCGGTTATTGTCATGTGAAACAAATGCTCTTAGCCAAATTCAAATCCTATCAGATGCAGTTTGCGTTTCACCAACGCGCTAATGACATTGGAAAAGGTATTAATCTAACTATCCTTCCTCTATTTATAGGTAGATAGTCGAACAGACTTGGTTCTTTAGCCTTGCACAACAACCGGTTTCTAGCTGAAAGAAAACTCTGCATTCAAACCAGCTTACTCCGCTTAGAAATTGATTTTATGAGGCTTCCTACACGTAGCAGAGGTGTTGTGTAAATACATTGTAAAATATAAAAATCGATGATCAAATAATTGAGAGGAGGCAGACCCCGGGAAGTGAAATTATCAGAAGCTCCACCCACCCTTTCATCTCGATGATCACGCCCAGGAATAATGCACGTTTTGGGTTTATTTGTCGAAGAGTGCCATAAAGAAATCCTTATTTTCCAGGTAGAATCCATTCTAGAATCATCCCTGCAGTAAGTCCGGTACCAAATGTGAATATGTAACATAGCTGTTCCCATTTAAACGAGCATAGATTGCATAGCGTTATATCGATGCTGATGATGGATTCGTGTCTGTGTGTCTTTCTAAATCTGTATCAAGGATGTGTATTGAAATGCAAGTTCTTACCTTTCAAACCAGGAGGGAGATTCCTTATTTCATTGTTCGAAAGCTGGTTCTGGCATTAAGCCACTGTAGCAAATTAGCCGTAAGTTACTGTTATCACCTGTTTAAGGGTCAATAAATAATAACTCAACACGGGTATAAAATGTAGGGAACAGATTGTATTCAGCAATATATATATCAACGTACAATGGAAGGGCTTGGTTGCTTCAGCGTACACGAAGAACTATATCTGGTACTACTCGTTTGAGTAGCTTTCATCATCATCATCATGTCGCGCATACAGCACGGGTATCCATGATAATCTTTCGCCAACCTTCCCTATCATTCATTGCACCTGGGAGCTCCTCTGCGTAGCAGCCAGCATCCTCACATAGCTGGTTAATGTAGGTCCTTGCTGGGGCCCCACACTTGCATGTCCATGTGTTGGCTTCCACAGGAGAACGTCGCTCACGAGTCCATCCTTGCTTCTCCAGCAGTGTCCTTCATGTCTTGTCCGTCTCACTCGGATAGTTTGTGAGATGGGGGGGGCAGGTGACCGTACAGCTGTTTCCTTGTGGGGTGCTGCTTCCATGACTTGTTCAAGACTGCGCGTAGCATTCTTGTGCAGCTCCCATCTATCTTATTCTCAAGAGGCTTTGTTAGGGTCTAGGTGGTGCAGCCATATAGCAGCACCGACACAACCACAGCCTGGAAGATCTGATCGGAACTCCATATGACTGATAATCTATTTGTGGCCGACCATGCCTTTGCTATCCGTGTATTAACATCGCTCTCTGTGGAGGAGATATTACCACCCACAGTAGCTTTACTGTTAGATATATACCCTTTCGGTAAGTCCATGTTCGTGTCATAGGTGAGTCACATACAACAGTTACATAAGCATACTTAAGCGGTGGGAGATCTCCCTGATCAGTCAAACCCTATCACCTATATGATTGTCCTGTTCCTATTTCTCTTATGGAAAACTCCCAATACTTTTTATTATATATGGTCGAGAAAGCAATGACAGTTAGTGTCCTGGGTATGATATCAAACTGCATTTAGTGGTGAGGTTCCAGTTCTAGAGCTCTGACGAGTGTGGACTACCCCTTCATCACCATTACTCTCTGGTCCACTGAGTGGTACCATCTGTTAGGGTCATATCTATGGGTTTAAATAGGTACGAAAATGAGTTTGAAAAACTGAATTCCCAACAAGAATAAATAAAACAATAATAACTTTCAGCATGATATAAGCCAAGGGTTGATATGCCGTAAAATCCAACCAACCAACCAATCATTTAGTAGCAGACAAAATGTAAATTATTTCGTTTTTTTATAGTCAATAGAGCGCTCATTCACACACGCGCACACACAGTATATCTCTCTTTCTCTTTCTTTCTCTCTCCTTCTCTCACACACACAGAATCTCTCTCTCTCTCTCTCTCTCTCTCTCTCTCTCTCTCTCTCTCTCTCTCTCTCTCTATCAGATTTTCCCTCTATGCTGCACTGAGAAAATATTCTAGAGAACAAGTTCTTGTTAATTAACTTTAGATCTGGTCTTCTGTCTGACATTAAGTGAATCGTTTGTATCCTCAAGTTCGAGAGAATCCTATGCATCTTAATTCATAGAACAGATTCTGGTTTGTGTGTATAACATTTGACAGTTTGGGAAGGCGTGTTTTCTAATGGTTATCGTCGTTGGAAATAGACACGGCAACACTAGTTCAAATTCTGGAGGAGGCTGTTAGCATTTTATACAGCGCTATTACCCTTGGGAACGGCCTGCATTCAACGATTCCTCCTCACTGGGCTCTTTAACCTTGTATAGGCAGGCAGTCCAGGTGAAGGAAAACCTAGAATTCAAGCCCGTTTTACCTTCTGTTTCATCCTATTCTTGTGGAGGGGTTGGAAAATTTGTATACTATTTAACAGTATGGTTAAATTTTAATCTCGAGAACAATTCCCAGTAGGTCTCTTTCTTACCCAGGCCTGCCTAGTCAGGTATTCATTTTGAGCCAGTTTGCTAGATTCTCGTACTATGGGATTAATTGATTTTTCTGTCAGCACAATACCTATCCGTCCCGGAAAAAGAAAAGAATTTTACATAGTGAAATTTTGAATATGTTCTTGTATTTAAGGTTCTGGTATTGCAAGAATACAGAGATTTTTTTCGGTACCGGGGTTAACGAATTATTCAAACAATTGTCCTTATCTTTATTGTCTGTTGAATTTATATATATATCATCATTCATTGGCAATTCAGTCTCGAAAGACTATGATAAAAGTTTTTGTGTGCCCCTGAAGTTGCAGCGCCTCCTGTGACTATGAAGTCCTATGTTTGAGAAACATTCTCGACCACAGATTTTGCATTTGTAGGTTGTCCCTGTAGATGATGATGTTCCGATGCTTTGTTGCCGTTGCTTTCTTATGGACCTCTTAGCTTCATGATGTTGTATCAGGGTGAATTCTGACATGTACAGTCCTCTGTACATGTCAGAAGTCACCCTGATACAACATCATGAAGCTAATTTATTGTCTGTTGAATTTTTATATATATATATATATATATATATATATATATAATTTTAGGGGGAATTCAATGTAACAAAAAAGAAGAAATGTTGAACGAGTCATAATTTTAACTGCTGTAAAAAGAGAAATAGACCGAATGAATTGGTAATAAATATTGGAAATTCGTCAATTTTCACCTGTGGTACCGTTTCAGGGAACAGAAGTTAACTACTCAAGTTTCATCGAGAAGGACCTTCAAGATATTTCTGACAGACACACATAGACAGACAGACAGACAGACAGACACACACACACACATACTTAATATTGAACAATTGTGTTTTGATTCTGGATACCGGAAGACCTGCCAGGGGTGATGGCCTAAAGGAACGGTTGGCAAGAAAATGAGTCATGAGAATCCCTGCTGACAGTGCAACACGATGATGATGACAATGATAAGGATGATGATGATGATAATAATTATTATTAGTATTAGTAGTAGTATTATTAAATCTCAACCTTTTTACTGCCATTATGTTTAAATCTGAACAAGTTATTTTTATGCATAGATGATGGTTAATTTATTGCCTTAAGATTACAGTTCAAGATTCGACTTATACACAAGTATACACGGTAATCACAAAATTGGTCCTTTTCTTGTATCTAAAGACAACCATTGTACTTTTTACGTTTTCTTTTTCTTTTCTTTCTTTTTTTTTTTTGTTTGGTTTGGTTTCTTTCTTTAATAGCATATTAGCCTTCGAGACTTATAGAATAATTTTTTTTTTAAATTGACTCTCCCGTCGATTTTCGACGTATGAGGGTTCATACACACAATGAACATCCACACAGGGATTTGTTTATAGTGGTGAAGGCTTGTGTTGGACCATCCACACTTTTTGGCACAGACGATAGGAAAGAATTGGTGCATCAAGAGTTGCCACAAACCCAATCAACGACCGACCTCAGGAATTTTGAATTCAGAGTTATCCCTCTCCTAGACTGGTTACCTACCCAAGGCTGAAGAGCCCAGTCTGCCCTACTATTTAACCCATAGCTGGAGGGAGAATATATGGAGCCATACCTTTCCCAAGAGTATTAGCGCTATGTGAAATGCCAACAGCTTTGTCTAGGAATTGAACTCGAATCGACGAGTCCATTTTCCACGACTCTAACCACTAGCCCACGCGCCTCCATATAAGATAAAATTAATGGTACTATTTAACCCATAGCTCGGGCATTATGGTTTTCATACCATTCCTAACGTTATTGGTCCGAAAAGTGGACGTAATATCGCAACTGGATTTTGAACTATGTTACTATGATGTCACAGTGCAGTACGTTTCCCCACTCCACATTTAGTTGAAAAGTGATGAAAGATATGAATTTGGTGACTTGAAGAACGAAGCTAAGAATTTATAGGAATAAAAGATTTTATCGAAATGTTTAGCTTGGAATTTTGGCATCAGTCTGAAATATCACAAGATTTAAGTGCAAACAAACATGACGCGTTATTTTTTGCTCTCTCAACTGAACAGCTTCCAAGCCAAAGAAACAATGGAACTAAAACACGACAGATAGACGGATAGATGGATAATGGCCATAACGAAAGAAGAGAAATAGTGACTAGAATTACAGAGATAAATAGAAAGATAAGAACCAGCATGACAATAAAGGGGGTGTGAAGACTAGAATTTCATAGATAGATAGGTTTGGGTTATTTCCTATTACTCCAACCTAGAAAAAGGGGAACTACTCTGAATGACTGATTATTTATTTATTTATTTATTTATGGGAGAAATGTGAGGAGGTTAATCCGACAATATGTGAAGAAAAGTAGAAAAACACGGGATGTTATGGAAAGTGGATGTTTATTGTCGACGATGCAACGTTTCGGTCATTTTGACCATCATCAGGACCAAAGCCCAGTTCTTGCTTCAATGAAGGACATTTTCAGAATTGTGAAAAACAGTAGGTTGTCAGTAGAGACAGGATGGCTGGGGTTGGGTAGTAGATTTTTTTCCCTCTAAATTTCTTCCCTCTTTTATTTATTTATTTATTGATCTACTAGGAAAAAAGAAGACGGGGTTAGGGCTATGGGTTAGGGTTTAGGGTTAGGGTTAGGCGTTAGGGTTAGGGTTAGTTTAATGGGAAAATAATGGGTAGATTAATTAACAGATAACATTTTTCAGAGTGGTTCCCCTTTTTTTAGGTTAGAGTTATAGGATATAAACCAAGGTTTGGTTGTTTTGTTGTACACATATCGATACTTTTCGAGTCATTTAATGCTAAATCAGGTAATTTTTACCGTACCTGCTGTCACTTAGTGGTGACACAATTGAGTATTTAATAGGTTCCTCGTTGTTTAACTTGTTTCCTCGTTGTTTAACGTGCGTTCAGCGTGGCTCGACTCTAATGCATAGATAGGTAGATAATGACCAGCAACACAGAAAGAGGGATGTAGTAACAAAACTTTGATAGATAGGGAGATAGATAGATAGATAGATAGATAATGATCTGTATGTGAGAGAAAGGGGTGTAAGCATTAGGTACGTAACTAGATTGATAGATAAATAGATAGATAGATAGATAGATAGATAGATAGATAGATTATGACCAGCACAGGAGAAATGGAAGAGTAGCAACTAGACTTCCATAGATAGATATATAGATATATAGATAGATAGATAATGAATATAGATAGATAGATAGACAGATAGATAGATATCCTGAATAAGATAGATGAGTATATTTAGATTGATAGATAGATAGATAAACATACCGAGATATATAGATAGATAATAATCAGCCTGACAGAGAGAAGGAAATAGCCACTACAATTATGTATATATACGTATATATAGAGAGAGACAGAGATCAGAGAGACAGATAGAAATAGACAGAGAGACAGATAGAGATCTAGCTAGCTAAATAGATAGATTGGTAGATAGATAGATAAATAGATAGATAGATAGAAAATGAACATATCGAGCTAGATAGATAAGGAATATAGATAGATTGATAGATAGATAGACAGATAGATAATGATCAGCCTAACAGAGATAGGGAAATAGTGACGAGAATTTATATGTATATATATATATATATATATATATATATATATATATATATATATATATAGAGAGAGAGAGAGAGAGAGAGAGAGAGAGAGAGGAGAGAGAGAAAGAGACAGAGAGGCAGATAGATAGATAGATAGATAGATAGATGACACGAAATTTACGAATAATGCAAGTCTAAATTAAGATATATAATGTATATAGATAGATAGATAGATAATGATTAGCCTAACAGAGATAGCGAAATAGTAACGAGAATTATATATATATATATATATATATATATATATATATATGGAGAGAGAGAGAGAGAGATAGAAAGAGAATATATTATATAATATATATATATATATATATATATATATATATATTCTCTTTCTATCTCTCTCTCTCTCTATCTATCTATATATATATATATATATAGATAGATAGATAGATAGATAGATAGATTTCATGACAGATACGAATAATGCAAGTCTAAATTAAAGAACAAATATAAATGTCCAATGAAATATATTTGAAATCTTTCGCATATTTTTTTTTTTAATTTTTTTTTTTTTTATCTTCGGCTTTCGAAACGAAATTCTTTTCATAAATCTCGACGTTTTAATCAGCCAAACACTGTTTGTTGACAAGCACACGCTGCTGCATCAAACTGTTATAAAATATTGATCGATGACCAACCACAAGAATATGTCGAACTTTTCTATTTCCTTCCGTTCGCAAATACCAAGAAAAATAAAAAAGCACGTGTAGAAAAGAGCGAATTGTTATAAATCTTCCTCCTTTGAAGTAACAAATCAAAGTTGTTTTTAATACGGTGGTTCGGCGGATAGATCGATGAAGATATCGGTTGACGGTAAAGATAGATAGATAGATAGATAGATAAATAGATAGATAGATACATTCATACATACATACATACATACATAGGAACCGCATGATATATATATATATATATATATATATATATATATATATATATATATATGATTTTTATATGAAAATGCTGACTTACCTGTGAGATTTATCTCAATGGTTAGTTGAATACATGTTTCATAATGATAAGACAGCGATATAACAAATATAAAGTGCTCAATACATAAGTAGTGCGAATTTATTACAATATTCTGTGTATACCATTGTAATATATATATATATATATATATATATATATATATATATATATATATATATATATATATATATATATACATAGGCTAACTTGGATAGATATTTAGATAGATAGATAGGAACAGACTAAGATATATATATATATATATATATATATATATATAATATATATATATATATATATATAATTATTACTAAGTCATCCACAGACACGTGTTTTGGCGTTTCATGTCTCTTCAGTGTGGCTTATGAAATTTTCATTTAGTTGTTCTTATGGAAAATGTGGGATAATTTTTTAACCCCACCAACAAAATTAGGGTATGGATTTTATTGACCTTTGGTCTTTACTGGTCTCCACGAATTTTCCCATAAAAATGCCGAGCGTTCGGTCGTTGTACAAACATACATCTATCCATCCACCCATACATACATACATACAGGATCTTCCTTTCATATATATATATATATATATATATATATATATACGCAACAGTAACCAAGGACTTTGCTTAACCCATGGATTCTTCTTAACGTTAAGGAACACAAAGATTATACCTAACACTAAGGAACACTGAGGAACAATCAAGGCTAAATATTAATCCACGGTGGGACGCATTCCAACGGGTACTAGTGCTATGTGAAATGCAAAGAACATTCTCCGGAATTTGAACTCGTGTAGCTCAGTCCACCTTCTAGGACATTAGCCCCCGCCCCCAGCATGATATTCATTAGTTAACAAAATTACCAATACGAAGCTGATACTAATAACCCTGTAGCGATTGTCGGTCCCTGCTGGGATGGACTTTTGTGCAAAAAGCTTATATTCCCTTGCCACCAGGGTTTCACTCCTAGTTGGCACTACTAGCTTGGTATTTAAACAGCATCCCGGGAGTCTCTCTCTATTTCTCTTGGTCTAGCATCCACAAAATTTGGACTACATGCGTGGTGTTTCTGTCCATTAAGTGGGGGTCTGAGGCTTTGCCCCCCAACTATCAGTAAGTAACTCTCATATTCTTTATGAACTCTTTCTCACTTCCAAAGGACTTTTGTCCTATCTTTTTTTGTATCTTTCCATGTATGCCATTCTCCACGTGCTCAGACAATAAAGTCTGTATTTGTTGTTATATGTACCTCATTGTTCGGATTTCATTTATGTATATATGCACCTACGTTGGAAGGTTACTCTGAGATTTCTAACGCACTTTAAGAACCAATCATTCAATTTTTGTAACTGGTGACCCCAACGTGATAAACATGCGTAAAAAAGAATTTGTTATCAACAAAAATCTTATAACCCCAAAAAGTATTTAGGCTTCTCTTTCCAACTATTAGTGGAACTATTCATAGAAAAAGTTGACTATTTCGTTTTGTTTTATCTAATTTTTTCTTCGCACTTTTTCCTTTTACTGTGATGTTCAACCTCTTTTAGATAAGTCGATTTTTATCTTTGAATACCATCAGTAGCCAATATGTTTTGTTGGGAAAAAATTACTATTCTGGGCAATGCTTACAATAAACGTACTGAATGACTCTGGAATATCTCTCGGTCTAAGACTAATAATCCTAGGCTTTTTACTATCTTCTTCGAATTCTGGTCTCAGAATTCCCCAGACACCAAAGAATGTGGCAAACAAATTTCCAAACCAATCAGATTCAACGCTGGATTTTTTAAACCGATAAAAATGATTTCCGAAATGATTAAATCATTTGGGGTTCCTCAAAGAAAGTCTACTTAAGTAACTAATGAAGCAGATCTATCCAGTTGTCTCGTACAGTTTTATTTCAACCGCAATAAAAGTCGTCGGGGTGGCCTAAAGTCGGTATCGGCCATACAGCGAGGGAGTCTATCCCCTTTTCACTAGCGCTAGACCAAGGAGATTGTTTTCGGCATCTGAGACGGAGCACCACATCTACATTCAGCTCCTCACTTTACCGCACAGATCTATGTGCTACTCATACGCTGGGTTCGCGAGGGCTGGTATCGAACTCAAAACCTTGTGGTTTCTAGTCCGACACTCTACCGACAGAGCTAAACCGGCCCTCTTTGTATTCGAATCCTAATTTTTAAATATCTTCCCATATACAAATAAAATATTCATTATTTTTGCACAAAAAGCAAGCTCTGGTGATAGTGAATGTGTATATATATTTACTTTGCCATTATCTTTTTTATTTTAGTTCCATCCAGACATACATAAATACATTTATACACATCAACGGTCCTTCATATATGTATAGATAGATAACTCCTTGTGAGTTTTTCAAACCAGCATTAGAAGGTGATATTTAATTGGAGTCTGAGAGACAGCAGGTCTCCAGGAGTCTTCTGAGTCTTCTAGCTGATCTTAACTATGCTGTTATCTGGATGATCTAACTTTTTGTAAATTAATACTAGGTCTGGTCTTCTGGCCAGGATTAGGCAAACCGTTTGTATCTCAAAATCCCAGAAGATTTTATGAGTCTCATTCTCTAGGATGGATTCTGGTTTGTGATATATATCATTTTGTAGTATGGTCAATGTTAATTTTTTGCACAGTTCCCAGTAGATCACCTTTCCTACCCCGTTGTGCCTACTCTTGTATTCGTTTTCTGCCAGTTTGCTTATCCGCATTATTCTTATTTCTTATTAATGTTGTCACCTCAGCTAAATAATGGACCATATAGATAGATAGATAGATAGATAGATAGATAGATAGATAGATCTGAATAAACTGTGAGAGATAGATTGATAGATATATGGATATTTCTGAGCACGCTTATACCCACACATATAGACAGATATGAATAGACTTCAATAGATAGATACATAAATATGAATAGACTGTGATAGATAGATAGATAGATATAATGATAGATAGATAAATAGATAGATATAAATAGACTGAGATAGATAGATAAATAGAAACATAGATACATAGATGGATAAATATGAGTAGATTGCGATATATATAATATTATAAGACTTCTAAACCTGCAGTTCTAACCTGTCAATTGTTATTCATTGAAAGGACTGAGTTGATTAATTGGTTGGATTCTTACAGCATGTAAATCATTGGTTTATTTTATGCTGAAGACTTTTGTTTTATTAGGTATTCATAAATTTTAAAATTCATTTTTTAAGCACATTTGTAATTTATAAAAACTGATCTTCTTAACCCATAGATTGGACCCTAACACGTACTACCACTCATGGCCAGATAGAACCTAGAAGTAATGGCAATGAAGGGGTACGCATTACTCAGCAGAGCTCCAGAATTAAAACCTCACCACTCAGTACAGTTTAGCGTCATATCCAGGACACTTAAGACCCTCATCCATTGACTTCTAACATACACAAAGTGTGTTAAAAGAGCATCGGAAATTTTTGTACCTTTTGACACGTCTTGTAATCTGAAAAAAAATAACGTTCGATTTAGTTGTTTAGTTTTATCTTAATGAATATGAGCAAAAACTCGGAGATAAATCTTAAAAGAAATCCATTAGCAAGAAGAAATAAGTGTAATTGTATTCTTTATTTCTATATTTAACTAAATAGTTAAATTAGGAAAATGTTACAATGAAAGACAGGAGTGATGAAAGAATAAGTTTCAGTTGTTCTATTTTTTATTATACCCCCCTCTGTTTCAAATCTTTTCATCTGCATTCTTATTTAGTCTCATTAGCCTTTCTAATGCACATTAAAACTTACTTTACATTAAAACCTAAATATTTGCACCCGGAAGGTGCGTGTATTTGCTAGTATATACAATATAGTTTATAGCGCACTCATTCTTTCCTAACTAGATTCAGAATACCTCGTAGAAAATCGGTTATTATCAAAAGAATTAATAGCTTTGAGAAAGAATCAAAGAAACGTACTGGAAAATATTACCTCTAATTTTTAAACGTTCTACCACTTTTTGCTATTTTTAGTGGCTGATAATGGTAGTTCTCAAGTTTTTCCGTGTGATCCACCGCTTAAAACTGTTCACTAGAAAACTGGTAATATCAACGTTTTTGGTTACTCCATGTAGAATTCTAAAGATATTCCTGGACTAAAAATCTATAAGGATATCGCATTTCATTCATTTCTGCCCGGTGGATCAGAAGATATAATAGTTTTTTGTGATCTTGTTGAGTTCGAAAATGGGAATGGAAATGGAAATGTCCATGGGCGGAAATCCTGATTCAGCAACATTTCAAATTTCCATAACTTGAGAACATTTGGCAAATTTCACTTAAATATTTTTAGGATTGTCTAATGACTATAACATCTGCAGCATACAGGAAAATACAAAAAAAAACATTTTTGTGCAATGAGGGGGGTAATTGATTGAATTGACAGGGAATGACCCAACTTTAATTACCATAAAGCCCGTATGCAATATTAGGAAAATATTAATAACAAAACACCTAGTGAGATTTGGCGAGGGAAGGGTTCCAGCTATGACTTTGAGAAAACAGTCTTATGATTGCTGCCAAAATTCCCTAAATATAAACTAGAATGTTGTTATCCTCTTCTCTGTCCAGAATATCGATCGAAAAGACAGAATAGCACCAAGTGCTGCACGCATGAAATGCGTGGGTGTCAAACATGGGCCATAAAACCAAAACAGAATATGGCCTGGAACGCACTGAAGTGACCTTTGGCCCCCGGAAAATGCAGGTGTACATTTAAACTGCGTAGGCACAGAAAATGTGTAGATGTAGCCCATAACCAATGAAAACAGGCTGCGTAGGCAAGGTGGTGTGTCTACAGAAAAACTGCGTAGGTCTCACTATTAAAGAGGCGTGCCCCTGTGAGTTGAACAATTATAAAAAAGCTCTTAGAAATCTGGGTTGGAGATATGAAGATCGAGATCGAAATCGCTGGCAGTTATATGTCCTGAAGGCTCCGGTGTGTGTGCATCCTCTGACGCTCAGTCTACACACAATCAAAGAATATAATTTTATATTTTTATATATAAAAGTGTTTCGTATTCTTTGTCGGGTTCAATGAATGTATATAACACATTTTCGTGAAAGTCATTATCTTGATTGACCACACAATCAGTAATCTAGATCATCGTTTTGTTAGTTGAAGTAAACACGGTAAGACGACTTGAGTTCAGGCTGTTATTTAAATTTTGTGTACAGGAAACAATGGATAGATTTACGGGCCATTTTCGGTAAGTAGAGAAATAGTTTTTATTTACTAAGTTTATTATTATTTGGGTCAGCTATATCCCTATATCTGGGCATCTCACGTGGTGTAATGGTTAGCAAGCTATATTCGCAGACAATTGTTAGTGAATTCGATTCTCATTGGGCACCCCATACTTCTGGCCTTTGTCACATCTAAGCTAAGCTATATCCCTGCAAAATAAAAATAAAATCAAAATAAAATGCCTGCCTTGTCGGTTGGGGTTGTAGAATACCCGACCACACCTCTGCAGAGGGGTAAAATCTCCCTTATAGGGTCACCTGTTGATCTTTGGTGGTGATCCGTAATGCTTAATGACGAAGTCCTGGGGGCTGAGTGTTACATAATTGCTAGTACCCTAACACTTATGTACAGTTAGTGTAGAAACCAAAATGGCTGAATGAGTTACTGCCAGCGGCCTAGAGGACGATGTCATATAGGATTGAGTAACACGGGTTGACCTCACCTTCAACTCTTTTCCGGTGGATACCGTGAGAATCGGTGGAAAATTAGAAAGAAGGTCTATTCCGGTTTAGAGTAGAAAGAGTTAGTTTTAGTCAGATCGGCCAAACCACGAAGGTAGTAAGTCGCGTTAAGCGCGCTGCCGACTCAATCTGCGCAGTAAGTCTGGTAGCGATTTCGGAATAAAATATGATCTAAAGAAAATCGAAGTCTTGGGTTATTTATCCAAAAACTACCAATGACCCAGGGCTTATGATAAAGAGAAATCCCCAATAGAAGACCAGACATGAAATCCCCAAGACGAAGTCCAGACACTAGAAGAAGAACATAAGATACTAAAGATGAACAGAAGAATAAAGAGAGTATACAACAGTTACGTTTATTGGTATACAACATGAGCAGTCCATTAGATGCAACACCCCATTTTAGCCCTTACTTGCGGGCGGTCGAAGAAACCCCCTACGACCAATCAGCTGGTCTCATGAAGCCTTAGCACTTACATGATTGTCCCAACCCTATTGCCCTTACGGTAAACCCCGATCCTTTCTATCATATATGTGCAGTAATCCGAGGATCTTAGTGTCCTGGCTATGACGTTAAACTTATGTAACGTATTGGCGTTTTCACACGCTACACTAAATCGTATAAGTAACGTGGCGGTGGCGTTTCACGTGTTTCGCAGTGCCTCAAAACGCACGGCACTATTATCGTATATGTAACGTGGTGGTGGCGTTCACACGCTTAAACTTTTGGTTGTTTACTATATCCAGCAGTTCTTGGTTGCTAGTAGCAGGTCAAGGAAGTATCACCTTACGCACGCCGCGGGCTCTTAGTCACTGTCAATTGACTATTTCCACGGGTATCTTTGGGCAAGGGGATTTCATTCATAAAAGATCCCCGTAATATTCTTCGTCGTAGTAAAAGAAGATTATAATACCGTGCTTATTTTCATGGAGTTTATTGAAATAAATTCAAGCTTCTTAACTTCGAGAGAGAGAGGGTCAGCTTAATTAATGTAATTAAGAATATTCGATTGTTTCGAATCATTCTGGTCAAAGAGAGGGCACAGTCGCTTGGATCAAAGGACCATTAGCCGTCAAGAATACTGGGTTTTCTTTAAAACCCGTCTTCGTGTCGCCGAAATCTCCTTTAACGTTTTTTATTTCTTTTCGGTCCGATTCTTCAAAGACCACCCAGTAATATCAGAGAATCAATACTACATTTTCTTAAGTTTTCTCTGTGTGTCTGGCACAAGGCCACAAATATAGGTGTTCCGGGTAGGGCCGTCCATTATGTTACACTTATCTAATGAGCCGGAATGGTAGAATCTTTTAGTATCCCATTTATTTATTAAATAGAAAGGTTTTTTGAAAGACAATATGAATATCATCAAGTTACCATGGTAACAGTAGGCGCTAAGCATCATCGTAAAGTACTTCGTGATAACATCCAGGGTATCACCAAGCCAGCTATCCGCCGTCTTGTCCGCAGAGGTGGTGTAAAACGTATCTCTTGCCTCATCTATGAAGAGACCCGTAGTGTGTTGAAAGTTTTCCTTGAGAATGTCATCTGTGATGCCGTCACCTACACTGAGCATGCCAAGAGGAAGACTGTCACCGCCATGGATGTCGTTTATGCCCTGAAAAGACAAGGCAGAACCCTATACGGATTCGGAGGTTAAACATTTCCTTCAAATATCCTGATTTCCACTAAGCTCGGCATAAAATAACCCAACAAGGGTTTAAATGCCGTAAAATCAACCAGCCAACCAACCATTAGCTGATAATATAAAAAGATATAAGATGAGTATGCAACAGGTTGATGGGAAGGTATGTGTTCAGTGTGGCTTGATAGTAAGTCGAGGTAAAGGAATAGTTTACATATCTAAAAGAAGTAAAAAATCTTAGGGAATACGACTTGTAGGAAAATTAACTGAATGGAAATTGATATTGTCATTCGTTGGTTTTAACGACATCCCAACCTTTCATGGGTTATCCTAAGCCTTAAAATTACGGAATGGTGTTCATTATTCGTTCATATTTACATTTCTTCTGTATCTTTTTTTTTGTAATCATATTTTCAATATCCCTTTACATTTTTTAAAGATTTCACATTTGTTATCTAATCATTCGTTTGCAGACAATTTCATATGAAACATTGCAAATTCAAATATTCATAAGAAAATTAATTTGCCTTAAGTAAAAGTGCTTCAAGTATCGCTATCTAACATTAACGATATTATTTAATAATAATCATGTACTTGCACAGTTATATAATTTCGAATATTCCTACCCAATTTTTAATAATTTAAGAATATAACTAATAGGTACTACCGATTCGAGTCAGAGTTTACCTGGGAGTAAGTATTTAACCTCTTCTTGAACGAAGGTTATTTCCAACGTAGTGTAAAGTTGGTTTAAATTCTCAATTACCCAACTTCTAAATTAGTTGCCTTACCAAAGTTGAAGAAACCAAGCCTGTCCTACTTTTTACTAATAGCTTGGCGGAGAACAGATGTAATTTATGCCTTTACTAATGGCATCAGTACAAAGGGAAACACAAACAGTCTCGTCCAGAATTTGAAATCGGGTCGCCAATTCCATAACGATGGGTATCTTTATGCTATGGGAGCTGCACAAGAATGCTGCGTGCAGTCTTGAATAAGTCGTGGAAACAGCATCCCACAAGGAAACAGCTGTACGGTCACCTGCCCTCCATCTCACAAACTATCCGAGTGAGACGGACAAGGCATGCAGGACATTTTTGGAGAAGCAAGGATGAACTCATAAGCGACGTTCTCCTGTGGAAGCCAACACATGGACATGCAAGTGTGGGGCGCCCAGCAAGGACCTACATTGACCAGTTATGTGAAGATGCTGGTTGCTCCACAGAGGAGCTTCCAGGTGCAATGAATGATAGGGAGGGCTGGCGAAAGATTGTCATGGTTACCCGTGCTGTATGCGCGACATGATGATGTTGATGCTATGCGGACCATCCTCCTGCAAGAGAACCTTGCAGTAATGGCAATGAAGGGGATAGTCAACATTCGATAAATCCCCAGAAATGGAGCCTCACCACCAGATACAGTGTAGTTTTATACACAGTACACAACTTTTTTGGAAGAGGCGTCTTAGCCCGAAAACAATGCAGTCGATATAGGTTTATATAGTCAGTTAAAGAGAGAATATATCATTTAAAGATTTTAATGGAATCTGATGTCCTCGAAAAATCAATGTAATTGCTAAATTTGGATCTTTGAAATATTTTGTGTGGACCGAAATAGTTTCATGACTTTTGGGATTTCCTTTACACTTTATTGGTTGAAAAAGGCAGTCAGATGATCTCACGTTTCGTTCTTTCAATTTCAATTTGAATTGTATACTCTTCTCATTACTTCTTTACTTCTTATTTCTTCTGTTCTTCTGACATCTTAAGTTCTTCTAGGTCTCTCTAAGGTCTGGACTTCCCTCGGGGACTTCGTGTCTGGTCTTCCATTGGGGATTTCTCTTTATCAGAAGCCCTGTGTCATTGGTAGTTTTTAGATAATAACACAAGATTTCGATTTACTTTGATCATATTTTATTCTCGAAATCCCCCACCAGACTACCTGCGCAGATCGAGTCGGAGCGTGTATAACATGACTCACCACCGTCGTGATTTCTCGCCGACTGACTAAAATCTAGTTCTAATCTAAACCGGAAGAGGGTCTTCTCCACCGATTCTCACGGTATCCACCGGAAGGATGGATCAGGACAGGTCAAGCCTTGTCATTCAAATCCTTCAAGGCCATGGGCTGCAGCTTATAACGGCCATTTTGATTTCTACACTATTGCACATAAATATTAGGTATCTAATGATTATGTAACAGAATATCATCTGTATTCTGGAGCCCACGCCAGGATTTTATTTTGCTTTATATATATATTATATATTTACCAACACCTCCGCACGAGCAGGATGCGAGACAAGGTCAATTTCCTAAGCGGAGTTTAACAAGTTTGAATTCAGAGTTTTCCTTCTCCTAGACTGGTTACCTAGCCATGGTTAAAGAGTTCAGCCTGCCCTGATATTTACCCAAAGCTGGAGGAAGAGTTGGATTCATACCTTTCCCAAATGAATTAGCGCCATGTGAAATGCCCAAAGCTTCGTCCAGGAATTGAACTCGCGTTGACGAGTCCATTTTCTACGACTCTAACCATTAGATCACGCTCATTAACCTAATTCCATCAGTTAGAATCCTTGTCGCCATTGTAGAGGTTCAGTTGTCCTGTTGTACACAGAATCCAGTTGGTAATCATAATCTCTAGTGACTTCTTAATCTTCTGTTATATACATGTCCAAGTCTGTAGTTAACCCTGTAATATATAAAGTCTCAGTCTCTAGTGTTCCTTGGGTGTTAATTCAAAAGATAGGCATTTCTGGCAGAAACTTCAATAAACAATTTATTTGAAGACAGTTACAAACGAGCTTATGTGATTTCTGTCCTCGTCTTTCATTGGCCAATTTTTACCCGAAGTGCCTGTTATTGTTGGGAAAGTTCAAAATAGAAGTGACAATTTATATCTTATAATTCAACAATGTTTTGGGACTCGGTTAGATATGCCACAAATTGCGACCTGCCACAGAAAAGAGAGTTAAAAGAAAGGAGAAACAGCAGCACCCGCAACACCGACAGAACACCTTTTGTTTGCAGCCACTGCACCAGAGACTGCTATTCGAGGATCGGTCTGTTCAGTCACTCACATAACTGTAGGTGAGAGAGAAAAAAAAATACGCCATCGTGAGAAATAGACGGAATGTTGCCGACCATTTTTAAGACAGTTTCATGTGACTTAGAATTTACTCTTTTTGTATGTATATACCGAAACCCTCCATCTTCTCCACGATTAGGATGTGACACGAGGTCAATTTTTAAGCGTAGTACATCTGATTTTTAATTCAGTGTTTCCTTCTCCCAGACTGGAGGCACTTTCTCACCATCCGTCCCTATCAGTCATTGCTCCTGGTAGGTTTTCATCTCGGTATCCACTCCCCGCACACAGCTGTTGTATGTAATATTTTTGCTGTTTGGCCTACACCGATGTGTCCATGTATAGGTGTTCATAGAAGAACGTCACTTATGAACGCGTTCTTACTTCTTCAGCAATACCCAGCGTGTTTTTTTCGTCGTATACACTCCAAAACACATACATAAATACATATATACATAAGATCGCTATGTTCAGGAAGAAATATCGACGTACGTGTATGTGCTTGTGAATAAAAAGTTGCTGTCAAATCAATCGTTCTTCTCGCACTGGTAACTTCAAACGACATTTATTGGCCACGTTTATTGCTGCTTGAACAAGTTTATAACGCTTAGAAATCAGAAATAACACACGGGATCTCCCTTCAAAGAAACTGGATATTTGATAATTTGATTCTATTTGGGCGCCATTGTTTCAATCATTGAAAAAATGAGAATTCTGTTTACAAATGGCACGCTTCACATCAAGGATCCATTTTTAAAGTATCATTTGATTACTTTGTATTTTGACATGTAAGTGTTTCTGTCAAATGGTGAAAAGAATGAAACTTTCTTTTACGTTGTAAACTAACTCTTCTTTCTTATTCTCGCCAAATTCAACTCTTCCTTACTTTTTTTTCTCTTTACTTCTTTTTTGTAAGGATTCCTTTTATTTATTTTTTTCCATAGCGCTATTCTTACTCTTAGCCTCATTCTCTTTCAAAACCAACTTTTTATACATCACGTCTCCTCGTCTGTCTATCTATATTCTTAAAATAGTTAGGAATAGACTAACTGGTTACTGTATTGGCAGGATTAAAGGTGCCAATAAGTAGAGTTGATTTTTTTTTAGAAATAAAAACGAAGCAATCGTCATACGGATTTTTACCAAACCTCGAACGTCAAGACTTCGTCAATTGGGATGTCTTTACGGTTAATAAAACCAACAAACGTATCAAACCCAACAAGCCTACCCAACCCTAACCCAAACTCAGCAAGCCAACCAATCCCAATAAACGTGTTGGATTATTTGTGCGTATAATGTGTGCTAAGGATTACTTACTGGAAGGACAGACCAATATGCAACTCTCTAATTTAAGATGGGATAAACTCTGATACAACAGACCAACAAACGAGGATTATACAACCCACCACTTCAAGACAGAATAAACTCTGATACAAATACTATTTTAAGAACAGACAATCAAACGAGGATTATACAACGCACCACTTCAAGACAGAATAAACTCTGATACAAATACCACTTTAAGAACGGCTCAGTGAACAAGAATCAGAACCGATTCTACATCTTTCTACAACAAGAAAGATTCAAACTTTATGACAAGGGATCTCTACTGTAACGCTGCTTACAACTAGAGACCTAAGATGGTCACACAAAGTGTAACAAAGCCAACAAAATTCAACAAGTTTATCGAACCCAACAAGTCTACCAATTCCAAAAGGTCTACTAAACCCAACAAGTCTACCAATTCCAAAAGGTCTACTAAACCCAACAAGTCTACCAATTCCAAAAGGTCTACTAAACCCAACAAGTCTACCAATTCCAAAAGGTCTACCAAACCCAACAAGTCTACAAATTCCAAAAGGTCTACCAAACCCAACAAGTTAACCAAACCCAAAAAATCTATTAGACCCAAGAAGCCTACTAAACTGCTTGTTGGGTTTGGTATGTGTGTTGGTTTTATTAACCGCAAAGACATCCCAATTGATGAAGAGTTGACGTTCGAGGTTTGGTAAAAATCAGCATGACGATTGCTTCGTTTTCATTTCTAAAAAACAACAAACAAAAAAACAAACAAAAATCAACTCTACTTATTGGCCCCTTTAATCCTGCCAATACAGTAACCAGTTAGTCGATTACTAACTATTTTAAGAATATAGACAGCCGAGGAGAAGTGATGTATAAAAAGTTGTTTTTTAAAGAGAATGAGGCTAAGAGTAAGAATAGCGCTATGGAAAAAAAAATAAAAGGAATCCTTACAAAAAAGAAGTCTAGCAAATGTAACTCGCCTACCGAATTCAAAACCTTACCAAATCCACTAACACAACAAATCTACTAAATGCAACAAGTCTTGTAAATCCAAACAACCTTCCAAATTCCACAAGCTTACCAAACACAACAATGATAACAACCCAACAATTCTATCAAGCTAAAGACGTCTACCAAACATCTGTGTTATAAAGCTTTGCTTTCTAGTGCCAGAATATCGAACGATTGTGATACTCCAATCTTACAAATGGCTTCCAAAATCAATATTCTAAATTTTAGACTTTAGTTAAATTCAAATATTGTCTCGTTCAACTTGTGGGGTAAGGAAATAGGCAACTATTTAATCCACTAGACAGTCTCATTGTCTATGTCAGTTTCCATTTAATCAACTATTGGTTTTCGGGTGTTTTATGCTTATTTTTCGCCTTCTTATTTTCTTTTTTGTTTTTGTTTTTGTTTCTTCTTTGTCTCGTTTCATCTTTTCGTCTCTCCGCTTTCTTTGATCTTATCATCACTTCCCAATCATTAATTTCCCAACCTTTTTACTTTCGTTTTTCTTTCCTTATTCATCAGTCTTCTTTTTTTTCTTTTTAATCTATTTGTTATCCCTTTCTTCTTTTATGCAACTACGCATTCTACAATATTTTATCTGCGTCGGCGACTGTTCTATCACCATTTCCCATTTATTCGTACATTATTTATAAATAAAGTATATGTTATGATGGCCTTGTTTGATGTAATGGCTAACGAACTAGGCTAGCAGACACTGTTAGTGATTTAGATTCTCACAGGGCGCCTCTTACTTATGGTCTTGTGTCAAACTAAGTTAATCTTAGAATAAATATACAGTGTTGAATAATCATATTATTACAAGCAGATATATGCACCCTCCGAGCGCAAGTATTTAAATGTTAATGTAATGAAATATATCAAATTAGAAAGACTAATCAAACTAAATAAGAGTGAAAATAAAATAATTTGAAACAGAGGGGGTATAATTGAAAAATAGAACAACTCTGAAACTAACTCTTCCATCATTTTCCATCACTCCCGTCTTTCATTGCTAAATTTTCCTAATTTAAATGTTTAATTAAATTAGAAAGTAAAGAATAAAATTACAGTTATTCTTTTTGTTAATGGACTTGTTTAAAGAATTATCTCTGATATGTTTGCTTATATTCATTAAGATAAAACAAAAAAAGTAGAAATCAATAATACTAAGCACAAATGTATTAAAATCGAATTTCTGATATCAATATGCAAATTAGCCTTCCCGTTAACACTGAAAACTACTATTTTGTTGTATATATAATTGCAACTGCACGTTATTAGTATGTAGATAAGGTCAACAGTATTAATCATCATCATCATCATGTCGCGCTGTCAGTGCGGATATCCATGACAATGTTCATTTACATAATAATCAAATTCATTGGTACATATTAGACTACCTCTCATCATCATCATCATCATCATCATCATATCGCGCTGTTGACACGGATATCCATGACAATCTCTCTCCATCCGTCCCTATCGCTCATCATTCTCGGGAGGTCCTCTATGCAGCATCCTGTATCCGCACAGAGCTGATCAATGTACGTTTTTGCTGGTCGGCCCACACTGGCGTGTCCATATGCTGGCTTCCACAGGGGGAAGTCGCTTATGAGTTCGTCCATGCTTCTCCAGCAGTGTCCTGCGTGTCTTGTCCGTCTTACTCGGATGGTTTGGGTGATATGTGGCAGGTGACCGTACAGCTGTTTTCTCGTAGGGTGTTGTTTCCACGTCTTGTTTGGGATCACCCGTAGCATTCTTGTGCAGCTCCCATCTAGTTTATTCTCTAGTCGCTTAGTTAGGGTCCAGCACAGACAGGTTAAAGAGACAGTTCTTCCAGGCCGACAGTATTAATAGTGTAAAACAATTTTATAAATAATTGAAGTTTAAATAGAAATAAAAATCATGGAGAATATGGCGCAAATAACAAATGGAATTGTAATATGAGTAGTAGTATAGTTTCTTTCAAAAACAGACCAGAACAATCTCTATTATTGTTGTGATGTTAGTCCCAACAGTAAAAAGAAGTCAAGTCGAGATAGGGTAAAATAAGACAAGTGTATTTACAATCATGGTACATGTACGACTAGCTTGTCGTTAACGGGAACAGTAGTACCTTTCCACTCGGTGTCTCACTATTTATAGTGAGAAC
>CM042141.1:68513769-68516269 GCA_023376005.1 Doryteuthis pealeii | reverse complement strand
GCACAAGGCCAGTCTAATACTGATAGAACGGAAAATGTGCTTAACCCCCTCCTTAAGCCCTCTCTCTCTCTCTCTCTCTTTCTATTTCTCTCACTGTGTGTGTGTATACACACACAGTGAGGCGTAATAGTAATAAAGGGTTACGCCACACTCCCCCAGATGTCCGGAACTGGAGCCTCACCATTAGATGTACTTAAGTGTCATATCTAAAACAGGCTTTTCTATGAGAGTGGGGTCTCACTCCCCTGCAAGGGGAAACAGTCAATTATTCTATGCCCCACGGATATATTACGGTTAAGTTAGCAGAAAGCACCGGTTACCGCTAGATCACGAAAGATAAGCAACAATAAGCCTATTCAATACTTAATTTGGTAGACCACTTAACCAACAGCAGGTACGGCAAGCAACCTGTCCTTTATCAAAAAACTAGAATCGGCTACAAGGCATTGCCTGGGTTGAGGGGAGCAAAACATTAGTCTTGCAGAGATCTGTTATACCTGAATCACGAGTTGGATCCTCACAGGATGCCCATTAAAATCTCTATGTAAAAAGACCTTGCGCCAGGGGAAAAAGTGCACAGGCACTCTGAAAAGGAGGATTAATGTTTTTAATTTCAAATATTAAATGCAAGAAAAATCTCTGCTGTTACTTTTAAATTTTTTTTTTAATTACCTTCACGATTATGAAGTTTTTGCTCAAAAACAAGATCTAGTGATAGTGAATGTGTATATCTATTCACTTTGTTATTAATTGTTTTATTTTTCGGAGTTTCCTCCGTACTTGCATACATACATAACACACAACTGCCTTTACATATGTATAGATGGACTTGATTCGGCATTTAAATGACCCGAAACGGGTTTTATGCCGTAAAACGAAACAACCAATCAACCAACATCAAATGTTGAGATTACGGTTAAGTAACGCTGAAAGCAGCGGTTTCCACTAGATCACTGAACCCCTCCACGTGAACAGATGTGACACCATTTAAACCCTTTTCACCCTTTACCTACCACTGTCATCTAAATACATGTTTTCCCTAATACCAGTTTTAGTACTTAAAACAATGAGTTTCAGAAAAATCATAATAGAGAAGAAGAAAGACATTGTATTTAACTCTTAACATCCTATACCACTCATTTTCCTAATCCGACCGAAACTCTTAACATCCTGTTGAGATTTTCTAAGTCCAGAGCATTCCTATACAATGGCTAAAAAATGACTTTGCATCTAAAGTTACCTATTATTTCCCTTAAATCAAAGATTTCTACATATGTTTAATATTAAATCAGCGACGGATTTGTTCAATACTTAATTGTGTGAACCACTTAAGCAAACCGGAGACGGTAAAGCAACCTGAGTCCTTTATTTATCAAAATGTCTTGTTATTTTGTCTGAATCATTTAGATGAGACTGGATGTGTATAATCTTGATTTTTCGGACTGTTTCCCATCATCTATTTTGTATATAAAAAAACTCAACATTTCGGCCGCTGTATCCTCTGGCCTTCTTCAGGTGACGTATCTCGGATTGATAGATGTGCTAAAACAATGGCATCCTTATTCGAATTAGATATTCAAAAGTTCTTCAGCGCCTAGTTTGATCAACAGTCGAGGTTCGGCCATTGATATGCTCGGATAGACAGGGAACGCCTGAAGAAGGCCGGAGGATAAAGCATCTGAAACTTTGTTTTTTTACATACTACAATAAAGATGAGTAAAACAGTACAATAAATCAAAATTTCCTATAAGTCCAACATAAACAAAGGGAACCACTCTTGACTGATAAATTATTTATTTATGTATTGATCTACTAGGAAAAAAGAAGACGGTTAGGGTTAGGGTTTAGGGTTACGGTTACGGTTTATGGTTAATTTAAGGGGAAAATAAATAAATTATTTATAGGTCAAGAGTGGTTCCCCTTGTTGGACTTATAGGAAATAACCATATAAACATCATATTATTCGGCTTTAAAATGAGCCAGAGTTGATATGCTGCAAAAAAAAAAAAAAAAAAAAGCAACCAAGCAACCGAATGGCAGAGCAAAATAGTGCTTGACAACAGTAGGGATGAACTGTTGAATTAACGTTTGCAGACTATGACTCTATGGCAGGGATCCAATTCTGAGAATTAAAAAACTCTTTGTTTCACCGGTTGTTTGTTCACTTCATGTCAGATCTTTTTGTAATTATTTTACAAGAAGACATGATCATATCACTATTTATTCTGACAACGAGGCGAATAAATAGCGGTACATTTTTTATTTAAATCATCTACACATTCTTTGGAGTAAACGCGTTCGATTAGATCGATTGAAAGAAACAATGAAAATGTTCAGAGCTTTCAGGAAATATTCTCATGACGTTTAATTCATTTAGCGATATAAAACGCGACATTTAAGAGAAGTATAGAACTAAGTGAATTAGAAAATTCACTGAGCCGTCTGACATGATGAACATTAAAACATTATGGTCATATCCTATGAAAGTTTTTACTCATCC
>CM042141.1:68465087-68513669 GCA_023376005.1 Doryteuthis pealeii | reverse complement strand
CGAAACCCAATCATATTTATCAAAATATAAGAAATCATTGCCGAATAAAATGGATTAGTTTCATTCTTTTATACAAAGAAATATAACCATCCTTCTCTCTATTCTTCTTTTCGCTTTCTCTATCTCTATCTCTCTCTATCTCTCTCTCTTTCTCTTCACACACAACACACACACACACACAATCACTCTGTCTGACTCTCTTCCTCTCTCACACACACTTTGTTGACACCTCTCTCTCTCTCTCTTCACCACACACTCTCTTCTCTCTGGATTCTCTCTCTCTCTCTCACACACTTCTCTCTCTCTGACTCTCTCTCTCACACACACACTCTCTCTCTCTCTCTATGTTCTCTCTCTTCTCTCTATTATATATATCTATATATATATTCTGGACTCTCTCGGTCGATTTCGACGAATAGGGTTTCATACTACATACATAACCATTAGTGATTTGTTATAGTGGTGAAGTCTGTGTTGTGACCATCCACACTTTTTGCACAGCGATAGGAAGAATTCGGTGCATCAAGGGTTGCCCACAAACCCAATCAACGACCGACCTCAGGAATTTTTTATTAGGCTGGTTTACATACCCAAGGCTGAAGGGCCAGTCTGCCCAACTATTTAACCCATACTGAGGGAATTTGAATTCAGAGTTATCCCTCTTAGACTGGTTACCTACCCAAGGCGAAGGGCCCAGTCTTCCCTACTATTGAACCCATAGCCGGAGGTAGAACATATGATCTCATACCTTTCCCAAGGGTATTAGCGCTATGTGAAAATGCCAACAGCTTCGTCTGAATGAACTCGAATCGACGAGTCATTTTCCACGATCTAACCACTAGCCCACGCGCCTCCATATCTCTCTCTCTTCTATATTATATATATATATATATATATTATGGAATGCGCCGACGTGTTACATAATAAACAAAGGGATAATTGTGGCTTTGGCAGTAAGCCAATGCGAGTAAGCCAATGCCTCTATTTGTCGGACGTATTTCACTTTATCTCTATTTGTATTTGTCTACTTTTCTGTTATTACATTTTTCTACATTTGTTACCCGTCGTTTTGTTCTTATTTGGACCCCTTAAAACCTCACAACAGTATGTAAAGGCATTCGAATAAGAATTGCAAGGTTCAGGTTCTTTAATACCTGGTATTCTGCCAACCAGCGCCATGAGTAGCACAGTTTAGGTAATCGTATCTGTGTTGTAAGCATTCTGAGAACTCGAACCCAATAAAAACTTATTCCCTGGTGTTTTTATGTTGTTGTGATGTGTGTGTGGTGTGTTGTGTGTGTGTATGTGTGTGGTGTGTGTGTGTGTGTGTTATGTGTGTGCTGTAGCAAGTTTAAAAAGGGATATACACCTTCACTGTCCGCGGGATACCGATTAATAGAATAATCTGCAGCGTTTACAGCTATCCTTATGCATATAAACACAATTTTGTGTTGGACCTGTTTAAACTAGATTAGATTTGAGGTGGGCTAATGATGAGGGTGCCAATTATGGAAATAACATTTTGGTTGGACATAATCAAATATTGCGACACTTAATTAGTTTCCGTTGATTGTTATTACACCCTGTCGCTAAGAAGCTAAAACTTAGAGGAGTTGAATATGTTGGAAGACTCGTACAAAGGGAATGATTACAGATAAACTTTTCGCGGTCAATTGTTTGGCTTTCCCTCTTTATTTCAGGACAGTTTAAAACGATAACCGGTTGGATGATAGCTTTCTTAAAGGCACTGAAAATTTTTCAAGTATTGATAGAAAATAAATTCAAGCTACCTTTGCAATCTGTGTATGGTGGTACCAAATTCTCAAATAGTCTGCTTGTAAATGTGTGCGTGCATGCAAACACACGGTTATATATGTACATTCAATCAAATTTGTAATATACAATCATTATTATATATATATATATATATATATAATACTATATATATATATATTAAGGACTCTCTCATCGATTTTCGACGCAATGAAGGTTTCACTCACACAATGAACACCACACAGTGATTTGTTTATAATGGTGAAGGCTTGTGTTGGACCATCGACACTTTTTGGCACAGTCGGATAGGAAAGAATTTGGTGCTATCAAGGGTTGCCACAAACCCAATCCAACGGACGACCTCATGAATTTTGAATTTCAGAGTTATTCGACTCTCCTAGAACTGGTTGAAGGGCCCAGTCTGCCCTATTATTTAACCCATGCTGGAGGGAATTTTAAATTCAGAGTTATCCCTCACCTAGACTATATATGTATATATATATATATATATATATATATATATATAATTCATATATATATATTCGAATTCAGTTAAGATGGTCTTGCAAATTTTAGATTGCTAACCATTAAAAACACATGAGGCGCCCAAAAGTATTCCACACACACACACACAACACACACACAACCATATATATATATATATATATATATATTATATATATATATATATTAGCAGAAGAACGTTGTCAATGACTGGTGTAAATGATTTTAGGAACACCAGTGAGAGAAAGAGAGAGAGAGAGAAAGAGAGAGAGGGGAGGGAGAGAGGAGTAAGAAAGGAGAAAGAGGGAAAATGATTTAGCAAATGCTATGAAATTAAAAAAATCAACTTCGCTTATTAGCCATTTATATAATGCATTTAGAGCAAGATTCAACCCGGCTTAATTTCGGGAATTCTTTTATAATGGAGCGTTCTGTGTCTGTTTGTCCTAACCAAAACTACCTCAATGTTTACGTCACGTCAAACATCCTCAGGAATCGAGAAGTTTATCAATGAGTATTTAATTTTTTAGTCAAATCATTTATACATAGATTAAATCTTTATTTATTAACGATGACTAAGAAAATCTGAATTAGATTTGCCTTCAAAACAGCCCATGTCTAAGAATATATGTTTACTAAATATATGGTGTGTTGATTTGCATACTGGTTTTAACAAAAACATGGTTAAAACGATTATATTGGTGTTATAGATTTCTAATGTCATTGTTTTATTTCTCCAACTCATTAAATCAATCATATGAATAATTTTATTAGAAAACCAAATAAATATGATTTAAAATAAGGTGTAATCTTTTTTATGTGTATTTCATATTTAATTTATTTCGTCTTTCTAATTTATTATATTTTCACTAATATTTCACAATAATATATTTCATAATATTTCACAATATTTCAATATTGGATATATTTGTTCTCATCAGACATTCAAAAAAAGAAAAAGAAATTACAGTTATTCGCCCATTTCATTCATAACATGAGGAAAAAAGAAAGGTGGAGAAGAAGAAGAAAAAAAGAGAGGAAAAAGAAATAAGAAGAGAAATTATAACCACACAAATAAAAACGTAAACACATCCATTTCTGATACGAACCTCTGATGAAGTTTATGCTTCGAAATCGATAAGACAAAAATAACATCTTTTTTGTTTTTATTTTTCATACGCATTGTATTTGCATTCAAATTACTAATATATTATAATATTTCATAACATTAAAACTTGAATATTTACGCCCGGTCGTCGCATATTCTTGCAAGTTGTTATAATTTCTTTTAGCTACATTAATATTTCTCTCCTTTTTATTGTTTTTTAAATGAGAAAGAATTGTACATTTTTCTGATTCACTTCCCATCCTATATAACCGCTTATCAACTTTTCAGAAGCTTTGCATAGTTAAGACGCTACCAGTTCGTCTGAAAAGGGTTAATATTGATTTTGTTTTTCAGGGATATCGGGGGCACGGGACCCATTATTTATTTTCTAGGCAATGTCATCTAAATAAGTGACTTTAGACTTTCTCCCGGGGGGTATTGTCTAAATAAAGGTGTCCAAATGCAAGCCCTTCATGTTGACCGAGCCTCGTTTAATTGGAATGTTTTGGGGCGTTTTGGATTTTTTGGTACCAGTTTAAATAGTCAATAGTCGCTAAGTGGTGTTTATCTTCGTAATGCATTTTTAGAGGACACCTTCTGGCGTCATAACGGGTTATTAAGATTCTATCACCTTATCGTAAATCTACATGTCAAGTGTGAACGATCTTCACATGTTTTTCTGTTGATTTTTAACACCCTCCTCCTCCTCCTCCTCCTCCTCCTCCTTCTTCTTCTTCTTCTTCTTCTTCTTCTTCTTCTTCTTCTTCTTCTTCTCCTCCCACTTCTTTTCAGTTGTACCATTACTGTTGTGTTTATCATGAAAACTAGATTCGTGTTGACAATACTAAAAATGCGTGGGTATTTGTCGCAATCTACCAACATACAGCCAAATTGTTCAATTTTCAAATATATTCTTACAGGTGATAGCAGGTTTTTCCAAGTTGAGTGTCTAATTCTGGTGATTCTGAATGAAAACTGTCTTTTTGTCGCCACATTGTCAACATTGATTTCATGTCCACGCTACCCTAACTTAGATATAAATGCTCTGCTAACAATATTGAGCAATATTAGCTCATAAATATAGCACTCTCTATTATCAATATTAATATATATATATATATAAATATGTGTGTGTGTGTGTGTGTGTGTGTGTGTGTGTTCCATCATGGGGTTAACTGGTTATACGTACTTGCTGTCACATGATCTCCTCTAAGATGCTGAATGCCGTGAGCTGTCGTTTCAGCTCTTGGTGTGTGTGCTTTTCATGTGATTGACTACAAACAAGCAATTTACGGAACGGGGGTAGAATCTGACCGACGGTACCCCCCCTCTCTCTCTCTCTCTCTCTCTCTCTCTTCTCTCTCTCTCTCTCTCTCTCTCTCTCTTCTCCAACGTCCTTTTTTCTTCTCTATCACGTGACCCTGTCAAGCATACTGTTCCCTGAAAACAACACATAACTGTCTTTTTGTCGCCACATTGTCAATGTTCATTTGCATAATAATCAAATTCATTGGTACATATAAGACTACCTCTCATATAATCATCATAATGTCGCGCTGTTGGCGCAGATATCCATGACAATCTCTCTCCATCCGTCCCTATTGCTCATCATTCTCGGGAGGTCCTCTGTGCAGCATCCTGTATCCGCACAGAGCTGATCAATGTAAGTCTTCGCCAGTCGGCCCACACTGGCGTGCCCATGTGCTGGCTTTCACAGGAGGACGTCGCTTATGAGTTCGTCCTTGCTTCTCCAGCAGTGTCCCGCGTGTCTTGTCCGTCTCACTCGGATGGTTTGGGTAATATGTGGCAGGTGGCAGGTGGCCGTACAGCTGCTTTCTCGTGGGGTGCTGTTTCCACGTCTTGTTCAGGACCACCCGCAGCATTCTTGTGCAGCTTCCATCTAGTTTATTCTCTAGTCGCTTCGTTAGGGTACAGGTGGTGCAGCCATACAGCAGCACTGATACGACAATGGCCTGAAAGAACTGTCTCTTTAACTTGTTTGTGAGATTGGATTTTCATATGACCGATAATTTATTTATAGCGCCCATGCCTTTCCTATGCGTGCATTAACGTCGTTTTCTGTGGAGGAGATGTTACTGCCTAAGTATCTAAATTTTTCTACCGAGTTTAGCAGTTTGCCATCGATGGTGGAGATGTCGCTTTTGTTTTTGAAAGACATGAACTCAGTTTTATCATAGTTAATGTATACGCAGACATTTCGTGCTGCCTTTTCTAGGCTGTGTAGCAAGACTACATCTAGATGTATTTATTAACTAATCTTAGCTTTGATGTGACACTAGGTCAGCTTATGGGGTGCCCAGTGAGAACAGAACTCACTAACAATGGTCTGCAAATCTAGCTTGCTAACCATTACACCACGTGAGGTGTCCACTACCTCTAGTTATTTACTAAGCTCAGCTTAAATGGGTCACAAGTCATTTACTAAGCTTAACTAGGATTTGGCCCAAAGACAGAAGTGTGGGTTCTATATATTAAATGGCTGAACTTTTAGAAATTGCCCAGTTTATTTAGAACAATTGATGTATACCCCTTTGCTGGGTTTATAAATAACGAGATAGTTCTTAGGAAGGTGATGAGAAGATGAGAGGCATTCGTATAAGTCTCCCTCGTATTTAAGTCTTTTCTTACTTACTTGTGTAACTCGGCTGGTACCATTTGTCTGTTTCTTCATTTCTTCTAACTAGGTCTGGTCTGTATTCAAGATGCTGCTCTGACTTTAAAATCCTTGTCTGATTTTGCAGATGCTGGTTCGCCATTAGTAGAGGACCAAAACAAGGCCTATATTTTATTGTGATCACATTTTTTATTTGAACCAGATTTTTCAACCGCGACGGAGTCGAATCGAAGAAAATGCTTACACCACGGCATATTTGGTTAAACTAACTAACTAACCTCTTGTCCTTCGTTTCCAGGCCAATCTGTGTGTAACCGGAAAGACGGCCACTTAAAGGTTATTACTTATCGATCCTAAGGATTTTGAATTTCAAGGACTTTTAATTACAAATCCAACAACACTAGCCGTCTAAAAAACAACGATTGGATATTAAAATGACATCTTAATTATCCACTAATGTGTTGCACTCACATACATATACACGCATACATCCACAAAATAACAATCACACAAACATACTACCCCCCCACACACATATATATATATATATGAGGAAAAAATGAGTAAAGAAAAGAAATGTAGAGGGATAAAAATGAATTTAATCGATATCACTTTTAATCGATATCACTTACACATGTGTTTCAGTCCGTTTATCAAAATGTATACGGATTTACCCTATCATTATTATTAAAATAATCAGATGGAGTTGAAATGATGATAATAATAATAATAGGAAAAATGTAAAAGTATTCCGTACACAGAGAGATTTTTTACAACCTTCATCAGATTATTTTAATAATGATAATAGCGTAAATCCGTATACATTTTGATAAACGGACCGAAACACATGTGTAAGTGATATCGATTAAAAGTGATATCGATAAAATTCATTTTCATCCATCTACATTTCTTTTTTTTTACTCATTTTTTCCTCATATTGTCGGATTCAATTCCCTTTCCATTCTTACATATATATATACTAGCAAATATATGCACCCTCCGGGTGCAAGTATTTAATTTAATGAAATATTATATTAAATTAGAAAAGCCAATGAAACTAAATAAGAATGCAGATAAAAAGATTTGAAACAGAGGGGGGTATAATCGAAAGATAAAATAACTGAAACATACTCTTCCATCATTCCCGTCTTTCATTGCTAAATTTTCCTAATTTAACTATTTAGTTAAAATAGGAGGTAAAGAATAAATTCACAGTTATTTCTTCTTGCTAATGGATTTTTTAAAAGATTTATTCACGAGATTTTTGCTCATATTCAATAAGATAAAGCCAAACAATTAGAAATCATTAATACTAAGCACATATTTATTAAAATCAAATGTTTGAAATTAATATGCAAATTAGCCTTCCTGTTCACACTGTAAACTGCTATTTTATTGTATATATATAAATACAGTTGCATATTATTAGTACGTAGATATGGTTAACAGTATTAATAATGTTAAACAATTTTATTAATAATTGAGGTTTAAATAAAAATAAAATCATGAAGAATGTAGCGTAAATAACTAAGGGAATTGTGACTTGAGTAGTAATATAGTTTCGGTTACAGACTGAAAAACACACAATCTCCATTATAATAAGATAATATATATATATAATGTCCTGACCCTATTGCCCTAGGTGTCAATCAAATCTAATTAATGGCTCAACACAAAATGAATAACGTACACTCGGTTGATCACCTAGTGTATTTAATCTAGCGTAACCAGACAATAATCAAGTTTTTGGACATTCACCGTATCTGTGTGTATTTCGATATTGATTCAATTATAATTTTTATATCTAAAATAAATTAATTAATTTCTAACTACTTACATCATTTAAGTTTAAAATGAACAAAACTTTGATGTAGATAATAAACATCTTATTTTAACTTTGTTCTTTTACGTAATTAGATATTTTTTGGGGGGGTAGATTTGGACAAGCGCTCTTGCTTGAAGCCTAAAGGATGGCCACTAAAATCGTAAGATGGACAACTTCTCGTGCTATTACAGCTTATGTTGTAAAAGTATCGAAAATGGTCATTATTTGTTTTTTCTGCCCTGGATAATGAAATTGAGAAATTAATCTGCATTATGCGTAAAAATGGGCAAATTTTCACATTTTCATTTATGTCAATAAAACAACATATAAATTAAAATGTATATATACTTTTGCAAATTTAAACTCACTAAGAGAATAGAAAATAAAATGACTAACTTTTGACAGTCGTCCTAAAGAGGTTCTAGCCGAAAAACTAAAAAAAAAAATCTAGTGGCGGAGATTGTGGTATGCACTGCTGATGAGACCAAAGGAGGTCGAAACAGCTGTCCAGTGCTCCGGATGTCGCAAATGGTGTTTGCCGAGTTGTCTGGTCGTGGTAATATGATTCAAAATTATCAATTATATATATATATATATATATATATGTATATATATATATATTGTCCTGACCCTATTGCCCTGCGTGTCAATCAAATCTAATTAATGGCTCAACACAAAATGAATAACGTACACTCGGTTGATCACCTAGTGTATTTAATCTAGCGTAACCAGACAATAATCAAGTTTTTGGACATTCACCGTATCTGTGTGTATTTCGATATTGATTCAATTATAATTTTTATATCTAAAATAAATTAATTAATTTCTAACTACTTACATCATTTAAGTTTAAAATGAACAAAACTTTGATGTAGATAATAAACATCTTATCTTAACTTTGTTCTTTTACGTAATTAGATATTTGGAGGCGGGGTAGATTTGTCAGATCAATAATTTATCAACAGAATTAAACACATAATTATTTAATTAATTTGCTCATTTAATTTGTAATTTACAAGTAATCATAGATTAACATATCTATAATAAGTCAAATAATATCTGTGGTTCATTTGAACACTGAAAATTAATTGAAATAGTTTGGTCTGATTTGTTTTTTTAGTTTAATTGCATATAGGAATCCGTGGTCTATGTAGAGCCAAAGCCATCCTTGTCGAAGAACTAATTTAACCGATTTCCCAACCCTATTGCCCTTATGGCAAGCCCCAACCCCCTTTTATCATATGGGTGCTAGAAGGCGGTGGCTGCGGGTCTACATGTCCTGGGAATGACGTTAAACCTTCAGTGGATTATGGCTATACGGAAATGTAGATTTTATAGAATTAAAATTATTAGGGGTTCAACCAGAACCCCAACCTAAAAGAAATATTTCATTGGATGTATTTAGCCTACTGATTTGCTACGGGGAGTTACGCCAGCTGAAACTAATTTTGTACAACCTCTTTTGACCTTGCAAATTTCCCCAAGCCCGGTTTGATTTTTCTCTCTAGTTCGGTGACAATCTTTATCTGATGGTGAGGTTCCAGTTTTGGAGGTTTGGGGAATGTGGAGCACCCCTTCATCACCATTGTTCCCTGGTCCACTCTGACCCGGAGTGGTAGTACCTGTTAGGGTCCCATCTATGGGTTAAATATAAAAATGTATTCATAAAAAAATTGTATTATCCATTAAGAATTGATTCATTTCAAAACTTTATCGGCATTAAATGACCCACTGAGGTTGATATGCCACAAAACAAACCAAACCAAATAATTTAACCGATAGCTAGGTGATGAGATGGTTCATACATTTCCCAACGGTATTAATCCGAAAGTTAACATAATAGAGTGACTAGAGTTTAAACATCTTTATTACAACATGTTAGCCACTACGCCACGTGTTCCCCTCTCGTTAAAATATTTTGTTTTATTTAACTGAACAAATTAAGCAAAATGGAATACAGAAAAGAGGGTTTTGCATAAAATATTGTGTAGGCATTTACGCAAACACTTCCCCACGGTAGAATATGGTACAAGCTCTCAGGTTTGGAGCACCCAGCGAGGATCAAACTCCCTATTCAGTGGATTAGCTTGGTGATATAATGAATATGTAAATACCTTGTTACTCCCTCACTATAATCTGATTGGACAGTGTCATGTATAAATAGTCGAAACTGTGTTGGTCCTATACCTAATGCCAACAAGCTAAACTTACTCGCTAGACGACACCACGACTGCTCGGCAGACGGATTGCTATTCGACGTACCAATTACTACTGCGATAATATAACAAATACCAACTTCAGAATATATCCCTTAACCCGGATATATCCTTTGCTTACCATTACACAAAAATGGGACCCCCCAAAAATCGTGTATACAAAAATCTTTTAGAGGTACCCAGGAACAATTCCATTCCAGCATTTACCTTAATGTAGATTTACTCTGTAAGCCATATAAAACACGTTTAAGACCACACTGTGACAATTTCTATACTCGTTCACGCGTGAGAATTGGTGACTTCTTCTTCTTCTTCTTCTTCTTCTTCTTCTTCTTCTTCTTCTTCTTCTTCTTCTTCTTCTTCTTCTTCTTCTTCTTCGTATTATTATTAGTATTATTATTAGTATTAGTATTATTATGTTTTCATACCTGTAAATAGCCGGTGGTTCACTGGAGGCTGAGTGACAGCAATTCTCCTCAGGTCTCTAGCCGATTCCAACAGTGCGGTTGTTTGAAGGGTCTCGATTCTTCCTCTGATTTCAAATTCTTTTCCAGAGCTTTGGGGACCGTTCTAGGGGCAGCAATTACAATTGGTACGATCTTCACCTTCATGTTCCACAGTTTCCTCAGTTCTCTAGCAAGTCCAAGTACTTGTACATCTTTGCACTCGCTTTCATTTTCCCTCGGTGGTTGGTCGGGAAGGCAAAGTCCGCGAGATGACAGGTTCTCTAAATCTGGTTGATCAATACTAGGTCCTGGCCGGGATTAGATGATCCGCCTGTATCTCGAAGTCTCAGATAATTTTTTGTGTCTCATTCACCAGAACAGGTTCAGGTTTGTGCATATACCATTTAGTTGTATGGTGAAAATTGAATTTCTTGCACAATTACCAGTGGATTATCTTTTCCTCCGAGTTGTTCCTTGTCTTGTACTCTCTTTGTGCTAGTTTGCTGCATTCGCTAATTATGTGATTAATTGTTTTGTCTCTGTTTTCACACATTCTGCACTTGGTATTCTGCCGCGTCTTATATAGTTTACCTTTGTATAGTTTGTTCTGATTGCATTGTCTTGTGTTGCGATTTTAAGAGATTCGGTTTCTCTCTTGAGGTTTCCCTTTCTAGGGCACAAGCATCGAAGTTTTAATGTAATACAATATTAGATTAGATTACAAAAACTAATGAAATTATATAAGAATGCGTATAAAACAGATTTCACTTATTCTGATTTTATTTTAATTGATTTCTGTATAAAATTATGCATAGAATTGCTTTTAACACGTTTGAGAATAAAACAATAATATTAGAAATCAATATCACCAAGAAATTATTTATTAAACCCGATTTTGTTAAAATCAATATGCAGATTATTCACACCACATACTATTTAAACTTTTATTTCTTAGTGATATATAAGGATCATTGTAGGATTTTAAATGCATTAATAACATGGGCTGTTTTGAGGCAAATTTAACTCAGTTAGACTTTAATAGACACATCGTTAATTGATATATATATATATATATATAATACAGGGTTGTTCTTTATTCTATAGATTAATGATTATGACTATAAATTAAATACTCATTAATAAACTTGCGCAATTCATGGGTGTATTGGGACGTAAGCAGAGACGTAGCATCGGTTACAGACAGACAGACATACACTGAATCTTCATTATAATAAGACTTCACTTTTTATTTCATTCCTTACAAGTTTTTCACACCACCTCTCCCTGGAGTCTGAGAGACAGCAAGTCTCCTCAGAATTCCCGGTCTTTTCGAACCATTCTAGCTGATCTTAATAATGCTATTGTCTGTATGATCTCATTACTCCAGTTTCTTATCCAAGCCTTATTTATTTATTAAGCATTCTCAATCACTACTTTTAATTTATACTGGGTTGGTGAGGGAATACTTGGACAAACCAATCATTTACTATAACCCTTTTTCCAGGCAATAACTTGGCTGGTCACGTCAAGCCCTTGCACCTATATGGTTTTTCCAAACCTATTGCCTTTTATGAAAGCCGCAACTCTTTTTATCATATATGTGCTAGTAGGCAGTGGTTGAGGGGTTTAGTGACCTGGGTATGACGTTAAACTGTATTTAGTAAAATTCTAAATTTGGAGCTCTGGGGAGTGAGGATGACTCATTAGCCCCAGGTTGACTCTGAGTCCGAGTGGTAGCACCTATTTGAGTCCCATATATGGGTTAAATTGAAAAAAGTAAGTATTAAATGTGCTTAAAAAATTGAGTAAAAATAATTTTGAATACCCATCCTGAATTAATAAAATAAAACGTGTTCGGTATAAAATAGCCCAACAAGGGCTGACACACCGTAAAAAAACTAACCTACCAACCAACTAACCTGGGTAGCATTTTCACTAAAAGCACATCTAGTGATAGGTACTGCTAACCAGCTCTGAGCAATGTGTGATTTAATGAGTGTACACTTAATTTTAGCTGGATACTATACAAACCTGGACAAGGCTGGAGAATGCAGCTAGTTTAGTTATAAATGAGATATAAAACGGTTTTTTACTGAGAAAAAAAAAACAGGAAATCAAACGAATTTTGTTTCATTTTTTTTTTTTTTATTTTTTTTTTTTTGCTTTTCTGTTTTTTTGTTTATTTGTTTCAATTTTCCCACTTCTTTTATTGATGCTACTGGGTCTTGTTTTGTCTTTGTTTATTTTTTATTTGTTTTTTTTTTTTGTTTTTTTTTAGCTGACGTTCTTTTTTGTATTTTTTTCCTTGTCTTTTTTTTTCATTTTCTGTTCTCTCGTCATATCTCTCACTTTTGTAAATAATCTGATAGCGAGCAAGCAAGCAAACATTTGCAAACTTTCGATCTGATATTTAAGATCTCTAGAATAAAACATACAAAAACCAAACCGCACAAATACACACACACACACACACACACACACACACATATGCGAACTCACATATACACGCTTGTGCGTACACGCACGCAAACACGAGAAACACGATAAAAAAAACAAATTTGGTATTTCAATGTTTAGAAACAGAAGTAATAATTTTTTTAGGTGTGAAACAAAGACGTCGTAAAAACCATCGTTATCATCCAGCTCCTCCTCATCATCAGCATCATCAATAACATTAATACCAAAAAGAAGGTAAAGCAAATCCAGTTGATTTATTCAAGATCGGCAAGGGGAGATAACTGATCCCGGATATCGTTTGCTGGAGACATTACAGACGTAATTACATTTTTTTCTTTCGACCCTTTTCGCTCCCCGCCCCTCTGCTTCTACTTACCCCCCTCTCCCCCTCTCTCTCTCTCTCTCTCTCTCTCTCTCTCTCTCTCTCTCTCTCTCTCTCTCTCTCTTGTGAGCTTTAGCTTGAGCTTGAGCTTGCTCTCTCGCTCTTAAATCGCCGTCATTAATCTATTGTAGCGTTAGTTTGTATTCGCCTGGTGGAGTTGTCTGCCCCTTTTAGTTTGATGATGCCCACCAGGGGCACCATAGTATTTAAGCGCCGGTTTCAAATCCTTTCGGCCTCTTTGCCGGTTTCACCAACTACGAGCCACATGGGGTAGATTCTATCTAAACCCGCTCGTTGGGGCTCTGCCCCCTTACATTACTGTAAGTTCTTTACAGCATGGACTATCGCTAGTCTCATGTCTGTACTCTTTTATGTTATATCTGTATCATTCATGAATGTTTCTTATCTTTATTTGTGTACCTCCTTTTTATGTGTACTCTTTATTATGAACGTTGTATTCTACTGTTATCCATGTGCTGTGTTATTAAATGTTTGTCTATTAACCTTCGTCGGAGTTATTTGTATCCAAAGTATGTTGAACTTTAAACCTTCCTTACACTACCATGTTAATTACGAAGCTGGCAACATCACTTGTAATAAGAATTATCATTCGAATTTATGATTTTCGGTTTATTTTCCATTTTATTTTATGTAACTTTTGTTTTTATTTTACATTCTTGAATATAACGAGTGTAAATTATTTGTTTCATCTACGTATAAATATGTTGACAATAGACCAACTAAAAACACGATCTGCTAATAGGGAAAATTAGTCATAGCGTTATCTCTAATAATGTGAGTCAAATACAACCAAAATAAATCAACATAGACATTAATAATAATAATAATCTTATTATAATGGAGAGTGTGTGTTTTTCTGTCTGTAACCGAAACTACATTACTACTCAAGTCACAATTCCCTTAGTTATTGACATCACATTCTCAATGATTTTATATTTTTATTCAAACCTCAATTATTAATAAAACTGTTTTACATTATTTATACTGTTAACCATATCTACATATTAATAACATGCAATTATATTTATATATACAACAAAATAGTGGTTTACAGTGTGAACGGGAAGGTTAATTTGCATATTGATATCGAAAATGGAATTTTAATAAATATGTGCTTAGTATTATTGATTTCTAACTGTTTTGTTTTATTTTAATGAATATAAGCAAAAATATCTTCAATGAATCTTAAATGAAATCCATTAACAAGAAAGAATAACTGTCATTTTATTCTTTACTTCCTCTTTTAACTAAATACTTAAATTAGAAAAAATAACAATGAAAGACGAGAGTGATGGAAGAGTAAGTTTCAGTTGTTCTATTTTTCGATTATACCCCCTCTGTTTCAAATCTTTTTATCTGCATTTTTATTTAGTTTCATTAGCCTTTCTAATTTAATATGATATTTTATTACATTAAAACTTAAATACTTGCACCCGGAGGGTGCATATATTGGTGGCTAATAATAATAATAATAATAATAATAATAATAAGCAAATGCAGCAACTAGCACAACAAGAGTAAAAGACTAGGTTCGACTCTGTAGGCAAGGCAATCCACTGGGAATTGTGCAATAAATTCAATTTTCACCATACAAACTAAATGGTATTTGCACAAGCTTGAACATGTCCTGGATAATGAGACGTTTAAAATTCTGTGGGAATTCGAAGTACAGACGGATCACCTAATCCCGGCCAGGAGACCGGATCTAGTATTAATCTACAAGAAGAAAAGAACCTGTCACCGAGTGAAAATGAAAAAAATACGAAAAGGTCGTGCCAATTGTAATTGGCGCCCTCGGAACGGTCCCCAAAGCTCTGGAGAATAATTTGAATGAATTGGAAATCAGAGGAAGAATCGAAACCATCCAAACTACAGCACTGTTGGGATCGGCTAGAATACTCAGAAGAGTCTTGGGGACCTGAGGAGACTTGCTGTCACTCATCCTCCAGTGAACCACCAACTACGGCAGATGCAATAAACTCATTATAATAATTGTATCTATTAAGTAGGCAACGTACATACATACATGCATACATTTTGCATTCCATACATACATATATACATACATACATATAGTCAGACAGACAGACAGACAGACAGACAGACATATATGTTGCTTTAAATTTGGTTTCAAGAAATCTTTAGTATGGGATGGAGCTCTCTATGTAGTTTGACTAACGAGAAGAGAGCTCCCTTTAAGTTCAACGAAATTTACAAATTTCAAAAATGTTCAATAAATGAATATATACGCACATACAGTTAAGAACAAGTACACATAAACATATTTACGCATACCTATACACACGCACGCACACACGCACACATGCACACCTTAGTTGGTTGAGCGTTCGACTGTGAACCCCAAGGTTCTTGGTTCGATACCGAAACTCGCCAATTCAGCAGGGATGTGTGCGGTAAAGTAAGGAGCTGATGGTAGTTGTCGCGCTCCAATTCAGACACTAAAATAATCTCCTTGGTCTAGCGCTTGGGAAAAGGGGATAGACTCCCTTGTTGTCAAGCTGATACCGACGTTAGGCCAACCCGACAACTTTATTTTAGGTTTGGGGGTTGGTTTTGAAGGCTATCGCAATGCAGGTGTAAAGAAAATGAGTTAACTATGATATAGTTTGTTGATTTATTCTTAACATTTCGAGATAAAAATCTCTTGCTCAGAAGATTTCTGAAAGGCTGGAGTAGTTGCTATGAATTGTCCATTCTGTTTTGTGCCTTATATCTTCCAAATGGAAGCGCGTGGTGTAATGGTTAAAGCAATGGGAAATGGACTCGTTTCCCCGAGTTCAAATCCTGGACGTGATAATTACATTTTACTTAGCGCTAATACCCTTGGGAAAGGTATGAATCCTACTCTCCCTCCAGCTATGGGTAAATAGTAAGGCCGAATGGGATCTTTAACCTTGGTTAGGCAACCGTTCTAAGAGAAGGAAAACTCTGAATTCAAACCTGTTGAACTCCACTTAAGAAATTGACATTGTGTCACATCCTGCTGGAGCGGGTGGGGGTTGCTAAATATATATATATATCTTCCAAATTCTCTGCCTGTGTGCATGTGTAAGTATGTGTATGTGTTTATGTGTGTGTGTGTCTGTTCAACATTGTCTTAGTATCATTGCAGGTTTGGCCTATAATTTTTTGTTTTTTATTATCAAGCAGGTCTTAGTAGTTTGTTTATTTGTGTGTGTGTGTGTGTGTGTGTGTGTGTGTGTCTGTGTGTTTTCCAGGCACAGCTAATTTTGTTATTACCTTCACCTGTTATCTTCTGTTAACTTGGACTGTAAGAGGCTTTATTTTACTTATTTATATATCTGCAATATATACATATGTTCTCATTGGTATGTATGTAAAAAGAATAAAATACCGATGAGTGAAAATACTACAAAAATATTTTTTAAGAGCGGAAGACGATCTTTACATATTCTCATTTGAAATCAGCAAATGGCTTTTTAGATTTTTTTTAAAGGTGTATTTACTTGGAGAATGTTTAATATCAATGGTTAATGTATTTCATAGTTTGGCGTCATGATAGTGAATTATTTTATTCCATATTTGTGACAAATACTTTTAATCAAAAACAAATCACTACCAGATGATTGCCGAGTCAGATATTGATGGACAGACGAAATGAAGAAAATAAATTGCGAAAACAAGTAGATGAAATTTCAAGATGCTTCCTTTTCCTACTAAAAATAAAAGTCATGTTTACGAAAATCAAACATGTATATCACATGATTTGTGGGTAATTCCATGTTTAAATAAGCCAGAAAATAAGTATAATTGTCACACACACCCCTTCAATTTGTCTGAAGTTTTTTTCCAGGTGTGGACTATGTTAATGTTAGACAAACCCCAAATAATGTTCAATATATGTGAAATAATAATGTTACATAATTATTAGATACCTAATATTTATGGCAATAGTGTAGAAATCAAAATGGCCGTTATAAGCTACAGCCCATGGCCTTGAAGGATGAGTGACAGCGCTTGACCTCACTCTCACCTTGCCTTCCGGGGATAAATCGTGAGAACCGGAAGGCATAGAAGACCCTGTCTTCCGGTTTAAGGATAGTAAGTAAGACGCAGTTAGCAAGTAGGAGCCGAGCTCGTAGGATGTGCGCAGATGTCTGGTTTGGGGATTTACAAATAAAGTAACATCAAAGTAAATCGAAGTCTTGTGTTTATTACCTAAAAACTAACAATGACACAGGGTTTCTGATAAGGAGAAATCCCTAACAGAAACCAGATCCGAAGTCCCCAAGAAAGTCCAGACCTTAGAAGAGACCAGACCAAGATGTTAGAAGATAGAACCAAAGCCGGCCAGAAGAAAAGACGACTAGAAGTAAGAAGTAAGAAAGGGTATACAACAATAATAGAAAAAAAAATTGTCATAAATTCAGTGTCACATCGGGATATTGATCTTGCTATGAAAAAATCAAATCATTAATTACTTATAATTTTTTCATAGCATTTTTGGATTCCGTGGGCGAAAGTGCTTTTATAAACCAATTTTTCATGAGTAGGAAAGCTCTAGAACTCATTTTACAGAAAAAAAATAGATTACTAAAAATTCTACATTTTTCGCGATCCTTCCCTTCCCCAAGATATGTGGAGAGCTAAAAATCGACATAACTCCGCCAATTTTAGGAATTGGAAGCTCAAATTCTGGGGATTGTCTAACGTTAACATATTCCACATCTGGACAAAATTTCAGAAAAATTGAAATGGGTGGGTTATATGGCCTGGATGATTTGACATGGAATTAACCTTATTTGTCAACCATTACTTTCCGGTATCATGCTTGTTAATGTCGTATTTACTATCCACGTTTTAACACCATACGGGAACAGTACACTACTGCGTCGATGTGTATATGAGTGGACAGAGAAGTTTTTAAAGTGGCCGGACAGCTTGTTTTCTGTAGATTAGCCATGATTTTATACGCATTGTAATTGCCTTCAAAATATAAATAATAATATACTTTACTTAACAATGCTTCAAGCAAATTATCAAATACTATTATATATATATATATATATATATATATATATATATATATATATATATCAATATATATATATATATATATATATATATATATATATATATATATATATATATATATATATATATATATATATATATATATATATATATATATATTATATATATATATATATATATATATATATATATAATATATATATATATTGATATCGATATATATATATATATATATATATATATATATATATATAATATATATATATGATATCGATATATATATTATATATATATATATATTTATATATATATATATATATATATATATATATATTACATAATCTATGCCGTTGCATTAAGATTATTGTCAATCCCTTGTAATTCTGAGGGATGACCCTTTTCATATCATGGCCGGGTCCTTCCATGGAAAATTACAGAAGCCCGCCAAATATGTGAAGTCACATGGGACCTTTTGAGTCCCCAGTTTTGCAGCTAGACGTCAGGCAGAGCAGTCGGCCATTTTAGGTCCTGCCTAAAACTGGAACACGCGCGCTATGTTAGTTAGAGGATTATGTATAGTTAAGGAAATAAAAGTTTGGATAATTAATATGTTCTTATGGTTAATGAATGTCTTGGTAACAAGACTAAGAAATGACGACCAGCCAGCAAGAACATAGTAACAGAAAACCAGACCGAAGTCCCCAAGTCAACTCCAGACGCAAGATCTTAGAAGATGCCAGACCAAGTCAAGATGTTGGAAGATATACCAAAGATGATCAGAAAATTAAAGACGGCCAAGAAATAGAATTAAAGAAAGAGGTATGCAATATTATAATTATTTAGTGCCAGTGAGGAAGGGCTATACAACATATATATATAACACTATATTATCAATATATATATATATCCATAATAGAGTTTGTTGTTTTTATAAGTGAAGAGTGCTCAATATATATTACGATAGTGTGGACATGAATTCAACGATTCTTGATAACTAATAGTATGCGATTTCCAAACCAAGTACTTAGTTTCAGAAAATAGTCTGGTAATTCCCTTTCCTCTCTAGGTCTACAACTTGTTTGAACTGGTTTGAGTTTTCTTTCTCCTAGACCGGTTGCCTGACCAAGTTTAAAAAGCCCAATTTGTCCTACTATTTACACATAGATGAAGGGAGAAAAATCAGATTCATACTTTTTCCTAATGTATTAGCGCTATCTGAAATGCTGTCTTGTTCATTTGATTTGTACTCGGGTCTACTTCCGACAATGATAACCGTTGCTTTCATACGTACAAATGCTCTCTCTCTCTCTTCTCTCTCTCTTCTCTCTCTCTCTCTCTCTCTCTCTCTCTCTCTCTCTCTATATATATTTTGACTTCTTACTTTTCACTACTTAGTTTTCACTTTTTCATCGTTTTCTATTCTGTCTCTTTTCTTCTCACTCTATCTCACTCCTTCTTTCTTCCTTTCTTTCTCTCTCTCTCTCTCTCTCTCTCTCTCTCTTCTCTCTCTCTCCTCTCTTTTCTTTCTTAAGCCCCTATCTCTCTCCTTCTATATTACTCTCTCTTTTTTTACCCTCCCTCTCTTTCACTCTCTCTTTTTACCCTTCCCCCCTCTCTCTTCTTTCTTAACCCCCTATCTCTCTCTCCCTCTATATCACTCTCTCTCTTTCTTTACCCCCTCTCTCTCTCTCACTCTCTTTTTTTACCCTTCCCCCTCTCTTTCTCTCTATCTATCTCTTTCTTTCTTAACACCCTATCTCTCTCCTTTTATATTACTCTGTCTCTCTCTTTCTTTACCCCCTCTCTTCATTCTCTATTTCTTTACCTTCCCCCCTCTCTCTTTCTCTCTCTCTCTCTCTCTCTATCTATCTATCTATCTCTTTCTTTCTTAACCCCATATCTCTCTCCTTCGATATTACTCTATCTCTTTCTTTACCCCCTCTCTCTCTCACTCTCTATTTCTTTACCTTCCCCCTCTCTCTCACTCTCTCTCTCTCTTTCTTAACCCCCCTATCTCTCTCCTTCTATATTACTCTCTCTCTTTCTTTACCCCTCTCTCTCTCTCTCACTTATTTTCTTTACCCCCCCTCTCTCTCTCTCTCTTTCATTGTTATATTCCTCTTTCTATCATTGGAAAAATCACATTACAATGTTATCACTTTTAGTTGCAAGTAATTCCTATCATAAACGATTGCATCACATTTTCCTTACTTTATAGTTGGTAGCTTGAAACGAATGTATTTTATTTTATTTTATTTTTATCAAGACAATTGTCAGGGGATCCCACCGAAAGGTCTGTCTTCTAATTCGTTTCGAGAACTTATCTAACTACTGGTACATTATGTTGTATTTTCTAACTGATTCCGGTGCCGGGTTATTCGTCAGATTATATTTATCGCTTAAACCTCTGAGATGAGAGGAGACTAAACTTGCGCTTTCTTTATCCACACATTTCTGTAGATAAAAGTTAATTAAATTCTATTCCCCAGGTTTGACCCGCGCTTTTCAATTAGCCAGAAATCTTAGCTTGTCTTTACATGTCACAGCCAATTGGGAGTAGAGAAAGAAAAACAAACATTAAGACCAATATACTGTTCTCCACTTCGCCACTTTCTTCTCTGTTTTCATATATATATATATATATATATATATATATGTGTGTGTGTGGTGTGTGTGTGTGTGTGAGCCTCTCTCTCTCTCTCTCTCTCTCTCTCTCTCTCTCTCTCTCTCTCTCCTTCTCTCTCTCTCTCTCTCTCTATTTCCCTCTCTCTCTAAGTATACAGTACTGTTAATAAGTATTTGAACAAAGTCAATTTATTTCTAATCGCTTCCTTTTGAGATTTAACAAAACAACGGGTACCTTACGCGGGGATAATATCTTATTGCAATCGTAGCATAATAAGTAGATGGTATTGTAACGCGAATAGACAAGTTATCAAAAAATCTCCTGCAGCTGAAAAAAAGATGAGTTGACTTAGTCCAATGCGTTTTCCAGTGGGCTATCTGTAACATGATACGCTTGATCTAGCACTCCAGGGCCGGTCTCGTAGATGTCACCATTTGACAACTCATCTATCCGAGGTGTAAATAGAGTGTTCTGTAAACTTCAGTATACATATATCGCGGATTTCGTGATTCAGTCTCTTTATCTTATTTGGTGATTGTTACGCGGGAAGACTCACGATCACTGTGGATACACAATAAGTAATACATTAATACATACGAGTAGGCTCCTGTTCCTAGAAGAACAAAGAAACTAAAAACGTAGTGTATGTTGTCCATTTCTTCCTCATCTAGCTAGAACTCTCAGATGGGGAAGAATAATACAACGACTGCACCTCTGCATATGAATAAATTCCCTTCCAATGAGGACACCTAGTGTCTTTCTTTTTTTCTTCCCTCACCATTTCAAGCTAACTTTAAATACATTTCAATAATTTCTTAGAAACGAATTGCACAGAATAGGTTACAAGGTAGGAGTTAGATGATTTTAGTTGTTTCCCAGATCATTAATAAAAACCCTACAATCTATTAAGAAACTTTAGTTGGGACCCATACATTTTCCCAGGGACTCATTCAAAGCAAATATGTGCGTCCCAGGACACACTAAATCAACAAGCTATCAGCATCACTGCACATTAGATCTAAACTGTTTTTTAAATTTTTTTAATTACAGGTAACAGGACTTGTGGATGGGAATGTCATTAGAGTTTTGAGCCGACCACGAGCAATTGGGGCTCATAGTACTAATACACATGTCATTGATGCATTTTGGTAAAATTTCACATAACAACTTTTGTTTTATTATTCTTTAATGTTTAAATGAAATATCAAATGGAAGGACAGGTGGTATAATAGTTGATAACTGTCCGTGGATGGCAACCCATCTTGCTTAAGGACGAAATCCTAGTGGCTGAGCAGTTAAAGACAAACAACACTCCACTTTGGCCCTTTGGACATTGGCGAGTCGGACAGTCAGAGAGCCCCCTCTCATTAATTATCGACTGGTCACGTGAAGCCCTATCAGCTATATGATTTTCCCGATCCTATTGCCCTTATGACAATCCCACAAGTCTTTCTTTCAAATGTGCTAAAAGGTAATGGCGGAGAGTTTTAGCGTCGTGTCTATGACGTTAAACTGCATCTAGTGGTGAGGTTCCAATGCTGGAGCTCTGGGAAGTATGAGTTGCTCCTTTATCGCTATTACTCCCAGGTCCACCCTGACCCGAAGTGTTAGAAACTTTTAAGGCGCCATCTATGTGTTAAACAGAAAAAAGTGTAAAAATGTGATTAAAAATTTAGTTTAGAAAAATTTTGAATATCGATCAAGAATGAATCAAACAATGTCTTCTTCATAAAATAACCCGACAAGGGTTGATATGCTGTAAAATCCAACCAACCAGTCTGTTCTTAATGCAAGTAATCAGTTATCTGGTTTAAATCATTCTCATCAAGAACTAATAACATGTAATTAAATATATGTTTTTGGGTGATTTTACGGTATGTCAACCCTTGTTGGGCTATTTAATGCTAAAGTGTTGGAGTGATAGTCCTGCTAAGGTCCTATCTATTGATTGAATATAAAAAAAAACAGTTTAAAAATTTGTTTAAAAAATTACATCCCCATTAATGACTTAAAATAACCCAACAAGGGTTGAAATCCCGTAAAATCCAACCTATCAAATCACATCCTCATCTAGCTCTCCGGGACAGGTCTTGAAGTGGTCGCCATGTCTTTCTTGATCTAGCACTCCGAGATCGGTCTTGCAAAGGACACCATTTGAAGTGTTATTTATCCACTGCATGAGTGTGTGAACCCCAGTTTATATATATATATATATATATATATATATATATATATATATATATATATATATATATATATATATATATATATATATCACGGATTTACTGATGCATTCTCTTTCGCTCTTCTGGTGAGGGGGTGGGGTGAACGGAGAAGGAGAAGCCAAGATTCGAGGAGAGTCGTGTTCCTAATAGAACAAACAAGCTAAGTCCGTCGTCTATTTCTTCCCGCTTCTACGACCGCAGGTCTTAACGCTAAATCAAGTAGTGTTTTCGCCGCGCCACTCGACAATTAGCTATCATAGACATTGCATTCCTCGCTGACTATGCAACACAATGATTTTAATACGACTTGATGTTAATATCTGAAAAATATCTGAAAATGATTAAATTTCTATATAAATATTCTTTCTTTCTATCATCTTTTTTTTAAGAATTCTTATGGATTGTTTATTGGTTTCATGCGGTCAGTCTGAGTTCGACCCTAGCTTAAGGATAGTTGTGTCTAGCCACACTGAAGAGGCGTGAAACGCCGAAACACGAAACAATAATTCTTTTAAAAAAAACTTTATATCAAATAATAACAATATATATATATATATATATATATATATATATATATATATATATATATTGTTATTTTTGATATAAAGTTTTTTTAAAAGAATTCTTGTTTGTTGTTTATTGGTTTTAACGGCATATCAACCTGCCTGGCGTTATGTCATGCATAACGGTTAGGAAGTTATACATACCGTGTATTGATATTTATACTTTTTAGTTATTGGTTTTAAAAATGTGTTAGAATTATTGGGGATTATGTTGTAAGGTAATGATTTGTCTCATGTCTATATTCTATTGTATAATTTATTTCCCTCAAAAAAGAGAGAATATCCACCATGTCACATTTTAAAATAGATCTTTTGCTTTAAAATAACGGTTTCTGATGTGAGCAAGAAACCTGCATTCCATGAATAAGTGTTTAACTGTCAAAGGTGTTTGACATGTTCCACATTGTGGTTGTTGTTCTTGTTTGAGCATATTGGAGTGCATTAGTCTTGTATGACCAATGCGTAATCGGGACACAATGACTTGTACTGGTAAAGTAAAAGAATACATGGAATAAATGAATACTGGTGAAGTAAGAATTACTTCCGTAACTTGGTACATATAGTAAAAGAATACATGGCATGATGGGATAGCTTAGTTTATCTATCTCTCCCTTTAGTGTGACCATTAAGAGAACAGTATTGTTAATATCTGCTAGAATACTCAGAAGAGACCTGGAGTGAGACCTAAGAAAATTTGCTGTCACCCAGACTCCAGTGAAAAGCCACCAGTTAACGCTGGTGTGAAAAATTCGCAAAGAGTCAAATGATAATTCTAATAATAATAATTTTAGAAAACAGACTAGAGGAATTGGAAATCAGAGAAAGAATTGAGACCATCTGGACAAAATCACTGTTAAGATCAGCAGCTGGAGACCTGAGAAGATTTATTGTCACCCAGGGTCGAGTGAAACACAACCATCTAACGCTGGTGTGAAGAAAATCTAATAATAATAAAAGACAACAGAATTGTTAAAGTTGGCTAGAATACTCTGGAGAGTCCTGGAGACATGAGGAGTCTTGTTGTCACGCAGACTCTAGTGAAAGACTATCAGCTTACGCATGTCTGAAAAACTCAAAATAAGAAGAATTAAGTGACTGACTTACTGACCACTGTGGTCACTTTCACTATACGGTCATCTCTATGGCGAAAGCTACGAAATCTTGTTTTTGTTTTTGTTTTGTTTTACGGCATATCAACCTCGGTGGGTCATTTAATGCCGATAAAGTTTTGAAATAAATCAATTCTTAATGGATAATACAATTTTTTTATAAATACATTTTTCTATTTAACCCATAGATGGCACCCTAACAGGTACTACCACTCCGGGTCAGAGTGGACCAGGGAGCAATGGTGATGAAGGGGTGCTCCACATTCCCCAAACCTCCAAAACTGGAACCTCACCATCAGATAGAGTTTAACGTCATTCCCAGGACATGTAGACCCGCAGCCACCGCCTTCTAGCACCCATATGATAAAAAGGGGTTGGGGCTTGCCATAAGGGCAATAGGGTTGGAAAAATCATATAGGTGCTAGGGCTTGACGTACGAAATCTTAGTGATATATTTAATATATTTTAATCACATGTACAGATTTCGTCATTTTTCAATCACACTTCTTTTTTCTGGGTGGATGTGCACTGAATGGTCTGTGAATAAACGATATTTCGTTGAAAACCTTTACACCAACATCAATATTCGATACATCAAAGTAATGAGTTTTGTTTTAAATAATAAAGATTTACACAGCAAGCAGTCACAATTACGAAAACTAAGACAGTACAATCTCAGATATTCAATTGCTGTATAAGTATTTTGTGTTTTGTTCTATTTTGTTGCTTATTTGTTTATTTTTCTTTTCTTTTCTTTTACTTATTTATTTTGCTTATACCATTAACACAAGGGAAGTTGATTACTACATTTCGAAAACAAAAGGGAAAAAAAAACATAGAAGCAGAGAAATCAGATTCCTCTAGATATCGTTACGTTCCATCTGTTTTCTGATTTGTTTTTGGTTTTTGTCTTTTTTTTGTTTTCAATCATATTTGCACTAAAGCATTTCTTGCTTCTTTTTAATGTCATAAGCGATTTTATTTCTTTATCAAACTTTCCGTCTTGTAAAAATGTCGAGAGCATTTACTTCTTCAGAGTGTCAGCTCTGTGGGCCATAATAATGTTCTATAATGCCCCTCTAGCAACACACTTGGCACGTGACTATAGCGTGGGTGATTGACAGGGAAAGGTCAAATTTCCAGATGCCACAGAGTCAAACGTAAGTATTCTGAAAAAATACTAAAAATCGAATTCGGGCTTGTGATTGGCTGTGGGAAGCTACGTCAGATTTGAGAGATTTAGTTTTATTTTTTTTTAAATAGATCACTAATTAGGACTGAGCCTAGTCTATTCAGTGACCACCACAAGCGGAGTTTAACTGGTTTCCTTCTCCTAGACTGGTTGTCTAACCAAGGTTAAAGAGCCCAGTATGACCTACTATTTACCCATAGCTGGAGGGGGAGTAATTGGATTCATACCTTTCCCAAGGGTATTAGTGCTATGTGAACTGTAGCTTCGACCAGGATGTGAACTCAAGTCGATAAGTCCATTTCCTGCGACTCTAACCATTAAACTAGGCGCCTCCAACTAAGACCGCGCACCAGCAACTAAAAAGGTCAGGTAGTTAAATAAGAGACAGCCAAAGTGTACAGTCATATGGTTTGGCGCTAAAATGAATCCTGTGAGTCGGCAACGATTTATGAGTGAAAAGGTAATTATTTTCCTCCATTTAGTCAGCAAATCCATTCCACCTCTTTCGTCTTAAGACCGGCCAAAAGAATTAAAAATAAATATGGATGTGTTACGTGTAATCAAGTGACAACCACCATCTTTTGTTTTTCGTTTGTTTGTTTTTTTATTCTTCTTGGGGCCTTTTACCATCTTTGAACATTTTACCTTTTGAAACCCGTAATGTCACACTAGGATCGAAATGTACCTACTGGAATGTTTAGACTGTAGTATATCTACCCTTCGAGTTCTCTCAATTATTTTGAAAAACATAAGATATAAGATATGCTGATGAAAATAGTGTTTATTCTTTGTATTAAATATTGTTTACTCACAATTGAACAATCCGCCTTGTAACAGAGCTGACAATACGCCGGCGGTATCCTTTGTAGATGGTAATACACGCTTCCAAAAAGAGGTGTCCTGGGTATGACTCTTACCTACATAACCTTCTAAGAAACTTCCGTTATTCTCAATTCCTCTTCTTAAAAAGCAAATTGACCTCCTTTGGGGTGTACGCCCCAAGTTGGGAACCACTGGTGAATCACAACACTCGACTGCCATCATTTGTATCCTCAAGGGTGATTCTTGGAGCAAGTAAATATCTAAGACGACCAGGGCCCCAAGGCGTTACACCACACTTACTGTTTATTTAGTGGGATAGAGTGCCAGAAATCTGTTATTTGATTCGCTTCGAAGTACCAGACCCGTATTTAAACTTATCCCAGAGGCAACGGAGTCTTTTGGGTCCTCACCGTACAAAAATTTGTTAAATCGAAATTAACGGACCTAAATTTCACTATGTCCCCACCGAAAGAAAAAAAAATACCAAAAATCAGGGAATTAACCGAATTTAATGACATTTTCAGTGTTGATATATTAATCAAAAACAAAAACAAAGGTATAATGCACCAGTTATTTTATTTAGAAACTTTTACATTTTTTCAGGTCAGTTAATTTGAACCACGTATCTTTGAGGCGTAACACAGATTCTCAAAGATATGTGGTTCAAAGTTAACTGACCTGAAAAATGTGAAAGGTTTTAAATAAAATAACTGGTGCATTATATCTTTTATTCATTAACATATCAACATGTCTTGGGAGATACAAAGAAATGACAGGAGACGTAGATTTTTGACACATATTGGTATAAGTCATCAAAGTTTCTCCTAATACAATAATAATAATAATAATAATAATAATAATAATAATAATAGTATTTTTTGTTCTCAGACAATTCAAGCATCGACACTTATGAGAAATATGTAATCAGTCTGCAGAGACGAAGAATACAATTTTAAATGCTAAAAACGAAATTCTCAAATCCAATAAAAAGTTAAAATCATTAAAAGTTGCTAACATGAGTAGTTTTATCATTTTAATATTATAAGAAAATTTGTATTTAATTGGAAGGCTAACAGATATCAATTCCTTCGCTTGTCAATTAGTAACGAATTTCATTTTTTGCTTATCTAATCTCAAGAGAGTCAATGACTTCTACAGTCCTCGTATGACTTCCTTCTTTTAATTCCACAGTCACGTTCAAAATATTGTTTCAATTATTCAATTAGATACTTTACTTGCAAATTGATACAAAAGTCACCTGTTGCAATAAATTGGAATAATAGATTAATATACCAGGTGTGCTTTTCATATAAAAATATAGAAGATAAAGATAGAGAAAGAGAGACAGGTAGACAGAGCTAGAGGGTTTATTTACACAATATTAATTTGTTCCACACCTTTTGTGATTAGAAAATGAATAAAATAAAGGTTTACATTTCTAGTTTAACTGATCGATTAGTCTGACCTTTACTTCCTTAGAATTTTAAATTTTAACTTTTATTTATGTTTAATTTACTTGGTATTCTTGTCACGTAATAGTTAATGTTTTATTCAGAATTTTGTTTATCTTCAACTTTAATATCTATCTGAAATTTGTTCTATTGTTATGTTATTTTATTCACATTGATCTAAACAACGCCGCTTCCTCCTCTTCACGAGGAAAGGTGACCTCGCAAGCACTAATAACTTCACATGTACGATAGTCAAAATATAGCCACTACACTAAAACAAGGTACATAACAGGTACGGAACTAAAACGACTTATATAGCATCACAGCAATATAGCGATCGCGAGATTAAAGAGACATAGGTAATTTGCTTTTTCTTCATCTTTCATTTGGTCGTTAAAGCTGTGTTATCAGTTTTGGTCTGGTTTATCAAAAACCTCTTTATTATAGAAATGGATGCTGAGGCTCGTAAAGCACAGCTCGTCCTTCGCTTTAGTTTTTTTCTTTTCCTGATCAACAAACTGTTGTAGAATAAGTAACACCCCTTCGGCACTCTACCAGATGGACTGGCTCATAGCCAAAAAATAACCTACGATTAACTAGCTGAATAATATTCAGACTGACTTTGTTGCGTTGGCTATACCGAACTGACCCTCCTCTTTTAGTGTGAGTTTGTCTAGTTAAGTGATTTGTACTTATTCGTTCGGTGTTTTCTTTGCATCCGTTCAGCACCGGATGCTGGTGCTTAATAAATGTGTTAAACACATCCTTCATTTATCTATCTTTCCACCTCGCAACACAACACAAACCTTCCTGGATACGGAGTGATTCGCTTTAGCAAGTTAATATATAGTTAATACACATTTTTACTTCACTGTTAACTTTATTTTGTGAACGGATTAGGAAGATTAGAGAGAGAGAGAGGAAAAATCATATAAATGGAACCTAATAATATTATTATCACAGGAGCAAACTAAAACAGACTGAGTGACAAGGACTACCACTCGCTTTTCTCGTTATTCTGTGATAAATAATTTCTTATCACTTTCCACATACCAACAAATGCCCTGAAGATGATCTAATTAATAGATCGAAACACTGCAGCGTCGGCCAATAAACTCACCACTTAACCCATTTAAACCTCTGTTTTTTCATTTTTCTTACTATACTACATATATATATATATGTAGAAAGAGATAGATAGATAGATAGTTAATATTAAAAAATAGAAGTGGTAACCAATTATCATCTTGTCTTTTCTGTAATAGTGTCCAATAACTAAGATAGAGCTATTTATATGTTAAAATTTTAGAATTGAATTTAAAAACTGATTTAAAACACAAGCATATGAATCAGAAATATGAGTTTTTTTTTATTTCTTGATCATTAGGTAATATGGAAAGTTCCAGATCCTCTTCTTTTCGCTAGCTGTTCTGACTATCTTTTGACTGCGGAAACCCTTCTCTGTTTCTCTGGACTTACTACCCTGACGATCAAAACCTTTTCTGTCTAAATAAGGGTCTTATTTATCTAACTTTGTAAATTAAAGGAGTTTTATAATTTGCGCGAAGCATTGAGTCTATAATGGCCTAGTGGTTAGTCCTGAAGGCTATCCCAATGCAAGTGTAAAGAAAAATGAGGTAATTATGATGTTGTTCGTCAACCTTTTAATTTTTTTAATATGTAGGGATAAAGACCCCTTGATCAGAAGATTTCTGAAAGCTAAGTTCTCGAGATGTTACCTTGTAGTTAAGATCTGTCCATACTGTTATATGTCTGGTGATACCTTCCCCCGGTTTCTTTGCGTGTATGTGTAACATATGTATGTGTGTATGTGTAAGTGTGTGTGTTTTTATGTGGGTATGTGTTAGTGTGTGTGTGTGTGTGTGTGTGTGTGTGTGTGTTGTGTGTGTGGTGTGTGTGTTGTGTGTGTGTGTGTGTGTGCATCTATCCAACAATGTCTTAGTATCATTTCAGATTTTTTTTAAATTTCAATCTATAATATTTCTATGTATGTTCGCCTTCAATGGTGATCATTATTATTTATTAATTATCCTTAATTCTACAAAGTAATTTAACCCACCCTGGATCAAAATGAAGTTGGGAGTTTCTGGGATTGCAAGGGATCGGAAAAGTAGTGTGATTATACAAGTGGACTGATAGTACGTGTATCCTACGTGTGCGAATGCATTGTGTGTATGAGTGTTGTGCCTGTATAAGTGTTATGAGCACGAGTGCAGTTAGTGGGCCAATGCAGTAAGTAATGACAACATACATAGGAGTTTCATATCCCAGTGAGTTTAAAATGAGCAAAGTGTAGGATCATCGTTAGTTTCTACATTTACCGCTAGGAGGCATTAGAGTTAGTTAAAATAGCATCGCTTCCCGGTATATAAACCCTTAGATGAGTGACCATTTAAGCAACAACAGGTACTCTAAACAACCTTATATCAAAATGGAAGCGTGTGGTGTAATGGTTAAAGTCATGGGAAATGGACTCGTCGCCCCGAGTTCAAATCCTTTACGCGGTAACTGCATTTTCATTTAGCGCTAATACCCTTGGGAAAGGTATGAATCCTACTCTCCCTCCAGCTATGGGTGAATAGTAGGGCAGACCGGGCACTTTAAGCTTGGTTAGGCAACCGGTCTAGGAGAAGGAAAACTTTGAATTCAAACCTGTTGAACTCCGCTTAAGAAATTGACCTTGCGTCACATCCTGCTCGTGTGGAGGGGTTGGTAAATATATATATCAAAATGCCTTCATTCGGTAAATTTCCCTAAAAGCGTTGATATGTCTTAAAATATATAAAAAAAAACAAACAAACAGACCAGCCATTATTTTTTTTGCTCGATATCGACTTCAAAAACAGACGACTTGTCGATATTCAGGTTTCAGTACACCAAAAGACTGAAGTGTGTATTAAGCAACCCCTGCACAAGGTCAATATTTAAACTGGTTCAACAGGTTTGAATTAAAAAATGTCCTTCTCCTAGACGGGTTGCTATGCCTCCTATTGACCCATGGCTGGAAGGAGATTAATTGGATGTTTACTTTTACTGAGAGCTTTTGCTCTATGTAAAACGCAAACAGCCCTCTCTTGGATTTGAACTCGGATAACCATGTCCATTTCCCAAGACAATAACCATTACATGACAGGCGCCTCCAAGAGACTCAAGAAGGGAGAAACTGATTTAATACACACATGCACACACACATATGCACACTCACATGCACACACACGCAGACTAGAGGAATTTCATCGAAGGCCTCTTCTGCTTTTTATTACACGCAGACATTTTCCTCTAGTTTCCACACGGGTGATAGAGAAACGTTATTAAAGGACTTTCCCTCATTTGTTCACTCTCTCGCTTCGCTCACCGTCCCCCACACTCTCTCTCTCTCTCTCTCTCTCTCTCTCTCTCTCTCTCGTTGTCCACATTTCTCTGAACAAATAGTATTAAGTATTCAATTATGTTCTATTCACTTATCACCAAACACTGTCACAACAAAGTCATGTCTGAAGCTAAGCTTTTGATATGTGTTGTCAAAGTATTATACATGTATATAAAGTGTACTAATGCCGATTTAACTTGTCCATTGTCGTGACAATCAAAGAGTGCTCAATACTTAATAAATACAGAACTATAATGATGGGGGAAAAGTATGTATCTACCACGGATTCGATATGTCATGATCCCATTAGAACCTTGGGTTTCCTGATGTGATCGTGAAGCATCGAAACCCTGATAGACCTTTATTTTTCCACAAGTATATATATATATATATATATATATATATATATATATATATATTCCTCAACTCCGCCAATATAAAAAAAAACTCCTGGCTTTATAGTTTGTAATTACACAATGCCAACTTTTGCTTGGAGAAAAACATATATAAAAAAAAGACTTCTGAAAAAAAATCAGATGGTACTATAAAAATGGCCAAACGAAAAAATACGGTAAGAGTTAACAAAGTTAAATATACTAAAGTGCTCAATACAAAAATTAGAGCTAATAGAAAATGATGTAGTAAGCCAAATGAATCAGAGAATATCTACCTAGGTTTTCCCTAATGGATCATCAGGATAATTCTGACTCGGAAATTATTCTGAGTCAGAATTATCCTGATGATCCTTTAGGAGAAACCTGGGTAGATATTCTCTGACTCATTATGCTTACTTTTTAAAAAGAAGAAGAGGAAAAGAGATAACCACACAAAAAAGACTTAAGCACGTACATTTCTGGTATTCATCTCTGAAGATAAAGTTCTACTTTGAAATCGATAAGACAAAAATAACATTTTTTTGTTTTTATTTTTATACGCATTGTATTTGCCTTCAAATCATTAATATATCATTATATATATATATATATATTGTAATTTACTTGCGTCTTACTTATGTAGAAATCTTACTCATAGATGTTATTGTCTTGATTTTCCATAAGTTATTTTAATTGAATTTTTTTATATAGATTTTTGGCAATGAAATTATTATTTTTAAATTTGATCATTTGGGGAAACGAATTATGGTAATTCTTTTCCCCTAAGCACAGATATCACCTCTGTGCAACGGTTCTTATCTACAAAGTTCTTTTTTAAAGAAATCCTATATGACAATTGTTTTGTTCTTATCATTTTTTTTCAATATCCATATATATTTGAAAAAGTTGTGATGGTTTTTTTGTGCTTTTATTGCTAAAGAATTAATATAATTCTGAACAAGAAACTCCCATATAATATCACCCGGATTCTACCTGACGCTTACTAAATGTATTTACCCAACCCCTCCACATGAGTCGAGTGACACAAGATCAATTTCTAAGCGGAGTTTAACATGTCCTACTATTTACACTTAGCTGGAGGGAGAATAGTTGGATTCATACATTTCATACTGGTATTTGCGCTATGTGAAATACAGACAGCCTCGTCAAGTATTTGAACTCGAGTTGCCGTGTCTAATTGAATAAATTCTATTTTATTATGTTTTTTATACAATACAGTGCTGTTGTTCTTATTGTAAAAAAAAGTTAGGGTGTTTGGAGTGTGAGGGCTTGGAATGGATTAGTGGCATTTCAGTTTATTTCAATGGAGAAATTGATTTAATATTCGAGGAAAATTGAGTTACGAGCTGAACGAATTAAACTCAGTGCCACCTGATTTAGTCGTTTCTTAAGTTAAAGTAGCACTATATAGGATGTGACACTAGGAACAATTTTAACAAAAGTTTAACAGCTTTGAATTCAAAGTTTAACAGCTTTGAATTCAAAGTTTTTCTTCTCCTAGACCGGTGGTCATATCAAATTTAACGAGCCTTGTCTGTCCTACTATATAACCATAGCTGGAAGGGGAATAACTGGATATATAACTTTTCCATATGTAGTTATTTATCAATACTGCTTGTCACGGGTAGGATGTGACGCAAGGTTTCAAGTATGGGGCATCCAGTGAGCAGCTTATCATATTCTTAATACAAATAGTTTACAGTTATATGGCATCAAGTATTCCTACCAAATACAAATAATTTTCATAATTTTATGGTTTTAAGTGTCGCTAATAACGATAAGTATAGGGTTTCAAGTAATTATTTCTATTTAATAATAGTAAATTGTTGGTACATTTATATGCTTTCAAGTATCTAATAATTATCTTTTGTAAACAGTCATTGTTTCGAGTAAATATTGTTGCATCACGGTCTTTAGACATATTTTTATAGGCCTTTCCTCTATTCTTGTTTTTATTATATCTTGTCTTGTTCTTATTTTATTGTTGCTAATAATAAGGTGTGTGGATGTCAGAGTGTGACGTCACCGATAGGTTGACGTGGAACTAATGTGGAAAAATTGAGAGATTTTAATAATGAAAAAACCGGAATTAGGTGACATGTGAATAACTGGCCTTGGTTTCTGATTGGACAGGACAAGGCGACACCGAGAGTGAGACTGAAAGAGAGATACTAGGAACGTGGGAAGTCCTGTCTAAGTTTTTGGAAAAGACAGACGGGCCGAGTCTGGCTGAAGTGTTCGTAAGGGGGACACGCAAAATGACTATGGCACTTTACTTTGGTTTTAAAAAATAAATGAGCTCTGAAAAAAAAATTAGCAAATAGTTTGTGCTCGTTAATTAAATTCTAACAACTGAAGTGAGTACACAAAAACCCTAAAAAGATCCAAATTGGTCCCAGGCCCCTAGAATAGAATGTCAGCCCAAAAACAGACTTAACTATCCAGCTACCCCGATCCAGTATAGTAGATACCCGGAAAGGCCCCCGTTAGTTTAGAGATAAGTATAGAAATTAAATTACATACTCCTCAATTCGATACTACGTTACATATATTCAATTGGATGACCATACACACACTCCTAATTTATCCCGCAAAGTTACTCTACTAATGGTACTGAGCTGAATCAAGCGTCTCTTCTTTATATGGGTTTGGGTTGGCTTCTGTCTATTTTTCTGGTCTGACACTACTTGGGTCTCCTTAGTTTTCTTGTTTTTTTTTTTTATCTCTGCGTCCATTGTTGCTATTAATAACGAACACAAGACGTTATATTGTTTTTTTCTTTGTTTTGTTTTTTAGACACCTTTATTTTATTTAACTCAAGTAAGAAAAATCCCGCGTTCCATCACCCAGTCACCAAGCTATATTTATCTCTCCAAAATCTCAAATCACAGTGTTAAAAATAACGATGCCAATGGTTTTGCAGACTGATGCAAAAACTTAGAATATTATGACATCAATTGAATATGAATGATTTTTAAACGGTTCACCAGTGTAGTCCGAAATTCATGTATTATTTAATAATAATAATAATAATAATAATAATGATAATAATAATAATAATAATAATAATAATAATAATAATAATAATAATAATAATAATAATAATATCCCAACCAGAAAACCAAACCAAGTATTGATTAATAATAAAAAGATTTTGCAGTCCCAGCAGATCACAGGAAAACGAAAAAGCTGTGAAATATGAAGATAAAAGTGAGACCAATTGTTGGTGGTGCACTTGGAACGATTCTCAAAAATTTAGAAAACAGACTGAAGGAAATGGAAATCGGATGAAGAATTGAGACCATCCAGACAACAGCATTGTTGAAATCGGCTAGAATGCTCAGAAGAGTCCTGGAGACCTGAGGGGACTTTATGACACTCACACTCCAGTGAAAGACCATCAGCTAACGCTGGTGTGAAAAACTCAAAAGGAGTGAATAATAATAATAATAATAATAATAATAATAATAATAATAATAATAATAATAAAGACTAGGCACGACTCTGTGGGAAAGCTAATCCACTGGGAATTGTGCAAGGGATTCAATATTCTCCATACAACTAGATGGTATATGAACAGGCCTGAAGCTGTCCTGGAGAATGAGACGCATAATATTCTGTGGGACTTCGGGGTACCGATGGACCGCCTAATCAAGGCCAGAAGACCGGACCTAGTATTAATCGACAAAAAGAAGAGAACCTGTCGTCTCGTGGACTTTGACATCCCGGCCGATGAACAAGTGAAAATGAAAGAAAAGATAGACAAATACTTAGACCTTGCCAAAGAACTGAGGAAACTGTGGAATATGAAGGTGAAGATCGTACTAATTGTAATTGGTGCCCTTGGAACGGTCCCCAAAACTCTGGAAAAAAATGGGTGAACTGGAAATCAGAGGAAGAATCGAGACCATCCAAAGTACAGCACTGTTGGGATCGGCTAGAAAACTCAAAAGAGTCCTGGAGTCCTGCGGAGACCAGGTGTCACTAAGCCTCCAGTGAACCAGTGGCTATGGCAGGTGTGCAAACCTTCAATAATAATAATAATTTTCTATTTCATTTCCTGTAGCTTATTTTATGTAATCATATTTAATTAATTAGGAGATATTTTGGTAGGGACGGTTTAGCTCAGTCGGTAAGCGTCTGGCTAGGAATCATAAGGTTCCTGGTTCGATACCGGCCCTCGCCAACTTGGCGTATGAGTAGCACAGGGATCTGAGCGGTAACGCTCCACCTCCAATGCTGAAATAATCACATTGGTCTAGCGCTAGTAAAAAGGAGATAGACTCCCTCGCTGTGTGGCTCATACCGACATTAGGCCGCCCCGACGACTCTAATTGGTAGGGGACAACAAGACTTTCGGACCACCGACTAATAACAGGTCGTGTTACTCCGGTATAGAATGGATCAAGGTGTAATATCAATGAAAGCGTACAGCACACTCCCAAAATCTCGAAAATTAGAGCCTTATCATTAGTTGTGGTTTAATATCATATCCACTACGTTCTAAATCGAGGTTCTTAAAGAAAGATTATTATTATTACTGCTTATCAATTATTTCAGTAAGAGCGTTTAATCCAATTTTATCTTCTTAAAAGCGAAAAATAATAAATAGACAATACGGACAGTAACATATCAAGCGTAATGACATTGTTGTGTGAACTTGTAAGCATATTTTCGTTAGCACTTTCTCTATTCGGCCGTAAACCTGTAATCTGAATTAGATAATTGAAGCCATATGACAGAGTTGATTAAATCGTATAATTCTTGATAGAGGGGAAACACTCCAGAAGCGGAAGCCGTAATAATTTATTTCCTTTACCTCAGAGCTGAACTTTCCTGATCTTATCTCATATTATCTCATCTTCCGGATGTGATAGGCTCGTAATATCACTGGACGCTCTTCACTCGCGTAAGGATGAATACGTGTTTGTCATTTCCTAGAAGCAAATATATATATATATATATATATATATATATATATATATATATCGTTATCTAATAAGCTTAGCTTAGATTTGGCACAAGGACAGACGCCTGAGGCTCCCAATTAGAATTGAACACATTAACAATGGTCTGCGAATCTAGCTTTCTAAACATTACACCACATGAGGTATATATATATATATATATATATATATATGAGAGTACGTAAATAAAAAATGTGTTTATTTGATATGAGAGTACGTAAATAAACACTGTGTTAATTTGATATTTTGATATGGCTTTTAGCCTTACATTTATATATATGCCCGCCTAAATTCATTAATTATTAACTAATTAATTTTCAAAAATTAGGTATGACTTCAATTAAGCACATATCCTCCAAAAATTGTCGGCGAAAAGCCATATCAAATAAACACAGTGTTTATTTACGTACTCTCATACTGGCGTGTAGCAAGTCAATAAAAAGTGGAATATAAATAAGTTCAAAACGGACGAAGAATTTGGGATTGGCAAGCTGGTGTAGTGGTTAGAATCTCCGCCTGTCAGCTTGGTAGTCGAGGTTTCGAGTCACACAAGTAGCAGTCTCCCATGTCTATAACCTTGCTGATGAGACCTAATAGTTCGAAATGTACATTCAGGGATTGACATTTTCTCGATCTGTTTAGCCTTATATTTGAACATATATGCCCGCCTAAATTCATTAATTATTAACTAATTAATTTTCAAAAATTAGGTATGACTTCAATTAAACACACACACACACACATATATATATATATATATTAGTGCTTTGAAAAGACCTGCTAATAGATTCATTATTAAAAAAAAGTATATATTTTACAATAGAAAATAAACGAGTAGTTAGCTAGATATCGAGGAAAATCGATTAAAATCGATTATGTACAAAATTGTTACCCCTCTTCTAATCTGCGGGTTGTTTTAAAACAAAACCTATGTTGGTATCCGATGGCAAGGATTTTCTTCCTCCTCACCACAATAATTCTATAATTTATTCGTATAAATGTATTTGCGGGTTGAAATACATAGAAAGAACAAACCAGCGATTGGATACTGGAATCAAACAACATGTCCCTACTAAGATTAGAAATGGAACCGCCGGTCCTAATGATATACTGAGGAATACTTCTGGTTCTTCCATAGGCGAACACCTGATAAATAGCCTTTGTTGCGCCAACTCATTTAGTGCTGACTTCTTCTCTGTTGAGAGCAAGTCACACTCATTGTACCATCTGAAAATTTTAGAGACGTTATATATTCTGACCAGTAAGCCTGCTCTTTGTAAACAAATTGGTTTGAATATTATCAATCTGTAGTCTTCCTTTCCTTCCCTTTTAGGAGAAAAGAAAATATATTGTTCTTTTCCTTTTTCTTTTTCTTACTCATCCCATTTACTCGTTTTAATAGATTTTCCTCGATATTTAGTTCTGTTGAGCGAGGAACGAAACTAGTTAGCTAACTACTCGGGGAGGGGGTCGCTTCCCCCCCCACACACACACACCTTGAGGAAAACTCTAAATTCCAACATTGTAAAGTCCACAAAAAAAATTACCATATATCGCATCCTGATCGTACAAAGCGGTTGGTTGGTTGGTTGATTGGAGATTTTTAAGGTACCCCAATACTGGAGTTATTTTATGTCAAAGACGTTTTTATTTTATTCATTTTTGTTGGGTATATTCAACATTTTTAAAACTCTTCTTTTTAACACATTTCTTTTAAACTCATTTTTTTTATCTATTTACCCTATGGGACCATAACACGTATTACCACTCCAGATCAGAATGGACCTGGGAGTTATAGCAATGAAGGGGTACTCCACTCTCTCCAGTGGCCTGGAATTAGTACTTTACCACCAGAAGCAGTATAGCTTCATACCCAGGATACTAAGACTCTCAACTGCCACCTTCTACCACATATGATAAAAAGGATTGAGAGTAATATGGTCGGCACAATCAATATCCGCTTCTACCCGTTAGGCCAATAAAAGCCAAAGTGGAATGTTGCAGGCCATGTACTACTCCGTCCTGAAGCTGTTGGTAGAATGTGTTTTTTTAACTCTTTCGGTAGAAATCAAATATACCTTCCTATTGTTGTATATTGAAGATATCTAAAAGAAGGTGAACACGGAAATAGGGTCTTCCGGTTGGATCGAGGCAGGGAGAAGACGAAAAGAGTAACAAATGACTTTTTCCGGGTAAAGCGAACAAAGAAGGATGGGTAACAATAAGTTCAGAAATAGATTTGTCCACTGATAAAGATAACAAAAGAAAACGCGTAGGCGTTTGATATATATATATAAAAGGAAGTCAGGGATCCCAGGTCAGTCAGAGACGGTCAGACAGCGGACGGCGAACAGTGAGTGACCGACGCTCACGGTCCGTCGCGGCCAAAGGCGGTGAGACGCCACCAGCCACCCCTTTACCTCAACATCGCCAGTCATCACCATCCCAGCATTAGTAGTAGTCATTGTCAGCGCTCACAACCCACCAGCCGAGGAAAAGAAATAAATGCAAGTTTTTACAATACCCATGTGTTGTGATTTCATTAAGCGACCACTACATATATCGTCTAGGGTTAGTGACGATACCCGCTACGTATGCAGATACACGATTTAGCAGCGTGAATTGGAAGCCAGTATATAACATAGATATTTAGTGCCGGTAAAGAAGGCGCTACGTAACACTATGCGCACCCAGTTTAATTCAAACTCAAGCTTGTTTAATTACAAGGAAGAAGTGCTGCCGGGAAAACAGATTTCCAGTAAGAAGCTGAGTTTGTATTTTGGTCAGCTGCCAGAGTTATATACCCCTAACATGAATTGGGTATATAATGGAGGAGAAAGTTCACGCTATAAATAACAATATCAGCAGAAGAGCACTGCCAGTGATTGGACAAGAAGTTGATCACATGGGTGTCGGCGAGTCTATAAGTACAAGTGGGCATCTGGCACACACCTTATATTCAGAAAACACCAACAAACTGAACATCAGTTTTTTTAAACTTTTTCTGCTTGGTGTGGTATGCGTAGGATCGTAGTAATAGGAGAACAGTTGTGAGCGATTTAAAACAGGCAAAGTTAAATAACCCAATCGAGTTGATATGCAATTGATATGCAATATCGAGTTGATATGCAATAAAACACCATCCAATCCATCCAACCATTCTATTTTGCCTTGCTGGTCTGTATTAAACTAAGATCGGTAAAGTGAGATTGGTCAGCAGATTCTAATGGAACTATAAGAATTAAATGTTGTCTTAGCTTCAATAGCTAAGAACACTTCTTATAATGTGTTAGGCGGCTCCCGAGAAGTCTCTAAAGTCGGTGAACATATACAAAGAAATCAAACAAAAATTTACATTACAAAATACAGACTTTATTGTCTGAGCACACTCAACATAAAATACACATACAAAACGGTTAGGACGAACGCCCTGAGGAAGGTAGAAAGAGTTATTGTAGAGGTAATCTGGAGGCTAGTAAGTAGGAATAGAAGAGTCACAATGTATAGCAGCCACGTGGCTATGGTTTAGAAAAGGCTACGTACATACATGGGTACGAGCCTATTGTTGAGGGGGGCAAGCCCCCCAAGTCTTAATGGACAGAGACACAACTAGTCTTGTGCAACTTTGTGGATGCCAGATCAAAGAGGGTGAGTTCTTCCCGGGCTGTGTTTAAATAGTCAGGTAGTATGCCCTTTTCTGGCAAATCCCCACGACAAGGGAAGTTAACTCTTTTCCATTTTCAATTCCATTCTAAAAAGGGGAGGCAATCGCTCCAGGACGTTTAAATTCGATAAAAAGTTTATATTGTTTACGTTTGAGTTTTGGGTTTTGGATTGGGAATCCATCTCATTTCTTCCTGAAGAATTTTCCAGTAATATTACCGCCCTGTCAGTGGGGCGTTAGAATGCACCGACTGAACTTCTGCAGAGGGATAAGACTCTCCATTGGGGCCACCTGTTGGCTGTGGGTGGCGACCCGTGATGCTTAAGGATAGAACCCAGGTGGTTGAGCAGTCCATGACTTGCAATACTCCACTTCGGCCCTTTCTTGGGCTAGATGTTAAGCCCTAGCACCTATATGATTGCCCCAACCCTATTGCTCTTATGGCAAGCCCCAACCCTTTTTATCCTATGGGTGCGAGAAGGCGGTATCTGAGGGTCTACATGTCTTGGGAATGACGCTAAACTCTATCTGATGGTGATGTTCCAGTTTTGGTGATTTGGGGAATGTGGAGCACCACTTCATTGTTTCCTGGTTCACTCTGACCCGGAGTGGTAGTACCCGTTAGGGTCCCATCTATGGGTTAAATAGAAAAATGTATTTATAAAAAAAATTGTGTATCCATTAAGAATGACTTTATTTCAACACTTTATCGGCATTAAATGACCCACTGTGGTCGATATGCCGTAAAACAAAACAAACCAAACGAAACTAGTAATATCAATTAAGAAGAAAAAGGAAAATCTTTCTAGTCAAACGTTCGGGAGGAGAATTATTTTTCATTTTGTTTTCTTTTTTTCCTTTTTTAAAAATCTTGTGAAGATTTCCTGTTTCATAATATCCACTATTTTCATTTCTTCAAGAAGTAATTAAAAATAAGATTAGCGTTCATTGGGTGATTGCACTTCTTAATAAGAAAGCGATTTTGTTTCTTATGATAAACAAACCGACAGTGGCGATTAGCTACAATTTATTTCAAACGAATGGATTATACAGAAAACGCTACGTTACCAGAAAAGCTTTCCTTTACCGGTTCTCCAATAAGGTAGATTCACACGGACGGCCATACTACTCATGGAAATCTACATTAGCAGATAAATGCGCAGACATAATAAATGCACAGTAATACTAAAAGCATAGTTATACTAGCGCGTTTACAAAGCGTTTGTTGGAGTGGTAGTACCTGTTAGGATCCCATCTATGTTTTAAATAGAAAAATGTATCTATAAAAAATTATATTATCCATTAAGAATTGATTTATTTCAAAACTTTATCGGCATTAAATGACCCACTGAGGTTGATATGCCGTAAAACAAAACCCAACCAACAAAGCGTTTGTTCACAGCACACTTTTCTGCAGTAGCGAAACCTGGTCCACATATTCAAGGCATGGAAGGAAACTTGATAATTCCCACCTCCCGCATCCTACGCATCCACTGGTAGCATAGTACCCAACACTGACGTGCTGGATCCAACATGAACAGCATGTTTGCTATCCTCTGCGAGAGGCTCCTACGCTGGCTTGGTCATGTCAGGAGGATGTACAAAAGACCGTATCCCCGAAGACCAACTGTATGGCGAATTAGTAGAAGGCTCCGGACCAGTAGAAAGACCACGCCAACGCTTCAAAGACGTCTGCAAGAAATACGTGAAGATATGCCACATCAACACCAACACATGGGAGGTTGGTGCAGAAAACCGAGCGGCCTGGCGCCTCCCTATCAAACAAAGCACTAAAAGGAGTGAAATAGAAAGAAAAGTAGCTGCCACATCAAAGAGAGCCAGAAAGAAAGAGAGACGTTTTGTGAGTTGTCACTGCGCGAGACTGTCATTCAAAAACTGGCCTGCTCAGCCACTCGCGCTGACGCAGATATTTTTGGACACTACGCCATCGTCTTTAGCAGACGGAAGAATGCCAACAAAAATGTTATACTAAAAGCATAGTCATACTAAACCACAAAACAACATTTACAGATTACGCGCACGAGGATATATTCGCGTTGAATTCCTATTGATCACAAGCAGGACGTGCTGGCACGAATGTCGATGACTCTCTCTCTCTCTCTCTCTCTCTCTCTCTCTCTCTCTCTCTCTCTCTCTCTCTCTCTCTTCCGCCTCTATGGTTGGATATAGATAGTGCCATACACCTTGACGTCAAAAAGGATGTTAAAAATTTACTTGTGTCTTTTTTTCAGGTAGTCATCTATTATATGTTCATTTGAACGTCCCAAGACAATAGGTTCCAGCATCATCGCCTTGGCTAATGTAGAATTTTGACTCTTGACTGTTAGCTGAATATCACTTTCATCCAACTGTCAACACGCCAGAATTGTTTCTCTTTAACCTAATTTAACCTAATTGTTTTTTGCTTGTACGTTTTTGCTGTTTTTATTTTATTTTTTTCTCTTATGAAAATCCCATAAAATTCAGACGATTTTTTACAGTTTTGTCACAATTAGATATTATCATCACCAGGTCGTGATGACTACATGGATATCCATGAGTCTCTCACTCACCCTCTCTCTCTCTCTCTCTCTCTCTCTCTCTCTCTCTCTCTCTCTCTCTCTCTCTCTCTCTCTCAGTTACCCTTATCAGCCATCCCTCTATCAGTCCTCCCCCGACAGGTCCTCTACTCAGCATCCAGAATCCGCACCGAGTGGATGTATGTAGGTTTATGCAGGTTGGTCTATACTGGTGTGTCCATGTTTAGATGTCCACAGGAGAATGTCACTTATGAGCTCGTTCTTGCTTTCCCAGCAGTTCAACATACTCAATCATATTCTGATTGTTTGTATGATCGGGGTAGATGTCTGTATACCTGCTTTCTTGTGAGGTGCTGCTTCCAAGATTTGATCAAGACAACATGCCGTATCCTTGCGTACTTCCCCTCACTCTCTCTCTCTCTCTCTCTCTCTCTCTCTCTCTCTCCTCTCTCTCTCTCTCTCTCTCTCTCTAAGTACTTTGTTAGCGCCCAAGTGGTGCAGCTGTACAGTAGCACTATTACAGCTACGAGTTGGAAGAATTTTCACTTGATCTTATCAGTGAGATGAGATTTCCCTCTGAATTCCTATTACTCTTACAAAATTAGACGAGTATTTATCGATCAAAAAAAAATGTTATATCTATTTGTTCATAACACCGGCGGGCATTTTGAAAGGTTAAGTTTGTTTTGAAAACTTTCAGCCGTAGACTTCTTTTAAAATAATTTAGATTAAAGATAAGTTTTTTAGAATAAGATTTTAAAAAATATCCTCTTTTCAAATGATTCTCGAAAAAAAAAAAAAAGAAAGCTCAAGCAAATATAACAAAAATCAATTTTAATTAAATTATGTTAGATAAAATATGTTGGCTTGTCACAAACACGTTCACATACACACAAGCACAGATACGCACGCGCACACACCCACACACATATACACAAGCGTGCGCGTACACACACACACACACACACTATATATATATATATATATATATATATATATATATATATATATATATGACATACCAAACTTGTTGGTAAATCCTCGCGGTGAGAAAAAAACCAGCAAATAGTTTGATTGTAAAAATATACTACCAAACATCAACCGGGAAGAAAAAAAAAAATTGTAAAAAAGAAAAGACCAAGATAATCGTACCAACAAAAAATAATCTATTAGTACAATATTTTGGCCAAAAGAAAAAACAATTTATATGCATATATATATATAAGATATATATATTCATACAAACCCGCCAGGAGTCTATAGCTAATAAATAAAAAGTGCTCAATACCTAAGTAGAGCAAATAATAAAAAAGTCAGTCAGATCTTAGCCCGGAAGAGCATTAAGCGAAACTTTTAGTAGGTTCGTCTGACTCATTAGATTTATCTTTATTTTATATATATATATATATATATATATATATATATATATACTTTCTTTTTATTTGCAAACAAACATTAAATTAAGACATTTGATATTTACTAAAAGAATAAAGTCGTCGGGGTCCTAAAAGATAAGAAAAAAAACACCTAGCCAGAAGGAGGACTGTTCAATACTAATATGAGAGGTGACTTTTGAACTTTTTCTAAGTTGAAATTTAAAAATCCTTTTCCCTCAATCTGCCATGGACAATGCTAGTTATAAAGTTCATAAATTGTGGTTTGATGCAACCTACCTAGCGTTTTCTAAATGGAAGTGCGTGGTGTAATAGAAAATAGACTCGTCCATCCGAGTTTGAATCCTGGACGAGGGTGTTTGCATTTCAAATTGCGCTAATACCCTTGGCAAAGGTATGCATCCAAATAGTATGACAGACTGGGTTCTTTAAACTTGGCTAGGTAACCAGTCTGGGAGAAGAAAAACAATGAATTGAAACATCTTAAAGTTCGCTTAAGAAATTGACCTTGTGTCACAGACTACTCATGTTACACACTGGACCCGTCAAAGAACACAAACACTTTTATTTAGGAAAATGTAAGATGAGATGTTTATTTTCCCCGGTTGTGTACAGCTGAGAGTCGTTGGCAAGGTGACGCAATGTGGAGCCTTCGGGAGTCCTTTTCAAGTGATCTCGAACCTGATCGTCGTCTGTCTAATCGATCTCTACGGGCTTCTTTTATTGTAGTCTGACCCCCGGTGTCACGCCTCTTTGTTCGTGACACCTACGCAGTTTTTTTTCTGTAGACACGCCTCTTCGCCCACGCAGGCTGTTTCCATTGGCTATGGGCTACGCCTACAGATTTCTGTACCGAAATCATATCAAATATTCACCTGCATTTCCAGGTGCAAAAGGTCAGGTCAGGGCCACATCCTGTTTTCGTTTCCAGGCTGCACCTGACCCCCATGCACTTCCTATTCAGCCTGGTCCTTGGGTGCACTGATCAGACAATATATTACACTCAGGCGGAGGTGTTGGTATATATATATATATATATTTATATATATATATATATGTGTGTGTGTGTGTGTGTGTGTATCGAAAGGGTTTCACGTATGCTTCAAATATTTACTGTCTGGTTTGTAAAAAAAATAATACTGTTTTTTCTTAAACATGAATGAATGGTGAATATAAGTGTTCAGTGTTCAAATAGACTAATATTAGACTATTCAAACACTTAGATACACTATTTCTTCATGCTTCAAAAATAAAACAGTATTTTTATCTTTTTCTATGTTTTATAACCCAGACAATATATATATATATATATATATATATATATATATATATATATATATATATATATATATAATATTTCTGATCGATAGTATAAATTCTATATGATAAATTGCCGTTTTCTCTTCTCTCTGATTCCCAGAACTTTTTTCTGTTATGTATGATTTTAAAAAATATGATTTTAATTAATTTAGCGTAGACACTGAAGAGAAATATGTGCGTGCGTATCACGAGTGTGTTATTCGAAGACCAAGTAATGTATACCTGCGATTAGGTTAATATTCAGCGATTTTTGTTATTTTTTGGGTTATTTTTTTTAATAAAACTTAAGTGTTGAAACCGGATATTAATAGTGACAAGATTTTTTTATTATTATTGAAAGAGGTGGAAGAAAAACGAGGTTGAAAATATCCACATTTAATTTCTTCTGATATTATGATTAAATTTCAGTTGAATATTTTGTTTTTGTTTTTTTATACTGTTCGTGATTAAATCACCACTGCACGTCATTCTCTGACAATGTTAATCAAGAAATTGGTTAAATTTCACCATCGTATATCACCCCACCGAAAGAAAAAAAAATATCAGGGAATTAACCGAATTTAATGAAATTTTCAGTGTTGATATATTAACGAATAAAAGATATACTGCACTAGTTATTTTATTTAAAAACCATAACATTTTTTCAGGTCAGTTAACTTTGAATCATATATCTTTGAGAATCTCTGTTGCGCCTCAAAGATACGTGGTTCAAAACACTGAAAATATCGACACTGAAAATTTCATTAAATTCGATTAATTCCCTAATTTTTTATATTTTTTTCTTTCGGTGGGATGACATACGATGGTGGGATTTAGATCCGTTGAGTTCGATTTAACCAAGAAATCTATCTACTTCTATTTCGTTCTTTCCTTTTTTATTTATATACTGTTGGTTGGATTTTACGGCACGTCAACCCTTGATGAGCTATTTTATGCCGAAGACATTTTGTTTTATTCATTATTATTGGGTATTCAATATTATTTGTTCAAACTCATTTTTAAACACATTTTTAATACTCATTTCTTATACATTTAACCCACAGATGAGACCCTAACAGGTACTACCACTCCAGGTCATGGAGGACCTGGGTGTAATGGCGATAAAGAGGTGCTCGTAATTCCCTGACAGTGTTAATCAAGAATCTATCTACTTCTATTTCGTTCATTCTTTTTATACGTGCCTCCCTAAGTTGTTGTTGGTTGGATTTTGCGGCATGTCAACCCTTGTTGAGCTATTCTATGCCGAAGACATTTTGTTTTATTCATTCTTGTTGGGTATTCAATATTGTTTGTTCAAACTAATTTTCTAACAGATTTTTTAATACTAATTATTTTCATCCAACCCATAGATGGGACACTAACAGCTACTGCCACCCCCGGTTAGAGTATATCTGGGAGTAATACTGATAAAGAAGTACTCCACATACCCTAGAGTTCAAGAATTGAAACTTCACCATTAAATGCAGTTAAACGTCATACACATGACACTAAGACCCTCTGTCACCGCCTTCTAGTACATATATGATAAAAAGGATTGGGGTTTTGCCATAAACGCAATAGGGTTGGGATAATCATGTTTGAAATACGCTAGACTTAGCGCAGGATGGCGTCGTCAGTTATGTTATTGGCTGGCTTCATAGGGGGGTTTCGGGTCTTTCAACATAATACCCCCCTCAGCCAGCCAGACCCCGTTGGAGCCGATCAAACTCCAACACGCCACCCTTGTGCAACGCTAACAAAGAAAAAAAACTACGACAAACGCGAACTCTTTATATCTGAATGGCCAATTCTTCAGCCAATCAATGATAAGAGTAGTTGTTATAAACAGGATCGCGCGATTCAGACATTTTCTTTAATAAATGCATTGGCATGGCTAGGATGTTACTAAGAAGAAAAATGCGTTGGATATAGGAGACTGAAAGGAATGTAAGTTGTAACAATTGAGAAATCTTTTGTTTTTTGTTATTGTTTTTTTTAGTGTTTTTTTTTTTTTAGCAATATACAAATTACTCCATATTCAATTTGGTCGAAGTTGAAAACGGAATTAAAATAAATCATATATATATATTTACCAACTCCTCCACACGAGCAGGATACGACACAAGGTCAATTTCTTAAGCGGAGTTTAACAGGTTTGAATTCAGAGTTTTCCTTCTCCTAGACTGGTTACCTAGACATGGTTAAAGAATCCAGTCTGCCCTGCTATTTACCCATAGCTGGAGGGAGAGTAGGATTCATACCTTTCGCAAGGGTATTGGCGCTAAGTGAAATGCAATTACCATGTCCAGGATTTGAACTCGAGGCGACGAGTCCATTTCCCAGGACTTTAAACATTACACCACGCGCTTGGGATAATCATATAGGTATTAAGGCTTGACGTGAACTGCCGATTGACTAGAGGGGCCTCTCCGACCGGCTGTCTAGTCTAAGTAAGTGTTAAAGTGGAGTGCTGTCTGTCATGGACTGCTCAGCGACCATGAATCCGTTCATAAGTATCAAGTTTCCACCCATACCCAATAAGTGGCCCCATTGGGGGATTT
>CM042141.1:68447587-68460087 GCA_023376005.1 Doryteuthis pealeii | reverse complement strand
TGGGCCGACCATCCTCTGTACGAAGACCTGCTACGTGCGATAGGGACGGTTTGTGAGAGTGAATTATGGGAATATGTGCTGTCAGAGTAACCTAGTGATGAGGAAATCAATTATTTTGTTTGTGTTTTATCACACTTATGAATAGAAAGATAAGTGTTCAGGAACGCGTACCTGTTACAAATCGCTATTTTCTAATTTTTTAAAAATCAGCCAATTATCAGACGTTGATGAGTTGTTCGATAGTTAGGTAATAAAAGACGAGGTTTCTTTTAAAATAAATATTAACTTAAAATTCAAGACACGACTCGTTCTATTTATTTATGTACTAGAAGCGGATACCCGACGTTGCCAGGGTAGAGGGGGAGGGTAAGAAAGTTAGTATTGCCGATCCATTATTACTTATCGCGAGTTTGATCCTCGCTGGATGCCCCAAAAAAAACTACGTAAAAAGGATCTGGTGAGACATCAGGAATTTTTTTCGCCTGTGTAAATAAATAAAAATATAGCATGAAATTTTAATTCAATAATTTAATAATCTAAAAAAAAATGTATATATAAATGAGGCAATTTATTCAATCAATTTCATATTTCAAAGTTTTTAAAAAATGGAAAAAAATTATGCACAAAAAACTTTCGCTTCTGTTATACAAATTTTAATTTTTGAATATTTCCCAAATATGAATAAAATCTTTATTATTTTTGCACAAAAAGCAAGCTCTGGTGATAGTGAATGTGTATATATATTTACTTTGTCGTTAATTCTTTTATATCCGTAGTTTGCTCCGGGCATACATACATACACACAACTGCCCTTTGAATGTGTTATAGATTAGCAGGTCGCATGGAAATTCCATGGTAGTTGATAATAATAGACATGATCAATAATTCCATGCCTCTGTTCTTCATTTTACCTTTGCTTGTATGTCCTCATTCTCTACCCCCTTCGCGAGAGAAAATTAAGGATTTCTTCTTTTTCTTTCACTCTTCGATTCATTCATTTACTTCCCAAAAATAACATCTGAGATAAGTCGTTGTAGATTTCTATTTGTATTAAACTATTTCCGACTACTTTCACGTAAGCGTCCTCTCGCAGTTACTTAATATCTTTCTTTCACTCGTCTCCTACATTCACTCTTTTCTTTTCTCTCACGTTTATGTGTTACGTAGCGGCCTTCTTCGCTACTTTAAATCGTGTATCTGTATACGTTGCGGGTATATATGGCCACGTAGCGAAGTACGTAGTAGTCGCTTAATGAAATCACAACACATGGGTATTGTAAAAACCTTGATTTTATTTCCTTAATCTCTGCCGTGGTGTGGATGGCGAGCGTTGACAATAGGAACTGTCCAAGAGTTAACGATGACTACTACTACTGTTGGGATTACTGGCGATGGTGAGGTGGAAGGGGTGGACGAACCTCACTGCCCGTTGGCAGCGAGGGACGTAGCAACGGTCGCTCACTTGTGCTCTGTTCCCGAGGCTTCTGTCTGACTGATCTGTCGGCTCGAACCCTCAGGCCTTTATATTCATAGATACTCCTACGCATCTTTATCTTTTGATCTGATAACGGACATTTGTTATATATTTCTTTATCTTCTCCCTGCTTCTTTGACCGGAAAGCCTCGCTTCCGTTTTCTCCTTTTTTTTAAATATATATTTCTATATTTCTCTTTGTCTTTTTGCCGGAAGCTTCGTTTTCCAGTCGAGGACAATACAACATATGTTGTTCTTGTTAATGTAATGTTCCATTATTTATATGCGGTGACTACAGGGTGTGATACACGGAGGTAAAAGAGTATTAATATATAGATTAATATTTATTCATTCAATTTTTTACTACGTCATTCCGTTGACTCATTTAGATCAGTTGGTGGGATTTTGTTATTTAATGCAAACAACACTGAATAAATAAATATCAATGATATACTGAAAAGGTATCATGAGTTTATATTTTATGTACCAATTTAGTTATTTATGTATCTGTTTATCTACGTTTTATGCCTTTTTTCATTGAATGATATTGCAGTTATGGATGCCCACAAGCGAAGCAATAAAAAAGGCCATATTCAAGGGAGATAATCCTTTCGATAATTAAATTCCCCCTTCAACGGGAAAACGATTTTTGCGATCATTCTTTGTACAGGTCTTCAAATTTTTCGTTTTTTTTTTTTTTTGTTTCTTCTTTTTTTTCTAAATTTAAAAGATAAACTGTTAAAGGGGCACACTCTTCAAACATAAGACTCAAAATGCAATAAATATCATAACTATCGCATAAGAAATATTAACAACAAGAAAAAAGTTATAATTGATGAAAGTAGTTTTTTTTATGAAAGAATTTTTAAGCAAAAAGAACTTAACTCTTTGCCTACCAAAATTTCCCATAAGCTGGGCCAAATTGTTCCATTCAATTGGTTCCCTATTGTAAAAAGTATCAAGTACCAGTTTCAAGGTTATTTCACAGAAAAAAATGGCTGGGGTGTTTACGTAGTGATTTTTCAGTGTAAATAAGGGACACATGCAAGCCGCTTACAGCGGATTAATGTAGGATCGCAGTAGTGGGAGAACCACAATGAGAGACACAGATTTAATAAAAACATTTTTAGATATTTGATTAATGTTTTACATATAAGAAATAAGAAATTTATTAATCAATAGTAGTACAAATTATTAAAAAAAATATAAGTAAAAGAAAGACTTTATTGGTTTAAACTACTATTGAAGGGAGGCCATGCCTAATAGCGTGAAGCTAATCCCATGGACATGACCACCCTTGGACGCTCACAGGAAACGATACATGAAACACACAACGTAAACATATACATATATATCGAGACAAATTAGCCGTGTGAGAATCTAAATGCAAATCTGTTGTTTATAAGAGGAAATAAAATTATTTTTCAAAAGTGTTTTAAGGACAAAATAATTTACTGAAACAAGCTTCATCTTTTCTTTATCAAAAAATAACGACTGAACAGTATTCCAAGAATTAATTGCATTAAAACGAATCGAATTATGCCCAAAACTAACAGTGTTGATGATAGGGAACTTAAACAAACCAGATTGGTCAGCACGAGTGACATGAGCATGGGTGAAGTCAACTGCAAAAACATTCTGAACAGAAACAGGCATTTTATTGTGGAATAGTTTATGTAAAAACAAAATATTTTCACAATGGACCATATCAGAAAATTTGAGAATCTCCAAATTTGCATACAGGTTGTTAGATGATGTCCTAGGAGGCACAAAGGACATAAGTCTCACAGCAAAGTTTTGAAGAACAGTTATACGATTAATCAAAGTACCGCCATTAGGCTGACCCCAAATTTGATTACAGTATTGGAGATGGGAATGGAAAATGGCATAATAAACTTGGATCAGAACATTTAGTGGCACAAAATGACGAAGTTTAGCTAGAGCTGCATTAGCCTTTTTGAGCTTGAGCACAGTGCTATTGATCTGAGGATGCTGAGGGTTTTGTTGCAAAAAGCACTTTCTCTTTTTGGCTATAATAGATAGATAGATAGATAGATAGAAAAAATCTGGATAAAATTTATTTGGACATATGATCTGATTAGATAAAGTAGACAAATAGTAAGCTAAATTCACTTATGGTTAAGTCGCGTTGAAATCACCGACTACCGCCAAGTTAAGCAGCGTTTAACCTGTTCAACACTTTTTTATGGGTGACCACATGAGCAATAGCAAATACTATTAACAACCTAAGGTCAGTGTCATATCTAATTAAAGTTTAGTGAATAACAACAATAAAATGAAATAGAAAAATAGATAGAATTACTGATACGAAGGTCAGCTGACTCATTGGGTTAATGGAATGTCAAACCTTGTTGGGTCATTTAACCCTGAATATCATAGCTTCCCTGTCTAGAAGAGAAACGCAAATAATCTCGCCATGTACCTGAACTTGTCGCGTCCATTTTCGTCTGCAATAACGTGCACATCATCGAACCTCTGTATAAAGATCGACATATAGAATGTTAATCAATCTATATTGATTAGGAATAGTTAAGCATGTTAAGCTTATTTAATAACTTATACAGGTGAATTGTTTAGAAATACATTAATGTGTCTGCGAGATTTCAAATCAGAATGGCATCTCTTTTCGGAGTTATAAGTCGGCACGTACATACCAGAAACATTCTTTTATATATATATATATATATATAATATATATATATATATATTATATATATATATTAGTATTATTATTATAATAATGGAGATTATGTAACTGTCTGTCTGTAACTGAAACTACGTCACCATTGTCGCCACGATTTCCTTAGTTATTTAAGCTACATTCTCAACGATTATGTAATAGTCATACTTTAATTTTAATTAACATCTTATTTATTGACAATATCAATATTAAATTCGAGTTAGATTAGCCGTAAAGCTGTATATACTATTAATACATTTAAAATCCTGAAATATGTGTTATTTATCTTTAAGAAATATGGTTATGATAGGATATGGTGGGTATAATTTGCATAATGATTTTAACAAATAACCAAAAAAAGGGTGCCGCCGTTTCTCCGATCATCTTTGTACAACAATTCTGTGGTAAGAATTTTTCCTTCTCTTAAATTGTTTACTCTCACTAAGTCAAAAAAGTCCAGTCTGTCCTGATATTTATCATGGCTTCTTTGACACTGAGCAAGACGCATATAACCTCATTAAGTATCTGAACTTGCCGGGTCAATTTACTTTGACGATAACCCGTCCTGTCGGTGGGGCTTTAAATGCACCGACTGCACCTCTGCAGAGGGGTAAGACTCCCCTAATGGGGCCACCTGTTGGCCGTAGGTGGCGACCCGTGATGCTTAAGGATAGAACCCAGGTGGATGAGCAGTTCATGACTTGCAATACTCCACTTTGGCCCTATCTTGGGCTAGACGGGCGGTCGGAGAGGCCCCCTCCGATCAATCGGCTGGTCACGTCAAGCCCTAGCACCTATATGATTTCCCAACCCTATTGCCCTTATGGCAAGCCCCAACCCTTTTTATCATATGGGTGCTAGAAGGCGGTGGCTGCGGGTCTACATGTCCTGGGAATGACGTTAAACTCTATCTGATGGTGAGGTTCCAGTTTTGGAGGTTTGGGGAATGTGGAGTACCCCTTCATCACCATTGCTCCCTGGTCCACTCTGACCCGGAGTGGTAGTACCTGTTAGGGTCCCATCTATGGGTTAAATAGAAAAATGTATTTATAAAAATATTGTATTATCCATTAAGAATTGATTTATTTCAAAACTTTATCGGCATTAAATGACCCACTGAGGTTGATATGTCGTAAAACAAAACAAACCAAACCGAGTTTGACGATAATATGCACGACATCGTGCCTCGACATCGACAGATAGATAGATTTTTAATCTTAGATTGTGTGTAGATTGAGTGTTGTCGGCAGAGGATGTACATCCACAGGAGCCTTTAGGAGTTCTGACGGAGAACGATCTCGATCTCGATCTGCTCAAACCAGATTTCTAAGGGTTTTTTTTTATTCTTTAGCTCAACAGGGTTACGCCTCTCTGATCGTGACACCAACGAAGTTTTCCTGTAGACATACCTCATCTCCCACGCAGCTTATTTTTATTGGTTACCGGCTACACCTACACATTTTCTGTGCCCATGCAATGTCAAGGTACACTTGCATTTTCCGAGTGTCAAAGTCAGTTCAATGCGTTTAAGACAATATCCTGTTTTTGTTTTCGGGTCCATGTTTGACACTCATACATTTCTTGCACCCACCCGCCACTCATCTACACCTGGTACCAAGGTTCAAACTCGTTGACTAGGCAATATATTACATAGATAGATAGAATGTTTATTCATCAGTATCGATTATGAATATTATTATCTATTATTGTGTGGAACCAATGATAAGTAGTACAGTGTCTGTGTACCCGAGCATATTTATACAAAAAACCCAGTTTTTGTAGTCCGAGTTTTTCCTTCTCCCTAAACTGGTTGTCGACACCAAGGCAAGACATTCGAGTCTGTCTTGATATCTATCATAACTTTGCTAGCGCTAAGGAAAACGCAAACAACCACGTCAAGTATCTGAACTTCTCGAGTCCATTTTCTTCGACGATAACATGTACGAAATCGTCCCTCGACAGATAGATCGATAGATAGATTATTCATCAACTGGTGAATATAAAAGCATGCTAAGATTATCTAATGTCTTATACATTATTAATAGAGGTGGATTCTTGAGTTGAACAAATGCTACTAATGCACAATAACGCGCAAGAGATAATGTCATTATATTACGTGTAAAAAAGCATTACATTTCATGTGTAGGGACCGATTTGTTTGGTGTTTGTGTGGTTAAAGAAGATCCGAGTTTTGATCCCCACAATTTAAATGTATATTACTACGGAAATGCAGTTTCTGCACAAAACAAGAGAAGAAGACAAAATTGATACAATAAACAATTTCATATACATAAATACAAGTGGTATAGTTTTGTTCTTTCAACGAGGTGACAGACGATATGTATCTGTAGTTAGTAGTGTATGCTGAGTGCGTCCGTATTGTTTGTATTGTATTTATGAAGGAAAAAAGACTTACATTGATAAGAGTGGTTGGCCGTGATTTCAAACTTCAAATTTTCAACTATTATTTCTCGTTTGTAAACAATCCTTTGTCCTTAGATTATCTACATTGTAAACAATTATCTATTGTTTCTAAAATATTTCCAAACTAATTTTCTTTCCATTTTTTTTCAATCACAATTTAAAAAAATCTAAATCCTAATTTATGGTTACTAAAAAAAATTGTTTTAAGATCTCTGATTAAAGTAAAAAAATATAGGTGTCATTCCTATGACTTGTTTCATTCCTATACATGGAAACACCGAAACCTTTGAGACGCTAATGTTAGGGTTAGGGTAAGTCTTAGGGTTAGGGTTAGAGTTAGGGTTAGGGTTAATGTTAATGTTAGGGGTAGGCTAAGACTTAGATTAATTCGGGGGTTTCCGTAAGCTAATGTTATTTATACGTAAAATACTAGTAGGAAGCGCGTGGTGTAATGGTTAAAGTCATAGGAAATGGACTCGTCGCCCCGAGTTCAAATCCTGGACGTGGTAATTGCATTTCACTTAGCGCTAATATCCCTGGGAAAGGTATGAATCCTCCAGCTATGGGTAAATAGTAGGGAAGACTGGGCTCTTTAACCTTGGTTAGGCAACCGGTCTAGGAGAAGGAAAACTCTGAATTCAAACCTGCTGAACTCCGCTTAAGAAATTGACCTTGTGTCGCATCCTGCTCGTGCGGAGGGGTTGGTAAATATATATACGTAAAATACTATCCTAATGATATTATCTCTTGGACGCTATTCAGCATTTGTACTGAACAAGGATCAGAAAAATGGTGAACTAATGTCCCAGAATAGCTGTTACCAAAAATCTCGTAGTTCTTTCCTTCTCCTAAATTGGTTGCCCCCATCAAGGCAAATCAATTCAGTTTTGTCGTGTTATCTAACATAGCTTCACTAGCGCCGAGTTAATTGCAAACAACCACGTCAAGTATCTGAACTTCCCGAGTCCATTTTCATGTACGACGTCATGCTTCCAGATAGATAGATAGATATATAGATGTAAGGAGAAGCAAACATCATTTTTTATAAGTACGTGGATACCTTAAATAGCTAAAGGCTAACGTCAGTAAGCGTGTTAGGATTTTCATTACTGGTATGAATAATTGAATGAACTCTGAGGTTAAGAACAGAAAAAAAATAACCGATTTTCTTTTGCCTTCCTTTGTTTGTCCTCTGTATTTTACTAGTCAATAACGTCATGTAATAGAAGCCTTTAACTCACAACGAGAAAAGTCAATCCATCATATTCTTGCACAATGACATGGCTATTATATTACAAGAAACAAACGCAGCTGAGGAGAAGTGAGCAGGGTGACACGTTGAGTGGAGTACACAATAATTGAAGAGGAAAATAGGAAGTATGGCTCTGCATGATTTATTTACAGGTCCACACACACACACACACACATATATATATATATATATATAATATGTATATATATATATATATATATATATATTATAAATCTGTGTGTGTGTGTGCGCGCGTGTGTATGTGTGTGTGTGCGTGTGTGTGTGTTGGTGTCCAATTGCCGTTTTAAACTTTTTTGCTACAGTGGCATTACTAGTTAATCCAAGAGTGCTCAATATATCATGAAAATAAAGCTATAATAATAGTAAAAAAAAAAGAGTTATGGCTCTACCACAGTATCGATTTATACAATCCCTTCAGGAACCTCGCTTATATTTGACTAAGTTGAAATTATTTAGTTAAACTGAGATAAATGTATTATTTTGCATACCGTCACTCTCGGAAAATACATGTATTTTCATATACCGTAATGACTTAAACTTAGTAAAATATAAATTAGGGTCCTGAAGAGACCGTATAGATCAAAACCGTGGTAGATCCATAACTATTTTCTACTAATATATATATATATATATATATATATATATATATATATTATATATGAAGTGATTAAACAATCTGTTTGAGATGGCGATAGCCGACAATTTTGGGGGGAGATTATGTGCTTAATTAAAGTCATACCTAATTTGAGAATTAATTAGTTATAATTAAATGAATTAGGCGTGCATATCGGTTTAAATGTAATGCGTAAACAAATCGAGAAAAAGTCATCTCTGTATGTACATTTCAGCCTATTAGACATCATCAGCAGAGTTATAGACAGGACAGTGCTTTGTGCGTGATTCGAACCCTACCTGCCAGGCTGACAGGGAGAGATTCTAACCACTACACTAGCTGGCTTTCCCTGTTTTTCTTGTTTGTCTTAAACTGATGTGTATATCGCACCTTTTGGTTGACATACGGCACGACAGTATGAAGTGATCAACAATCTGTTTGAGATGGCGATAGCCGATAATTTTGCGGGGAGATTATGTGCTTAATTAAGTATGACTTTAATTAAGCACATAATCTCCCCAATATATATATTATATATTATATATATATATATATATATAGTGCCCAATTGCCGCTCTAACATTTTTGTTGCAGTGGCATTGGTAGTTTATACAAAAGTGCTCAATATATCGTAAACATAGACCTATAATCTTATTATAATGGAGATTGTGTGTTTTCTGTCTGTAACCGAAACTATATTCCTACTCAAGTCACAATTCTCTTAGTTATTGACATCACATACTCCATGATTTTATTTTTTATCTAAACCTCAATTATTAATAAAATTGTCTTACATTATTAATACTGTTAACTATGTCTACATACTGACAACATGCAATTATATTTATATATACAACAAAATAGCGGTTTACAGTGTGAACGGGAAGGCTAATTTGCATATTAATATTAAAAAATCGAATTTAATAAATATGTGCTTAGTATTATTGATTTCTAACTGTTTGTTTTATTTTAATGAATATAAGCAAAAATCTCTTCAATGAATCTTAAATGAAATCCATTAACAAGATAAAATAACTGTCATTTTATTCTTTACTTCCTCTTATAACTAAATACTTAAATTAGAAAAAATAACAATGAAAGACGAGAGTGATGGAAGAGTAAGTTTCAGTTGTTCCATTTTTTATTATACTCCCTCTGTTTCAAATCTTTTATTATACTCCCTCTGTTTCAAATCTTTTTATCTGTATTCTTATTTAGTTTCATTAGCCTTTCTAATTTAATACAATATTTTATTACATTAAAACTTAAATACTTGCACCCGGAGGGTGCATATATTTGCTAGTAATAATAATAATAATAGTAGAAAAGAGTTATGGATCTACCGCGGTTTTGATCTATACGGTCTCATCAGGACCCTACATTATTCTTAACTAAGTTGAAGTGATTCCTTCAACTTTTAGTAAATTAATTCTTCATTTAAAAATCTGGTGGTGCACCACCAAATCTTTTAATGAAGAATTGTCCGACTGAGAAAATATTTCACACAATTTAAATATCCATAACACTTTATACACCGTGCCAAAAAGAAAGTTTTCAAAATCTATAACCGAAAATACCTCTCCGCAATGACTAATAACAATTTTTACCAATACTAATGAATTACACAGATACTTTATTTTACCCAATAATTCGGCCACAATTATTTTTGAAAATAAAACTCAATAACCTTGGAATCAAAACTGTCACAACCTACCGAAAAACAAAAACAAAGAAATGTAACCAACATTAAAAACAACCATACCCAAACCAGGTATGATGCGAGCGTATATACCAACAAATGCTTAGGTTGCAATAAGAATACATTGGTGAGACATCAAGAAACATCAGCAAACGAATCTACTAGCACAAGAGAGGCAGTCAATTAGATAATGCTCTAAAAAGAAGCACTTTCTGGAAACCAACCACCTTTTTAAAAAAAAATCCAAAATGTTAGAATACACACTAGAAACTAAGAGAAGTTTCTAAATCTAGCATAATTTCGAATTACAATACAATTAAACAAAGACCCGGCTTTTATAACTTATCCCCTCAGCTAGATAAACTAGTGCTAAAATAAAACAGAATACGTTATGTTGATTAATAATACTATTTTTTTTCAAAACGCAGTCAAATAAGTTTTTTTCTATTCACCAAAAAATATTTCCAAAATTTTCAAACAAAATTACGTCACACGATTTGAATGGGGACACCAACTTTATGTGGGTTTTAAATTATGTCTGTAACTCATATTTGAATATCAACAGAAGCTGCCACATACTAAAAGCAGAGGCTCGCAAACTTCTGTTTACTAATAATTTCTTTTTTTAAACAGAATAAGGCCCCAAGGAAGGTTTTTGTTAAATGCTATAGCGTCGGCTTCATAAACATCAGCCGTCAATGAAACATTTGTATTTTCATCTTTATAAAATTACATATTCTCGGATTCATTTCTATTTTTTCCTTTTATAATATATATTATATATATATATATATATATATATATTATATATATATATATATATATATATATATATATATATATTGGCATTTCCCTGACAAATCATCCAGAATAAAGTAAAATTGTCACCCACCCCCTTCAATTCTTCTTAGATTTTGTACAGATGTGGATTATGTTAAAATTTGAGCTTCCAATTCCAAAAATTGGCGGAGTTATGTCGATTTTTAGCTCTGCAAATTTGGTTGGGTTCGTGAAAAATGGCGCCCTTTTGGAATCTATTTTTCTCTGTAAAATGAGTTCTAGTGCTTCCCAATTCCTCGAAGTTTTTTTTTTGTTTTGTTTTTTTTTGCTGTGAAAATTTCTAAAGATCGGCGACGCAGAGAGAGATAGAAAGAAGGTCTAAATGACAGAGTCGCTTAAATTAGATCCGCTAAGCTTGTCAATCGTCTGTCACTGGTTGCTTAGGAGAGGGTGATAGATAGGAAGCGATGTCACTCTATTGGCTTATTTTAGACCGTGGAGCGGTGTAGACCTTTTCGTGGTCGGGAGTTCGTTCTCGCCTCGTTCTCAGCTTGTTCTTCCCTAGTTCTCTTTTCTTTTCTTTTCTTTTTTTTCCCACTATCAAGCCCATCATTTATTACAAAATAATTAGCTGATTATTGTCTTAAGTGCCGATAATCAGCTGATCACTTTCTTACGTCATATACACATAGGATCTGCTTGTCTAGGTCACTGATCATCGCACTACGCGCGGCACCCAGTAAACATATACCAGTACAGTGGGACATTGATTTACGGGTACCCAAACTTTCTTCGTTGTGAGCTAAGATTTTATGTGTAAGCGAGTTTAGATACCCCCATGCTAATCACTTATTGAGAAATTATCAATTTATTACACCAAAGAAAAATATTATTTAAAAAATAAGCATTAAAATATATTACAGCACATAATTACATTGTATTTTATATTTTGTTATGCATTACTATTTTTCTTATTAAAAAAAAATAACGTAACAAAAATAAACTTATTATTTAATAAACTAAATATTTTTATATTTTTTCTTATGAGGCTCCAAACTTTCGAGTTTTCAGAATTAATAGCTCTCACTAGGTCGATTTTTTGCTGTGGATGTAATGAAAATAACATACCTCGAAACTCAAAGCGTGTGCGGACGAGTCTGGCTTGCAGGGTCATCGCGGGAAAAAATATGGCTGCTGTAAGCACTATATTTAACGATGGGCGATCTCGAACCAGCGAGAATGGGATTGCACGTATGCAAATTCGCTCGAGATCGGGCGTGCATATAAGCATACGGCGACGGCTAGAGTGAGCGTCAAACGATTACGTACGACGACTACGAAAACAGCTGGCAGTAGTATTTTGGCTCTTGCGACGGTTGGACGAGGCATTTCGAGATAGATTTTGATTGTTGGTGAGCAGAGTGCAGCACAGTTGGGAGAACATTATTACTAGAGTGTTGTGAGATAGAATTCGAGATACGAGCGAGTTTTAGATACGCTAAAAATATTTAAGTTTCTAAATCTATTATGCAAACG
>CM042141.1:68427587-68442587 GCA_023376005.1 Doryteuthis pealeii | reverse complement strand
ATAAGTGAAAATAATTAACATTGATTTATTCATTCACCGTTCGATTTTACGCAGGTTTTTACAACGACCTAGAATCATTGATTTTTACCATATCTTTATTTCTTTCATGTTCTTACTTATATCAGTGGTAAATTTACCTAGGGTTTAATTCGTTTCTGCTCGTAAATCAATTCCCTCGTATTTCAATCAATTTTCCTACGAAATAAACTGAATGCCATTAATCGATTACAGGCCATATTCAAAGAAAAGAAAAGAAAAAATTATTCAAAGGTTTTTCTTATAGAAAAAAATAGGTCTGTTTTTGTTAAAAAACATGATGAATAAAATGTAATGAATTTTGTAACGCGTAATATATTTTGATGTTTTATTTTTTTTTATAAATCATATTTTTCGTTTGCATAATAGTTTAGAAACTTAAAATATTTTTAGCGTAATCTAAAACTCGACTCGTATCTCGAATTCTGTATCTCAAACACTCTAGTATAATGTTCTCCCACTGTGCTGCACTCTGTCACACAATCAAAATCTATCTGATGCTCGTGCCGCAACGTCGCAAGAGCCAAAATACTACTGCAGCTGTTTTTCGTAGTCGTCGTACGTAATCGTTGACGTCTCACTCTAGCGTGCCGTATGCTTATAATGCACGCCGAATCTCGAGCGAATTTGCATAGTGCATCCCATTCTCGCTGGTTCGAGATCAGCCCATCGTTAAATATAGTTGCTTACAGCAGCCATATTTTTTCCCGCGATGACCCTGCAGCCAAGAGCTCGTCCGCCACGAACTTTGAGTTCGAGGTATGTTATTGTTCATTACATCCACACAAATCGACCTAGAGAGCATATTAATTCTTGAAAACTCGAAAGTTTGGAGCCTCCTAAGAAAAATATAAAATAATTTGAGTTTATTAAATAATAAGTTTATTTTTGTTTTACGTTATTTTTTATAATAAGAAAATAAGTAATGCATACCAAAATATAAAATACCATTTAATTATGTGCTGTAATATATTTTAATGCTTATTTTTTATAATATCATTTTTCTTTGGTGTAATAAAATTGATAATTCTCAATAGTGATTTAGCAATGGGGGTATCTAACTCGCTTAGACATAAAATCTTGCTCACAACGAGAAAGTTTGGGTACCGTAAATCAATGTCCCACTGTACTGGTATATGTTTACTGGGTGCCGCGGTAGTGCGATGATCAGTGACTAAAGACAAGCAGATCTATGTGTATATGACGTAAGAAAGTGATCAGCTGATTATCGGCACTTAGACAATAATCAGCTAATTATTTTGTAATAATGATGGGCTTGATAGTGGGAAAAAAAAGAAAAGAAAGAAAAGAGAACTAGGGAAGAAACAAGCTGAGAACGAGGCGAGAACGAAACTCCCGACCACGAAAAGGTCTACACCGCTCCACGGTCTAAAATAAGCCAATAGAAGTGACATCGCTTCCTATCTATCACTCTCCTATGCAACCAGTGACAGACGATTGACAAGCTTAGCGGATCTAATTTAAGCGACTCTGTCATTTAGCCTTCTTTCTATCTCTCTCTGCGTCGCCGATCTTTAGATAATTTTCACAGGCAAAAAAAAACAAAACAAAAAAAAACTTCGAGGAATTGGAAGCACTAGAATCATTTTACAGAGAAAAATAGATTCCAAAAGGGCGCCATTTTTCACGAACCCAACCAAATTTGCAGAGCTAAAATCGACATAATCCCGCCAATTTTTGGAATTGGAAGCTCAATTTTTAACATAATCCACATCTGTACAAATCTAAGAAGAATTGAAGGGGGTGGGTGACAATTTACTTTCATTCTTGGATGATTTTTCAGGGAATGCCATATATATATATAATATATTAATAAATATATATATATATATATATATATATATATATATAATATATATATATATATATAAAGGAAAAAATAGAAAGAATCCGAGAATATGTAATTTTAAAGATGAAAATCAAATGTTTCATTGACGGATGTTTTATGAAGCGACGCTATAGCATTTAACAAAAACCTTCCTTGGGGCCTTATTCTGTTTCAAAAAAGAAATTATTAGTAAACAGAAGTTTGCGAGCCTCTGCTTTTAGTATGTGGCAAGCTTCTGTTGATATTCAAATTATGAGTTACAGACATAATTTAAAACCCACATAAAGTTGGTGTCCCCATTCAAATCGTGTGACGTATATTTTTTGTTTGAAAATTTTGGAAATATTTTTGGTGAATAGAAAAAACTTATTTGGACTGGGCGTTTTGAAAAAAAATAGTATTATTAATCAACATAACGTATTCTGTTTTTTTTAGCACTAGTTTATCTAGCTGAGGGATAAGTTTATAAAAGCCGGGTCTTGTTTAATTGTATTGTAATTCGAAATTATGCTAGATTAGAAACTTCTCTTAGTTTCTAGTGTGTATTCTAACATTTTTGGATTTTTTTTAAAAAGGTGGTTGGCTTCCAGAAAGTGCTTCTTTTTAGAGCATTTATTAATTGAGCTGCTCTCTTGTGCTAGTAGATTCGTTTTGCTGATGTTTCTTGATGTCTCACCATGTATTCTTATTGCAACCTAAGCATTTGTTGGTATATACGCTCGCATCATACCTGGTTTGGGTATGGTTGTTTTAATGTTGTTACATTTCTTTGTTTTTGTTTTTCGGTAGGTTGTGAACAGTTTTGATTCAGGTTATTGAGTTTTTATTTTCAATAATTTGTGGCCGAATTATTGGGTAATAAAGTATCTGTGTAATTCATTAGTAATGGGTTAAAAAATTGTTATTAGTCATTGCGGAGAGGTTATTTTCGGTTTATAGATTTGAAAACTTTCTTTTTGCCGGTGTATAAAGTGTTATGGATTTTAAATGTTGGTGAAATATTTTCTCAGTCGGACAATTCTTCATTTAAAAGATTTGGTGGTGCAACCACAGATTTTTAAATGAAGAATTAATTTACTAAAGTTGAAGGAATCACTTCAACTTAGTTAAGAATAATGTAGGGTCCTGATGATAGACCGTATAGATCAAAACGCGGTAGATTCCATAACTCTTTTCTCTATATTATTATTATTACTAGCAAAATATATGCACCTCCGGGTGCAAGGTATTTAAGTTTAATGTAATAAAATATTGTATTAAATTAGAAAGGCTAATGAAACTAAATAAGAATAAGATAAAAGATTTGAAACAGAGGGAGTATAATAAAGATTTGAAACAGAGGGAGTATAATAAAAATGGAACAACTGAACTTACTCTTCCATCACTCTCGTCTTTTCATTGTTATTTTTTCTATTTTAAGTATTTAGTTACTATAAGAGAAGTAAAGAATAAATGACAGTTATTTTATCTTGTTAATGGATTTTTTAAGATTCATTGAAGAGATTTTGCTTATATTCATTAAAATAAAACCAAACAGTTAGAAAATCAATAATACTAAGCAAATATTATTAAATTCGATTTTTTATATTAATATGCAAATTAGCCTTCCGTTCACACTGTAAACGGGCTATTTTGGTTGTATTATAAATATAATTGCATGTTGTCAGTATGTGACATAGTTAACAGTATTAATAATGTAAGACATTTTTATTAATAATTGAGGTTTAGATAAAAAATAAAATCATGGAGTATGTGATGTCAATAACTAAGAGAAATTGTGACTTGAGTAGGAATATAGTTTCGGTTTAAGACAGAAAACAACAATCTCCATTATAATAAGATTATAGGTCTATGTTTACGATATATTGAGCACTTTTGTATAAAAGCTACCAATGCCACTGCAACAAAAATGTTAGAGGCGGCAATTGGGCACTATATATATTATATATATATATATATAATATATATATATTGGGGAGATTATGTGCTTAATTAAAGTCATACTTAATTAAGCACATAATCTCCCGCAAAATTATCGGCTATCGCCATCTCAAACAGATTGTTGATACATTCATACTGTCGTGCCGTATGTCACCAGGTGCGATATACACATCAGTTTAACAGACAAACAGAAAAAACAGGGAAAGCCAGCTAGTGTAGTGGTTAGAATCTCTCCCTGTCAGCCTGGCAGGTAGGGTTCGAATCACGCACAAAGCACTGTCCCTGTCTATAAACTCTGCTGATGATGTCTAATAGGCTGAAATGTAGCTCGAGATGACTTTTTCTCGATTTGTTTACGCATTACATTTAAACCGATATGCAGGCTAATTCATTTAATTATAAAACTAATTAATTCTCAAATTAGGTATGACTTTAATTAAGACATAACTCCCCCAAAATTGCGGCTATCGCCATCTCAACAGATTGTTTAATCATTCATATTTATATATATATATATTATATATATATATATATATATATATATATAGTGAAAATAGTTATGGATCTACCAACGGTTTTGATCTATACGGTCTCTTCAGGACCTAATTTATATTTCTAAGTTTAAGTCATTACGGTATTATGAAAATTACATGTATTTTCCGAGAGTGGACGGTATGCAAATAATACATTTATCTAGTTTAACTAAATAATTTCAAACTTAGTCAATATATAAGCGAGGTTCGTGAAGGGATTGTATAAAATCGATACTGTTGGTAGAGCCTAACTCTTTTTTTTTTACTATTATTATAGCTTTATTTTCATGATATATTGAGCACTCTTGATTAACTAGTAATGCCACGTACAAAAAATTTAAAACGGCAATTGGACACAACACACACACGCACACACACATACACACGCGCGCACACATGCACACACAGATTTTATATAATATATATATATATATTATATATATATACTTGATATATATATATATATTATGTGTGTGTGTGTGTGTGTGGACCTGTAAATAAATCATGCAGAAGCCATACTTCCTATTTTCCTCTTCAATTATTGTGTAAACTCCACTCAACGTGTCACTGCTCAACTTCCTCTCAGAGCTGCGTTTGTTTTCTTTGTAATATAATAGCCATGTCATTGTGCAAGAATATGATGATTGACTTTTCTCGTTGTGAGTTAAAGGCTTCTATTACATGACGTTATTGACTAGTAAAATACAGAGGAACAAAGGAAGGCAAAGAAAATCGGTTATTTTTTTTCTGTTCTTACTCAGAGTTCATTCAATTATTCATACCAGTAATGAATCCTAACACGCTTACTGACGTTAGCCTTTAGCTCTTTACAGGTTACGCACGTAGTTTATAAACAATGATGTTGCTTCTCCTTACATCTATATATCTATCTATCTATTGGAAGCATGACGTCGTACATGAATGGACCTCGGGAAGTTCAGATACTTGACGTGGTTGTGTTATGTATAACTCGGCGCTAGTGAAGCTATGTTAGATAACACGACAAACTGAATTGATTTGCTTTGATGGGGGAACCAATTTAGGAGAAGGAAAGACTACGAGATTTTTGGTAACAGCTATTCTGGGGACATTAGTTCACATTTTTCGGATCCTTGTTCAGTACAATGCTGAATAGCGTCCAAGAGATAATTATCATTAGGATATGTATTTTACGTATATATAATTTACCCACCTCCGCACGAGCAGGGATGCGACACAAGGTTAATTTCCATTAAGCGGAGTTCAGCAGGTTTGGAATTCAGAGTTTTCCTTCTCCTAACCGGTTGGCCTAACCAAGGTTAAAGAGCCCAGTCTTCCTATTTACCCATAGCTGGGAGGATTCATACCTTCCCAGGGATTTGCGCTGTGAAATGCAATTACCACGTCAGGATTTGAATCGGCGACGAGTCCATTTACCTAGACTTTAACCTTACACCACGCGTTTCCTACTAGTATTTTACGTATAAATAACACTTAGCTTACGGAAACCCCGAATTATCTAAGTCTTAGCCTACCTAACATTAACATTAACCTAACCTAACTCTAACCTAACCTAACGACTTACCCTAACTAATTAGCGTCTCAAAGGTTTCGGTGTTTCATGTATAGGAATGAAACAAGTCATAGGATGACACCTATATTTTTTTACTTTAATCAGAGATCTTAAAACAATTTTTTTTAAGTAACGCATAAATTAGGATTTTGATTTTTTTAAATTGTGATTGAAAAAATGGAAGAAAATTAGTTTGGAAATATTTTAGAAACAATAGATAATTGTTTACAATGTAGATAGATCTAAGGACAAAGGATTGTTTACAAACGAGAAATATAGTTTGAAAATTTGAAGTTTGAAAATCACGGCCAACCAGCTCTTATCAATGTAAGTCTTTTTTATCCTTCATAAATCCAATGACAAACAAGTACGGACGCACTCAGCATAAACTACTAACTACAGATACATATGCGCCTGTGCCGCTCGTTGAAGAACAAAACTATCCATTTGTATTTATGTATATGAAAATTGTTTATTGTATCAATTTTGTCTTCTTCTCTTGTTTGTGCAGAAACTGCATTTCCGTAGTAATATACATTTAAATTGTGGGGATCAAACTGGATCTTCTTAACCAACAAATCACCAAACAAATCGGTCCCTACCATGAAATGTAATGCTTTTTTAAACACGTAATATAATGACATTATCTCTTGCGCGTTATTGTGATTAGTAGCATTTGTTCAACTAAGACCACCTCTATTAATAATGTATAAGACATTAAGATAATCTTAGCATCTTTTATATTCACCAGTTTGATGAATAATCTATCTATCGATCTATCTGTGAGGGACGATTTCGTACATGTTATCGTCGAAGAAAATGGACTCGGAGAAAGTTTCAGATACTTGACGTGGGTTGTTTTGCGTTTTCTTAGCGTAGCAAAGTTATGATAGACTATGTCAAGACAGACTCGAATGTCTTGGCCGTTGGTGTCGACACCAGTTTAGGGAGAAGGAAAAACTCGGACTACAAAAACTGGTTTTTATTGTATAAATATGCTCGGGTACACAGACGCTGTACTACTACCATTGGTTCACACAATAATGATAATAATCATTCATAATAGATACTGATGAATAAACATTCTATCTATCTCTATGTAATATATTGCCTAGTCAACGAGTTTGAACTCTTGGTACAATGAAGGTTGTAGATGAAGTGGCGGGTTGGGTGCAAGAAATGTATGAGTGTCAAACATGGCCGAAAACACAACGGTTTGTCTTTAAACGCATTGAATGACTTTTGACACTCGGAAAATGCAAGTGTACCTGACATTGCATGGGGCACAGAAATGTGTAGGTGTAGCCGGTAACCAATAAAAATAAGACGCGTGGGAAGTGAGGTATGTCTTACAGGAACTTCGGTTGGTGTCAACGATCAGCGAGGCGTAAACCCTGGTTGAGCTAAAAGAATACAAAAAAAAACCTTAGAATGCTGGTTTGAGCAGATCGAGATCGAGATGTTCTCGTCAGATCCTAAAGGCTCCTGTGGATGTACATCCTCTGCCACAACAGTCAATCTACCCAATCCTAAGATTAAAAATCTTATGCTATCTGGTCGATGTCGAGGCAACGATGTTCGGTGCTATTATCGTCAAAACTCGGTTTTGTCTTGTTTTGTTTTCTGAATATCAACCTCAGTGGTTTTAATGCCGATAAAGTTTGAATAAAATCATTCTTATGGATAAATACATATTTTTATAAATATTTTTCTAATTTAACCATAGATGGACCCTAAACAGGTACTACAGCTCCGGGTCAGAGTGGACCGGGAGGCAATGGTGATTGAAGGGGTAGCTCCACATCCCAAACCTCCAAAACTGGAACTCACCATCCGATAGAGTTTACGTCATTCCCAGGACATGTAGACCGCGCAGCCAGCCGCCTTCTAGCCCATATGATGAAGGGGTTGGGGCTTGCATAAGGGCAATAGGGTTGGGAAAATCATAAGGTGTAGGGCTTGACGGTGACCAGCGATTGATCGGAGGGGGGCCTCTCCGACCGCCCGTCGTAGCCCAAGATAGGGCAGGGGAGTATTGGCAAGTCATGAAGCTGCCATCCACTGGTTTCTATCCTTAAGCATTCACGGGTCGGCTCACCACGGCCAACAATGGTGGCCCCATTAGGGGAGTCTTACCTCTGCAGAGGTGCAAGTCGTGCATTTAAAGCCCACCGACAGAACGGGTTTTATCGTCAAGTAATTGACCCGCAAGTTCAAGATATTAATGAGGTTATAAATGCGTCCTTGCTCATGGTCAAGAAGCATGATGTAAATTCAAGGCAGACTGGACTTTTTTGACTAGTGAGAGGTAACAATTATAGAGAAGGAGAAAATTCTACCACAGAATTGTTGTTACAAAGATGATCGGAGAAGAACGGCGCACCCTTTTTTGGTTTATTTGTTAAAATCATTAATGCAAATTATCCCACCATTCCTATCATAACGCATATTTCTACAAGATAAATTAAAAATATTTCAGGATTTTAAATGTATTAATAGTAATATACAGCTTTACGAGCTAATCTATATCATTTTAATATTGATATTGTCAATAAATATAAGATGTTAATTAAAATTAAAGTATGGCTATCTACATAATCGGTTGAGAATGTAGGCTTAAATCACTAAAAGGAAATCGTGGGCGAATGGTGGACGTCTTTCAGTTACAGACAGACAGTTATCATAATCTACCATTATTTAATAATAATAATATAATCGAATATATATATATTATAATTATTATATATAGTACTCACTCACACATAATATATATAAAGAATGTTTTCTGGTAATGTACGTGCCGAACTTGATAACATCCGAAAAGAGATGCATTCTGACTTTGAAATGCTGCAGACATTAATGTATTTCTAAACAAATTCACCTGTTATAAGTTATTAATAAGAGTTAACTATGCTTAACTATGTCTAATTCAATATTAGATTGATTAAGCTTCTTAATGTCGATCTTAATACAGAGGTTCGATGATGTGCAACGTTATATGGCAGACGAAAAATGGAACGCGGACAAGTTCAGTACATGGGAGATTATTTGCGTTTCTCTTCTAGACAGGGAAAGCTATGATATTCCAGGTTAAATGACCAACAAGGTTTGCATTGCATTAACCCAATGATCCAGCTGACTTCGTATCCGTAATTCTTTATTTTTCCTATTTCTTTTATTGTGTTTATTCACTAACTTTAATTAGATATGAGCACTGACCTTAGGTTGTTAAGTAGTATTTGCTATTGCTTATTGTGGTCACGCCATAAAAAAAGTGTTGGAAGCAGGTTAAACGCTGCTTACTTGCCGGTAGTCGGTGATTTCAACGCGACTTAACCATAAGTGAATTAGTTACTATTTGGTCTACTATCTAATCGACTATGTCCAAATAATTTTATCCAGAATTTTTTCTATCTATCTAGTTCTATCTATCTATTATAAGCCAAAAGAGAAAGTGCTTTTTGGCATACAAAACCTCAGCATCTAGAATCCAGACACATAGACTGGTGTCAAGCTCAAAAGGCTATGCAGCTTAAGCATTACTTCGCCAATCATTTTGTGCCCATAACAACATGTTCTGATAGGTATATATTATGCCATTTTCCATTCCCATAATCCAATACTGTAATCAAATTTGGGGTCAGCCTTAATGCGGTACTTTTGACATCTAATCGTATACTGATTCTTCAAATTCCTGTGAGCTTCACTGTCCTTATGGTGCTCCTAGGATATAACACACCTGTTTGCAAATTTGGAGATTCTCAAATTTTCTGATAATGGTCCCCATTGTGAAATATCTTGTTTTTACATAAACTTTCACAATAAAATGCCTGTTTCTGTTTGCAGAATAGATATAATATATAGAGATATAGATATAATAGTCATGTACTCGTGGCTTGACAACTCTGTTTGTAATTAAGTTCTCCTATATCAACACTGTTGTTTATATAGAGAGATACTTCGATATAGATATATATATAGATATATATATTGGATACCTGTTCAGTCGGTTATTTATATATATAGAGATAAGATAATAGATATAGATAATATATATATATAGTATATAAACTTTTTGATATATATAATTTCTCTTATGAAACACAGATTTGGGCATTTAGATTCTCACACGGCTAATTTGTCTCACGATATATACTGTTATCAAAGTTGTTTACGTTGTAGATAGATATATATGTATCGTTTCCTGTAGCAGGCGTCCAAGGTCGGTCTGTCATTGCGCCGCATTAGCTTTCAGCTATTAGGGATGGCCTCCGTTCAATAGTAGTTTAATAGATATATATATATATATATTTTTTAATAATTATATATACTATTGATTAATAAATTTCTTATTCTTATATGTAAACATTAATCCAATATCTAAAATGTTTTTTAATAATAATATGAGATATATATGTGGTTCTCCCACTACTGGCGATCCTACATTAATCCGCTGTAAGGCGGCTTGCATGTGATATAATATTTAATAGATATAACGTAACACCCCAGCATATAAGTTTTCTGTATATAACCTGAAACTGGTTGACTTGGTCTTTTACCAAGATATAGATGAAGCGAATATAATAGAAGATATAGAGAAATTTAGAGATAAGGCAAGAGTTAAGATATATATATATATATAGATATAAAAATTCTTTCATAAAAAACTACTTTCATCAATTATAACTTTTTCTTGTTGTTAAATATTCTTTATGGCGATTAAAGAATATAAGATATATAAGATAATATGAGTCTTATTTGTGAAGAGTGTGCCCCTTTAACAGTTTATCTTAAATTTGAAAAAAAAGAGAAACAAAAAAAAAACGATATAGAGACTGGACAAAGATGTATGCGCAAAACTAGAATAATTCCCTTGAAGGGGGAATTTAATTAGAGATAAATCTTCCCTTGAATATGGCTTTTTATTGCTTCGCTTGTGGGCATCCATACTGCAATATCATTCAAGAAAAAGGCATAAAGTAAGATACAGCCCCGATAATATAAAATGGTCGTAATATAACTCATGATAATATTTCAGTATATATAGATATATATTTATTCAGTGTTGTTTGCTTAACTAACAAATCCCACCATAGATCTAATGAAAAGTCAACGGAATGACGTAAGTAAAAATTGAATAATAATATTAATCTATATTAATACTTTTTAACTCCAGATAGATAATAACTTAGTCACGATATATATGGAACATTACATTAACAAGCACACAACAATATGTTGTATTGTCTCGACTGGAAAACGAAGCTTCGGGCAAAGAACAAAGAGAAATTAGAATAAATATTAAAAAAAGGAGAAAAGGAAGCGAAGAGATATTAGAGATAGAAGAGAGAGAAATATATAACAATGTCCCGTTATCAGATCAAAAGATAAGATCGTAGGAGTATTATGAATATAAGGCCTTGAGTGGTTCGAGGCCAAGATATAGAGAAGAACAGAGCACAAGTGAGCGACGTTGCTCAGAGATAAGATAGAGGCAGTGAGGTTGTCCCGCCTTCCACCATATAGAGATATACAAAGTAGTAGTAGTCATCAGATAATCTGGACAGTTATAATTGTAACGCTCGCCATACAAATCCAGGAGGATTAAGGAAATAAAATCAAGGTTTTTACATACCATGTGTTGTGCTTCATTAAGCGCTACTACGTACTTCGCTAAGTCGTATATACCGCAACGTATCAGATCAGACATTTAAGTAGCGAAGAAGCGCAGAATAGTACATCAACGTGAGAGAAAGAAAGAGTGAATGTAGGAGACGAGTGAAGAAAGATATTAAGTAACTGCGAGAGGACGCTTAACGTGAAAGTGTCGGAATAGTTTCATAGAAATAGAAAATCTACAACGACTTATCTCGATGTTTATTTTTGGGAAGTAACATGAATGAATCGAAGAGTGAAAGAAAAAGAAGCATCTTATGTTTCTTCATAGAGAAGAGGTAGAGATAGAAGGACATACAAGCAAAGGGTAAAATGAAGAACAGAGATGGAATTATTGATCATGTTCTATTATTACACACTAACATGGAATTTCCATGCACATATAAATTAATAATAAGGGCAGTTGTGTGTATGTATGTTGCCCCGGAGCAAAAACTACGATATAAGAAAATTAACGACAAAGTAATATATATAACACATTCCTATCAACACGCAGAGCTTGCTTTTGTGGGCAAAAATAATAAAGATTTTATTCATACTTTGGGAAATTAATTCAAAAATTATAAATTGTATAACAGAAAGCGAAAGTTTTTTGTGCATAATTTTTTTTCCATTTTTTAAAAACTTTGAAATATGAAATTGATTGAATAAATTGCGCCTCATTTTATAATACAGTTTTTTTAGATTATTAAATTAATTGAATTAAAATTTATGCTATATTTTTAATATTTATTTACACAGGCCGAAAAAAATTCCTGAATGTCTCACAGATCCTTTTTACGGTAGTTTTTTTTGGGGCATCCAGCGAGGATCAAACTCGCGATAAGTATAATGGTGCGCAATACTAACTTTCTTACCCTCCCCTCTAACCCTGGAACGTCGGTTCCGCTTCTAGTATAAATAAATACGAACGGTCGTGTCTGAATTTTAAGTTAATATTTATTTTAAAAGAAACTGCGTCTTTTATTACCTACTATCGAACACTCCATCACGTCTGATAAATTGGCTGAAATTTTAAGAAAAATTAGAAATAGCCGAATTTTGTACAGGTACGCGTTCCTGAACACTTATCCCTTTCTATTCATAAGTGGATAAACACAAACAAAACTAATTGATTTCCTCATCACATTAGGTTAGCTCTGCAGCAACCATATTCATAATTAACTCTCACAACCGTCCCTATCGCACGTAGCAGGTCCTTCGTAAGCGAGGATGGTCGGCCCAACTTCGTTTTCCATGTGAAGGTATCCACAGAAGAACGTCAGTTATGTTCGTCTTATTCCAGTTGTGTCGTTACGATTTTATTGGCGCTCTTAGGCTTCAAGCAACTAGCGTTGTCAGCGGAAATCCTTGGTAAAGAATCCTTTGGTTGTTCCTTTGGTAAGCTCTCAGTATTGGCAAGTCTTTCGTCAATGATTGCAATGACGTCTGTTCAGTAATCAGGATTAAGTAGTCAATGCCACGTTTAATAGCTGTTGATTGGTGGAGGAATTAAAACAAGGTGCCCGCCTAATCTATACATTTTGGGTGGTGAAATTGTAAACACACTTTTATATCTATAATATTCCAAAGTGCGCATATGTCTTATTCGTTTTAGCTCTGATGGTTTGTGTAATGCGAGGTTAAAAGTGGCGCGTGTAGCGGCTTTTTTGCTGGAGTAACTGCTTTCAAGATCTGATTATTCATAACGGCAGTATCCTGGACAAGTTATCATCAAGCTTTTTCGAGAGCGTCCAAACGATGCACGCCATACACTATACACTGACCGGCTTTACGTTTGGAAGATTTTGCTCTATCCAATCATAGATATGACTGCTCAAGCTATATTCACATAACTTAACTGTGGTCTCTTAGAGGATGATTCTTTTCAACTATAATGAACTGATCCAGAAGGTGGACAACTCTGTTGTTTCACCAATTAAGGTGAAGATCAATTAAGTGTAGCTCATTTAACATAATCTCCTTCCATCCAATTCACTTATGTGTGATGAATAATTACTTCCACAAATCTGAAGAATAGATAAATTCGCTATATTGTTTGGATTTTAATGGCCATCAAAACCGTATAGAAGATATTTATGCCTATATGTAAGCAGAATTGCGTCATTATAGTTTTAATAGTTTTAATTTTATTTCTAAGTTTCTTTAGTTTTTTTCCTGAATGCAGTCTACTGGTATATAGGTATTACTTTCGAATATAATAATTTTAAAGTATATGTATTTTGATCAATAAACAGAGAGTTACAGGTACTATCGACTCTTGGGTTTGGAGTAATAACAAAAAAAAAAAAAATTAAGAGATATTTCACCCTCCCAGTGGCTGCAGATACAACCTAGCAACGGTTACTAATTGAGAATAAATCAAACGGAGGTTGGAAATGAAATGAAAATCTTTATACATTAACAAAATACAATCTGCCAGCGGCAATGAAAAAGGTAAACCACGTCTAGTGGTATAAGACTATTCAGTCAGCATAATACTCCGCTTAAATTTATGAGGATTGGGAGTACGCGCATTAATTTTCATAAGAGAAAGTATATAACAACCACCAGATGTAGTTTTTCATATATACATGGGCACCTTTTTATAAGGGGTCTTACCACTCTGAAGGGATAAATCAGAGTATTCTAAGGTCCGCAACTATTGGATGTTTCGTCCACTGACGGATGGCGTAGTGTCTAAAAATAAATAAACAATTCATCTGCATCTGCGCAAGTGATGCTGGCAGGCAATTCTTGAGTGACATTCTTTGGGGTGCACTGAATGCAAACAACGTGATGGCTTTTCTAAAGCCAACGGCAAGGCTAAAAAACATGGCGGGACGCAACGGTGACGCATCCTCAGCAACCATTTAAATTAAATTTATGGCTCAATATATACATAGTACCAAATAAACGATACTGGTATAGCTTAAAAATTCTATTCAGAAACAGCATGCATTCTAATATAACTGAAATAACCGCGGAAAAACTGAGCTAGGCAATTACAGATTAACCAGTTTAAAAAAAACACAGCACGCACTGTGTGCACTGGTCCAACCGCACGATAGTAACTGAAAAAGTATGGTAAGTAACTAATTTGACATTTTTCTTAAGTTCCTTGCATCACTCAGGTAAACAGTTTAAAATACGCGTGATATTTCTGTCACACTATGCACACATCACACACACACATACACACACTACCGTTAGATGAATTAATGTCAAGCATCTTGTAGATGTGCCACTATTTAACTCTTACTGAGGGATTCTGAGAAAAATAAGTTAACGTAATAGCACTAGCAGGGGTTCGAACTCGCTTTCTACAATTCACTAACAAGAAGCTAGCACTACTCCTCGGTTAGATTCAGTTCCTCGTCATATCTAATATTCAGTTTCTCTCGCCTCTTCTCTCTCTCTACTCACCGCCTTCT
>CM042141.1:68378428-68427487 GCA_023376005.1 Doryteuthis pealeii | reverse complement strand
GAAGGGGGGAAAGGGGATGAAGGGGAAAGGAAAGAAGGAAAGGAAAAAAAAGAAGGAGGAGAAAATGAAGTAAAAACTATGAAGAGAGGGGGTAAGAACAACGAAAAGAGGGCGGCAAAACTAAGAGAGAAGAAAAAGAGTGGGAGGGAGGGATATATCAGTGAGGGAAAACGCGGGTAAAGGGGAGGGAAAGGGAGAAAGGGAAGAAGAGACAAGGGATGGAGAAGGGAAAAGGGGGGCGGGAATAGGAGGTAGAGGAAAGCGGAGGAACTAAGGGATAAAAGCGAGGGAGAGGACAGGGCAGAAAGAGAGGAAGAAAAAGGGGTGGGGAGGGGGGGGAGAAAGGAATAAAAAGAGGAGGTAGAAGGGAAGGAGGGAAAGAGAGGAAGGGGGGGGGGGAGAGAGAGACAAGAGGATGGGGAATAGAAAAAGGGGGGCGGAGAAGGAAGAGAGAGAAAGAAAAAGGAAAGGAGGAGAAGGGGAAGGGATTAAATGAAGAAAGGGAAGAAGATGAGAAAGGGAGGGGAAAAAGAAAGCGAGGAAAAAGAAAGGATTTGGAACAAAATACAAGAGGGGGAAACTAAAAGGAAAAATGAGGGATAGGAAAGAGAGGGGACGAAAGAAAAAAGAACTACAAAAGAAAAGAGAAAAGGATAGGAGAAAAGGAAGGAAAGAAAAGGAAAGAGGGAAAAATGCAAGGAAAGGAATAAGAAAACAAGAAACAAAGTGGTGGAAGATATAGAAGGTACACTATCACTAAAAGGAGGAAAAATAGATAAAAGGATTTAAGAAAAGTGCAAGATACTTCTAACAAACACTGCACTACAAGGGAGGGATAAGATAAAGAAGGAAGAAAGCAAAGAGAAACCAAAAGGGAAGAAGGATAGAGGAAAGGGCAAAAAGAAACGAGGAAAAAGAATAAAATAAAAACAGAAAGATGAGAAAGGGGAAAAAAGGAAAGGGGGGGAATAGAGAAGAGACAATAAGAGAAAAGAGAGGGCAAGGGTATAAAAGAGATGTGAGTGAGAGATGAGAGGCGTTCAGGTATCTCGTGCGGGGTTTTATAAAAGAAAGTAAGACCGAGACTCGGAGAGTGAGTTATTCACTCCGTTTTCATACAACATTATTTAGTTTCTATTTAGAGAAGGAGGAGAAGAAGGAAAGATAGCGGGCTTAATGAAAGAAAGAGAGAGACAAGCGAGAGAGATAAGAAAGAGGTGAGCGCACAGGTTACAAATCTTTTTACTGAGTTGATGAGAGAAGAGAGAGAGCATTTGCTATAACCGTAATGAAAGCAAAACGGTTATCATTGTCGGAAGTAGACCCGTAGATATAATAATATACCCAAATCAACTTACATGAACAGACACATTTCATGATAGCGCTAATAGATTAGAAAAAAGTATGGATCTGATTTTTCTCCCTTCATTCCCTATTATCATTAGACTCTTCAAATCCTTGCTATAATACGATTAGTCACTTTGGTGTACAGATAAATATTAATTCCCAGCACTTTCAGTGATATAATTAGGAAACCAAATTGTTCTTGGCTTTTACCCCTTTGCCCCCACTCTTCTCTCTATTATTTCCTCTTTCTTGCTTCTTAACCCCCCATCTCTGCCTTTTATTATTTACTCCGCTTTCTCTCTCTTTTTGCTAATACCCCACTCTTACTCGCTATTCTTCTATTTTCTACCTTCCCCCTCCTCTTTCTCTTCTCTCCTCTAATTTTTTTTTTCGTATCTCTTTCTTTCTAACCCCATATCTCTTCTCCTTCAAATATATACTACTAATCTTTCTTTTTCTTTACCCCCCCCTTCACACCCTTATTTAATTACCTTCCCCTCGCTCTCTCCTCTCCCTCTTTCTCCTCCCTCTTTCTTAACAACACCCCCATATCCCACTCCCTTTAAATTTACTCTCTTCTCTACCCTCTCTCCTTCTCACCGCTATTTCTTACCCCCTCTACGTCCTCTCTCTCTCTCTCTCTCTTCTCTTCTCCATTCATTGTTATATTCTATTGTCTATCATTGGAAAAATCACCGTTACAAATTTGTTATCACTTTTAGTTGCAAGTAATTTCTTTCAATAAACGATTGCATCCACATTTTCCTTACTTTATAGTTGGCTAGCTTGATGAAAACGACATGTATTTATTTATTTTTATTTATCAAGACAATTGTCACGAGGGCGGGATTCCCCACCGAAAGGTCTATTAGTCTTCTAAATTCGTTCGAGAACTTATTCTAACTAACTGGTACATTATTGTTTGTATTTTCTAAGCGATTCCGGTATGCGGGTATTCTGTCAAGTTTATATTTATCGCTTAAACCTCTGAGAATGAGAGGAGAAACTTAAAGTTGCGCGGCTTTCTTATCCACACATTTCTGTAGATAAAAGTTAATTAAATTCTATTCCCCAGGTTGACCCGCGCTTTTCAATTAGCCAGAATCTTAGCTTGTCTTTACATGTCACAAGCCAATTGGGAGTGAGGAAAAGAAAAACAAACATTAAGACCAATATACTGTTCTCCACTTCGCCACTTTCTTCTCTCTCTTCATATATATATATATATATATATATATATATATATATATATATATATGTGTGTGTGTGTGTGTGAAGAGAGAGAGAGAGAGAGAGAGAGAGAGACCCTCTCTCTCTCTCTCTCTCTCTCTCTCTCTCTCTCTCTCTCTCTCTCTCTAAGTAATACAGTACTGTTAATAAGTATTTGAACAAAGTCAATTTATTTTCTAATCGCTTCCTTTTGTGAATTTAACAAAACAACGGTACCTTACGCGGGGATAATATCTTATTGCAATTGTAGCATAATAAGTAGATGGTATTGTAACGCGAATAGACAAGTTATCAAAAAAATCTCCTGCAGCTGAAAAAAAGATGAGTTGACTTTAGTCCCAATGTGTTTTCCAGTGGCTATCTGTAACATGATACGCTTTGATCTAGCACTCCAGACCGGTCTCGAAGATGTCACCATTTGACAACTCACTTATCCGAGGTGTAAATGGAGTGTTCTCTAAACTTCAGTATGCAACATCGCGGATTTCGTGATTAAGTTCTTTATCTTATTTGGTGATTGGTGCGCGGGAAGACTCACGATCACTGTGGATACACAATAAGTAATACATTAATACATACGAGTAGGCTCCTGTTCCTAGAAGAACAAAGAAACTAAAACGTAGTGTATGTTGTCCATTTCTTCCTTCATCTAGCTAGAACTCTCAGATGGGGAAGAAGAATACAACGACTGCACCTCTGCATATGAAATAAATTCCCTCCAATGAGGACACCTAGTTGGTCTTTCTTTTTCTTCCCTCACCATTTCAAGCTAACTTTAAATACATTTTCAATAATTTCTTAGGAACGGATTGCACAGAATTAGGTTACAAGGTAGGAGTTAGATGGTTTTAGTTGTTTCCAGATCATTAATAAAAACCTCTACAATCTATTAAGAAACTTTAGTTGGGACCCATAAAATTTTCCCAGGACTCATTCAAAGCAAATATGTGCTGCCTGCTCAGGACACACTAAATCAACAAGCTTCAGCATCACTGCACATTAGATCTAAACTGTTTTTTTTTTTTTTTTTAATTACAGGTAACAGGACTTGTGGATGGAAGTCATTAGAGTTTTGAGGCCGACTTACGAGCAATTGAGGCTCATAGTACTAATACACATGTCATTGATGCATTTTGGTAAAATCTCACAGCAGAACACTTTTGTTTTATTATCTTAATGTTTAAATGAAATATCAAATGGAGCACAGGTGGTATAATATTTGATAACTGTCCGTGGATGGCAACCCATCTTGCTTAAGGACGAAATCCTAGTGGCTGAGCAGTTCAAGACAGACAACACTCCACTTTGGCCCTTTGGACATTGGCGAGACGGACAGTCAGAGAGCCCCCTCTCATTAATTATCGACTTGTCACGTGAAGCCCTATCAGCTATATGATTTTCCCGATCCTATTGCCAATATGACAATCCCACATGTCTTTCTTTCAAATGTGCTAGAAGGTAGTGGCGAAGGGTTTTAGTGTCGTGTGTATAATGTTAAATGCATCTAGTGGTGAGGTTCCAATGCTGGAGCTCTGGGAAGTATGGGATGCTTCTTTATCGCTATTACTCCCAGGTCCACTATGACCCGAAGTGTTATAAACTGTTATGGCGCCATCTATGTGTTAAACAGAAAAAAATGTAAAAATGTGTTTAAAAATTGAGTTTAGAAAAATTTTGAATATCGATCAAGAATGAATCAAACAATGTCTTCTTCATAAAATAACCCGACAAGGGTTGATATGCTGTAAAATCCAACCAACCAGTCTGTTCTTAATGCAAGTAATCAGTTATCTGGTTTAAATCATTCTCATCAAGAACTAATAACATGTAATTAAATATATGTTTTTGGGTGATTTTACGGTATGTCAACCCTTGTTGGGCTATTTAATGCTAAAGTGTTGGAGTGATAGTCCTACTAAGGTCCTATCTATTGATTGAATATAAAAAAAAACAGTTTAAAAAATTTGTTTAAAAAAATTACATCCCCATCAATGACTTAAAATAACCCAACAAGGGTTGAAATCCCGTAAAATCCAACCTATCAAATCACATCCTCATCTAGCTCTCCGGACATCTTGAAGTGGTCGCCATGTCTTCCTTGATCTAGCACTCCGAGATCGGTCTTGCAAAGGACACCATTTGAAGTGTTATTTATCCACTGCATGAGTGTGTGAACCCCAGTTTATATATAATATATATATATATATATATATATATATATTATTATATATATATATCACGATTTACTGATGCATTCTCTTTCGCTCTTCTGGTGAGGCGGTGGGTGAACGGAGAAGGAGAAGCCAAGATTCGAGGAGAGGTCGTGTTCCTAATAGAACAAACAAGCTAAGTCCGTCGTCTTATTTCTTCTCGCTTCTACGACCGCAGATCTTAACCAAATCAGTAGTGTTTTCGCCGCGCCACTCGACAATTAGCTATCATAGACATTGCATTCCTCGCTGACTATGCAAACACAATGATTTTAATACGGCTTGATGTTTAATATCTGAAAAATATCTGAAAATGATTAAAATTTCTATATAAATGTTCTTTCTTTCTATTATCTTTTTTTAAGAATTCTTATTGATTGTTATTGGTTTCATGCGGTCAGTCTGAGTTCGACCCATAGCTTAAGATAGTTGTGTCTAGCCACACCGAAAGAGGCGTGAAACCGCCGAAAACACGAAACAATAATTCTTTTTAAAAACTTTATATAAATAATAACCAATATATATATATATATATATATATATAATATATATATATATATATATATAATATATTTTAATTTTTTTATATAAGTTTTTTTTAAAAGAATTATTGTTTGTTGTTTATTAGTTTTAACGGCATATCAACCCGTCTGCGGTTATGTCATGCCTAACGGTTAGGAAGTAATAACATATCGTGTATTGATATTTATACTTTTTAGTAATTGGTTTTAAAAATGGTGTTAGAATTATTGGGGATTATGTTGTAAAGGTAATGTTTGTCTCATGTCTAATTCTATTGTATAATTCTACTTCCCTCAAAAAAGAGAGAATATCCACCATGTCGAAATTTTCAATAGATCTTTTGCTTTAAATAAACGGTTTCTGATGTGAGCAAGAAACCTGCATTCCATGAATAAGTGTGTTTAACTGTCAAAGGTCTTTGACATGTTCCACATTGTGGTTGTTGTTCTTGTTTGAGTATATTGGAGTGTGTTAGTCTTGTATGACCAATGCGTAATCGGGACACAATGACTTGTAACTGGTAAAAGTAAATGAATACATGGGATAAATGAATACTGTGAAGTAAGAATTACTTCCGTAACTTGGTACCATATAGTAAAAGAATACATGCATGATGATAGCTTAGTTTATCTATCTCTACCTTTAGTGTTACCATTAAGAGAACAGTATTTGTTAATATCTGTTAAAATAACTCAGAAGAGACCTGGAGTGAGACCTAAGAAAATTGCTGTCACTCAGACTCCAGTTGAAAAGCCACCAGTTAACGCTGGTGTGAAAAAAATGCGCAAAGAGTAAAATGATAATTCTTAATAATAATTAATTTAGAAAACAGACTAGAGGAATTGGAAATTAGAGAAGAATTGAGAACCATTCTGGACAAAATCACTGTTAAGATCAGCAGCTGGAGACCTGAGAAGATTTATTGTCACCCAGGGTCGAGTGAAACACAACCATCTAACGCTGGTGTGAAGAAAATCTAATATAATAAAAGACAACAAAATTGTTAAAATTGGCTAGAATACTCAAGAGTGTCCTGGAGACCCGAGGAGACATGTTGTCACGCAGACTCCAGTGAAAGACTATCAGCTTACGCATGTCTAAAAAACTCAAAATAAGAAGAATTAAGTGACTGACTTACTGACCACTGTGGTCACTTTCACTATACGGTCATCTCTATGGCGAAAGCTACGAAATCTTGTTTTTGTTTTTGTTTTTGTTTTTGTTTGTTTTACGGCATATCAACCTCGGTGGCGTCATTTAATGCCGATAAACTTTTGAAATAAATCAATTCTTAATGGATAATACAATTTTTTTATAAATACATTTTTCTATTTAACCCATAGATGGCACCCTAACAGGTACTACCACTCCGGGTCAGAGTGGACAGGGAGCAATTGTGATGAAGGGGTGCTACACATTCCCCAAACCTCCAAAACTGAACTCACTATCAGATAGAGTTTAACGTCATTCCCAGAGACATGTAGACCCGCAGCCACCACCTTCTAGCACCATATGATAAAAAGGGTTGGGGCTTGCCCATAAGTGGGCATAGGTTGGAAAAAATCATATAGGTGCTAGGGCTTGACGTACGAAAATTCTTAGTGATATATTTTAATATTATTTTAATCACATTGGTACAGATTCGTCATTTTTCAATCACACTTCTTTTTTTGGGGTGGGGGGTGCACTGGAATGGTCTGTGACTAAAACGATATTTCGCTGAAAACCTTTACACCAACATCAATATCGATACATCTAATGATGAGTTTTGTTTTAAATAATAAAGATTTACACAGCAAGCATCACAATTACGAAAACTAAGACAGTACAATCTCAGATATCAATGCTGTATAAGTATTTTGTGGTTTTATTCTATTTTGTTGTTATTTGTTTATTTTCTTTTTCTTTTCTTTTACTTATTTATTTTGCTTATACCATTAACACAAGGGGAAGTTGATTACTACATTTCGAAAACAAAGGGAAAAAAAAACATAGAAGCAGAGAAATCAGATTCCTCTAGATATTCGTTAGTCCCATCTGTTTTCTGATTTGTTTTTGGTTTTTGTCTTTTTTTTGTTTTTCAATCATATTTGCACTAAAAGCATTTTCTTGCTTCTTTTTAATGTCATAAGCGATTTTATTTCTTTATCAAACTTTCCGTCTTGTAAAAAATGACGAGAGCATTTACTTCTCAGAGTGTCAGCTCTGTGGGCCAAATAATGTTCTATAATGCCCCTCTAGCAACACACTTGCACGTGACTATAGGCGTGAGTGATTGACAAGAAAAGATCAAATTTCCAGATGGCACAGGGTAAACGTACGTATTCTGAAAAAAATACGGAAATCGAATTGCGGGCTTGTGATTGGCTGTGGGCAGCTACATCAGATTTGAGAGATTTGTTTTTATTTTTTTAATTAGATCGCTAATTAAAACTGAGCCTATTCTAGCAGTGACCACCACAAGCGGAGTAAACTGGTTTCTTCTCCTAGACTGGTTGTCTAACCAAGGTTAAAGAGCCCAGTATGGACTACTATTTACCCATAGCTGGAGGGGGAGAATTGGATTCATACCTTTCCAAGGGTATTAGTCTATGGAACTGTAGCTCAACCAGGATGTGAACTCAAGTCGATAAGTCATTTCCTGCGACTCTAACCTTAAACCAGGCGCCTCAAAACTAAGACCACGCACCACAACTAAAAAAGGTCAGGTAGGTTAAATAAGAGACAGCCAAAAGTGTTTACAGTCATATGGTTTGGCCGCTAAAGATGAATCCTGTGAGTCGGCCAACAATTTATGAGTGAAAAGCGTAATTATTTTCCTCCATTTAGTCAGCAAATCCATTCCACCTCTTTCGTCTTAAGACCGGCCAAAAGAATTAAAAATAAATATGGATGTGTTACGTGTAATCAGGTGACAACCGCCATCTTTGTTTTTCGTTTGTTTGTTTTTTTATTCTTCTTGGGACCTTTTTCCATCTTTGAACAATTTACCTTTGAAACCCGTAATGTCACACTAGGATCGAAATGTTACCTACTGGAATGTTTAGACTGTAGTATATCTACCCTTCGAGTTCTCTCAATTATTTTGAAAAACATAAAATTATAAGATATGCTGATGAAAATATGTGTTTATTCTTTATTAAACATTGTTTACTCACAATTGAACAATCCGCCTTGTAACAGAGCTGACATACGCCGGCGGTATCCTTTGTAGATTTGGTAATACCCCCTTCAAAAAGAGGTGTTCTGGGTATGACTCTTACCTACATGTCCTTCTAAGAAACTCAATTCTTCATCTTAAAAGCAAAATTGTCCTTCCTTTGGGTGTTACGCCCCAAGTTGGGAACCACTGGTGAATCACAACCACTCGACTGCCATCATTTGTATCCTCAAGGTGATTCTTGGAGCAAGTAAATATCTAAGACGACCAGGGCCCTAAGGCGTTACACCACACTTACTGTCTATTTAGGGGATAAGTGCCAGAAATCTGTTATTTGATTCGCTTCGAAGTACCAGACCCGTATTTAAAACTTATCCAGAGGCAACGGAGTCTATTGGGTCCTCACCGTGCCCAAAAATTGGTTAAATCGAAATTAAACGACCTAAATTTCACTATGTCCCACACCGAAAGAAAAAAAAAATACCAAAAATCAGGGAATTAACCGAATTTAATGACATTTTCAGTGTTGATATATTAATTAAAAACAAAAACAAAGGTATAATCCACCAGTTATTTTATTTAGAAACTTTTACATTTTTTCAGGTCAGTTAATTTGAACCACGTATCTTTGAGGCGTAACACAGATTCTCAAAGATATGTGGTTCAAAGTTAACTGACCTGAAAAATGTGAAAGGTTTTAAATAAAATATAACTGGTGCATTATATCTTTTTATTCATTAACATATCAACATGTCTTGGAGATACAAAGAAATGACAGGAGACGTAGATTTTTTGACACATATTTGGTATAAGTCATCAAAGTTTCTCCAATACAATAATAATAATAATAATTAATAATAATAATAATAATAATAATAATAATAATAATAATAATAGTATTTTTGTTCTCAGACAATTCAAGCATCGACACTTATGAGAAATATGTAATCAGTCTGCAGAGACGAAGAATAACAATTTTAAATGCTAAAAACGAAATTCTCAAATCCAATAAAAATTTAAAAAATCATTAAAAGTTGCTAAAATGAGTAGTTTTATCATTTAATATTATAAGAAAAATTTGTATTTAATTGGAAGGAGCTAACAGATATCAATTCCTTCGCTTGTCAATTAGTAACGAATTTCATTTTTTGCTTATCTAATCTCAAAAGAGTCAATGACTTCTACAGTCCTCGTATGACTTCTTCTTAATCCACAGTCACGTTCAAAATATTGTTTCAATTATTCAATTAGATACTTTACTTGCAAATTGATACAAAAAGTCACCTGTTGCAATAAATTGGAATTAATAGATTAACATACCAGGTGTGCTTTTCATATAAAAAATATAGAAGATAAAGATAGAGAAAGAGAGACAGGTAGACAGAGGCTAGAGGTTATTTACACAATATTAATTTGTTCCACACCTTTTGTGATTAGAAAATGAATATAAATAAAGTTTACATTTAGTTTACCTGATCGATTAGTCTGACCTTTACTTCCTTAGAATTTTAAATTTTAGCTTTTATTTATGTTTAATTTACTTAGTATTCTTGTCATGTAATAGTTAATGATTATTCAGAATTTTGTTTATCTTCAACTTTAATAGCAATCTGAAATTTTTTCTATTGTTATGTTATTTTATTCACATTGATCTAACTAACGCTGCTTCCTCCTCTTCATGAGGAAAGGTGACCTCGCAAGCACTAATAACTTCAAATGTACGATAGTCAAAATATAGCCACTACACTAAAACAAGGTACATAACAGGTACGGAACTAAAACGACTTATATAGCATCACAGCAATATAGCGATCGCGAGATTAAAGAGACATAGGTAATTTGCTTTTTCTTCATCTTTCATTTGGTAGTCAAAGCTGTGTTTTCAGTTTTGGTCTGCTTTGTCAAAAGTCTCTTTGTTATAGAAATGGATGCTGAGGCTCGTAAAGCACAGCTCGTCCTTCGCTTTAGTTTTTTTTCTTTTCCTGGTCAACAAACTGTTGTAGAATAGGTAACACCCCTTCGGCACTCTACCAGATGGACTGGCTCATAGCCATAAAATAACCTACGATTAACTAGCTGAATAATATTCAGACTGACTTTGTTGCGTTGGCTATACCGAACTGACCCTCCTCTTTTAGTGTGAGTTTGTCTAGTTAATTGATTTGTACTTATTTGGTCTGTGTTCTTTATGCATCCGCTCAGCACTGGATGCTGGTGCTTAATAAATGTGTTAAACACATCATTCATCTGTCTATCTTTCCACCTCACGATACAACACAAACCTTCCTGGATACGGAGGGATTCGCTTTAGCAAGTTAATATATAGATAATACAAAATGTTACTTCACTGTTAACTTTATTTTGTGAACGGATTAGGAAGATTAGAGAGAGGAAAAAATCATAAATGGAACCTAATAATATAATTATCACAGGAGCAAACTTTTCTTTTCTCTAGCTGTTCTGACTATCTTTTGACTGCCCAAACCCTTCTCTGTTTCTCTGGATTGACTACCCTGACGATCAAAACCTTTTCTGTCTAAATAAGGGTCTTATTTATGTAACTTTGTAAATTACAAGAGTTTTATAATTTGCGCGAAATATATTGGCCTGGTGGCTAGTTTTGAAGGCCATCAGTATGAAAAATGAGATAGCTATGAGGTTGTTCGTCAACCTTTTGATTTTTTTCATATGTAGGGATAAAGACCCCTTGATCAGAAGATTTCTGAAAGCTAAGTTCTAGAGATGTTACCTTGTGGTTAAGATCTGTCCATACTGTTGTATGTCTGGTGATACCTTCCTCCGGTTTCTTTGCGTGTATGTGTAACATATGTATGTGTAAATGTGTGTGTGTGTGTGTGTTTATGTGGGTATTTGTTAGTGTATGTGTGTGTTAGTGTGTGCATATGTGTGTGTATTTGTGTGTGTGTTTATGTGGGTATTTGTTAGTGTATGTGTGTGTTAGTGTGTGCATATGTGTGTGTATTTGTGTGTGTGTTTATGTGGGTATTTGTTGGTGTATGTGGGTGTGTTAGAGTGTGCATATGTGTGTATATTTGTGTGTATGTGTTATGTGTGTGTGTCTATCCAACAATGTCTTAGTATCATTCCAGTTTTTTTTTAAATTTCAATCTATTAAATTCTATGTATCGTAATTATTTATAATCATCCTTAATTCTACAAAGTATTTAATCCACCCGGATCAAAATGAAGTTGAGAGTTTCTGGAGATTGCAAGGGATCGGAAAAACTAAAGTTGATTATACAATGGATTGATAGTATTGTATCCTACGTGTGCGAATGCATTGTGTGTATATGAGTGTTGTGCCTGTATAAGTTCTTAGAGTACGAGTGCAGTTAGTGGGCCATGCAGGAGTAATAACAAATACTATAGGAGTTTCAATCCCAGTGAGTTTAAAATGCAAGTGTAGGATCACCTTAGTTTCTACATTTACCACTAAGAGGCATTACAGTAGTTAATATAGCATCGCTTCCAGGTATATAAACCTAGATGACTGTGACCATTTAAGCAACTCCGCAGGTACTACTAAACACCTTATATTCAAAATGGAGCGTGTGGTGTATAATAGGTTGAAATTCATGGAAAATGGAACCGTCGCCGGAGTTCAATCCTTTACGCGGTACTGCATTTTCAATTAGTGGCGCCTAATTTTCATATTAATTCATGTCTACTCATACACAGCTTTATGGGTAAATAGGTCATGAACCTCAACTCTAGATATATATCAAAAACCGAGCTGGCTTAAGAATTTTTGTGATGTCACAGTAGGCGGTTAAAAATAGTCTTGATTTCATGTAAGGCGTAGCAATACGGGCACTTCGTCGCGACTTCAACAGACGAATCTGTCGATATTACAGTTTTCAGTACACCAAAAGACTTAGAAGTGTGTAGTTTATGCTAACCCATGCACAAGGACAATATTAAAAAACTGAGTTCATGGGTTTGTATAAAAAATGTCACTTTCTGACGGTTGCTAGCCTCCTATTGACTCATGTGCTGAAACAGGAGGATGTTTACTTTTATCGAGAGTCTTATGCTTACTAATGAAAACGCAAACATGTCTATCTTGTTGGATTTGAACTCGAAAATCATGTCCATTTCCAATACACAATAAACCATTACATGACAGGCGCCTGAGACTCAATAGAAGGGAGATAAATACTGATTTAATACACATCATATGCACACACATCAGCACACTACATAATATGCAGCACGCAGACTAGAGGATAATTTCATTCGAAGGCCCTCTTCTGGCTTTTTTTATTACAACATCAACATTTTCCTAGTTTCACACGGGTAGATAGAGAAACGTTATTAAAAGGACTTTATCCCTCAATTGTTCACTCTCTCGCTTCGAATGTACCCCTTCCACATACACAACAATCTCTCTCTCTGCTCTCACTCTCTCTCTCTCTGCTCATCTCTCCTCTATTCATCTCTCTCTCTCTCTCTCTCTCTCTGTTCGTTGTCCACATTACTCTGAATCATAATAGTATTAAGTATTCAATTATAACATATCACTTATACACAAACACTGTCACAACAAAGTATGTCTGATAGCTAAGCTTTGTAAATATGTGTTTGTCAAAATAGTATTATACAATGTAATAAAGTGACTAATGCCGCTTACTTGCTATTGTAGTGACAATTCAAGTAGTGCTCCAATACTTAATAAATACAGAACTATAAAGATGGGGGAAAAGGATGCTGTCTACACCATGCGTGATTCCCGGATATTTCCTATGCCTCCTATGATTTCATCAATGGTGTGAAGACTCGAAAATGGATGGAAGTCTTTTCCTGACAATAATAGTAGAATATATATAAACATCTTTAATCTGCTATATACGCTTCAGATACCATTACATATGATCAAGATCTATTATAATAAATATATTATACTATGACAGTTAAATAAAGATGCTACGCACCCCTACTTGTGTACATAATATTGTTAATACACACACACTATCCACACATACTACACACATATAGATTACTCCTACATATAGCTCTATATCAATGTCAACTATCACTTATGATGTATGTTATATTCTAATATGAACATATTAATTAAATATATGTGAGTGTGTATATTTATACATATTATGAATATACATATAATATATATATATTATAAGTATATAATACAACATATATATATAAGTGTATATACTATACATAATTACATATATATATTTAAATATTAAATCCATTACTCCAATATATTCATATCTGTATATGTCTATCTGTATATGTATATCTATATTCACAGTCCTAATGTATATATCCTAATATTAGTATTAATATATATATGTATGTTGATTATTCCAGTACAGTGTACAGCAACATATATATATTGTCTAAGCATTATGCTCTAATATGAATTCTGACTATGATATATACTAGTTATAAGCAGCAATGCTATATAATATACAATGGTATGCCTATGATCGAGTGAACCGAATATATACTATATAAGATAATATATAATATGTATATGTTATATAATTAATTTACATATAATATGTCTATATATATTATTAATATGTATAATATACTATATACTATATATCATATATATAATATATATATTATATATATATGTTATATATGATAATTATAAAACATATATATATATACATTATATATACATATTATATACATTACATCTGTATATATTATAGATATATTATTATAATGGCTAGTATATAATGTATGTATATATATAATATTGTATATTGTATATAATATCTGTATATAAATATATAATGATATATAGCATATAAAGCTATAATAGTGTTATGTAGTCTACATATAGTATAAATTATAGTAGTATAGTAATAGATGTATGTAGTATAATATAATATATGTACTATATATATAGTATATACTAGTGTAATATATATATGTATATAATACATATATGATATATATTATATGTATATATATATATATATATATATATAACATGAAATATATATGTTTATATATATATATAAGATGTCTTATTATATATATTATATAATTAATATAATAATTATATATATATATATATATAATATATATACTATGTAATTTATATATATATATATATGATGTTGTGAATTACAAACATAAAAGCCGGAGAGATTTATTATCTGCGAGTTTATATATACTAATATAATTATATAATATATATATATAATACATAAATATTAAACCTCGCCAGTATAAAAAAAATCTCCCGCCTTTATATAGTATTATATGTATATATATAAACCTCGCCAGTATAAAAAAAAAATCTCCCGGCTTTATAGTTTGTAATACACAATGCAAACTGTTTACTGAGAGAAAAAAATATATAAAAAAGAAAGACTAAATCATTTGCACCTCCTGAAAATAATCAGATGGTACTATAAAAATGGCCAAAAGAAAAGGAAATCGCTAAGTGTTGCCAAAGTTAAATATATTAACTTGCTCAATACAAAAATTAGAGCTAATAGATAATGATGTAGTAAGCCAAATTAATCAGAGAATTTCTACCTAGGTTTTCCCTAATGGATCATCAGGATAATTCTGACTCTGAAATTATTCTGAGTCAGAATTATCCTGATGATCCGTTAGGATAAACCTGGGTAGATATTCTCTGACTCATTATGCTTACTTTTTAAAAAGAAGAAGAGGAAAAAAAAGATAACCACACAAAAAAAGACTTAAGCACGTACATTTCTGATATTCATCTCTGAAGATAAAGTTCTACTTTGAAATCGATAAGACAAAAATAACATCTTTCTTTTATACGCATTGTAATTGCCTTCAAATCATGAATATATTATTATATATATATATATATTGTAATTTACTTGCGTCTTACTTATGTAGAAATCTTACTCATAGATGTTATTGTCTTGATTTTCCATAAGTTATTTTAATTGAATTTTTTTATATATATTTTTTGGCAATGAAATTATTATTTTTAAATTTGATCATTTGGGGAAACGAATGATGGTAATTCTTTTCCCCTAAGCACAGATATCACCTCTGTGCAACGGTTCTTATCTACAAAGTTCTTTTTTAAAGAAATCCTATATGACAATTGTTTTGTTCTTATCATTTTTTTTTTTTCAATATCCATATATATTTGAAAAAGTTGTGATGGTTTTTTTGTGCTTTTATTGCTAAAGAATTAATATAATTCTGAACAAGAAACTCCCATATAATATCACCCGGATTCTACCTGACGCTTACTAAATGTATTTACCCAACCCCTCCACATGAGCCGAGTGACACAAGATCAATTTCTAAGCGGAGTTTAACATGTCCTACTATTTACACTTAGCTGGAGGGAGTATAGTTGGATTCATACATTTCATACCGGTATTTGCGCTATGTGAAATACAGACGGCCTCGTCAAGTATTTGAACTCGAGTTGCCGTGTCTAATTGAATAAATTCTATTTTATTATGTTTTTTATACAATACAGTGCTGTTGTTCTTATTGTAAAAAAAAGTTAGGGTGTTTGGAGTGTGAGGGCTTGGAATGGATTAGTGGCATTTCAGTTTATTTCAATGGAGAAATTGATTTAATATTCGAGGAAATTGAGTTACGAGCTGAACAAATTAAACTCAGTGCCACCTGATTTTTTTCAGGAGGTACGGATGATTTAGTCGTTTCTTAAGTTAAAGTAGCACTATATAGGATGTGACACTAGGAACAATTTTAACAAAAGTTTAACAGCTTTGAATTCAAAGTTTAACAGCTTTGAATTCAAAGTTTTTCTTCTCCTAGACCGGTGGTCATATCAAATTTAACGAGCCTTGTCTGTCCTACTATATGACCATAGCTGGAAGGGGAATAACTGGATATATAACTTTTCCATATGTAGTTATTTATCCAAACCGCTTGTCACGGGTAGGATGTGACGCAAGGTTTCAAGTATGGGGCATCCAGTGAGCAGCTGATGTTATTCTTAATACAAATAGTTTACAGTTATATGGCATCAAGTATTCCTACCAAATACAAATAATTTTCATAATTTGATGGTTTTAAGTGTCGCTAATACCGATAAGTATAGGGTTTCAAGTAATTATTTCTATTTAATAATAGTAATTTGTTGGTACAGTTATACGATTTCAAGTATCTAATAATTATATTTTGTAAACAATCATTGTTTCGAGTAAATATGGTTACATCACGGCCTTTAGACATATTTTTATAGGCCTTTCCTCTATTCTTGCTTTTATTATATCTTGTCTTGTTCTTATTCTATTGTTGCTATTAAATAATAAGGTGTGTGGATGTCACAGTGTGACATCACCGATAGGTTGACGTGATACTAATGTGGAAAAATTGAGAGATTTTAATAATTAAAACCCAGAATTAGGTGACATGTGAATAACTGACCTTGGTTTCTGATTGGACAGGACAAGGCGATACCAAGAGTGAGACTGAAAGAGAGATACTAGGAACGTGGGAAGTCCTGTCTAAGTTTTTGGAAAAGACAGACGGGCCGAGTCTGGCTGAAGTGTTCGTAAGGGGGACACGCAAAATGACTATGGCACTTTACTTTGGTTTAAAAAAATAAATGAGCTCTGAAAAAAAAATTAGCAAATAGTTTGTGCTCGTTAATTAAATTCTAACAACTGAAGTGAGTACACAAAAACCCTAAAAAGATCCAAATTGGTCCCAGGCCCCTAGAACAGAATGTCAGCCCCAAAACAGACTTAACTATCCAGCTACCCCGATCCAGTATAGCAGATACCCAGAAAGGCCCCCGTTAGTTTACAGATAAGTATAGAAATTAAATTACATACTCCTCAATTCGATACTACGTTACATATATTCAATTGGATGACCATACACACACTCCTAATTGTTCCCCCAAATTTACTCTACTAATGGTACGGAGCTGAATCAAGCGTCACTTCTTTATATGGGTTTGGGTTGGCTTCTGTCTATTCTTCTGGTTTGACACTACTTGGGTCTCCTTAGTTTTTTCTTTTTTTTTATCTCTGCGTCCATTGTTGCTATTAATAACGAACACAAGACGTTATATTGTTTTTTTCTTTGTTTTTTTTTAGACACCTTTATTTTATTTAACTCAAGTAAGAACAATCCCGCGTTCCCAGTCACCAAGCTATATTTATCCCCCCAAAACCTCAAATCACAGTGTTAAAAATAACGGTGCCAATGGTTTTGCAGACTGATGCAAAAACTTAGAATATTATGACATCAATTGAATATGAATGATTTTTAAACGGTTCACCAGTGTAGTCCGAAATTCATGTATTATTTAATAATAATAATAATAATAATAATAATAATAATAATAATATCCCAACCAGAAAACCAAACCAAGTATTGATTAATAATAAAAAGATTTTGCAGTCCCAGCAGATCACAGGGTGAAGATGAAAGAAAACGAAAAAGCTGTGAAATATGAAGATAAAAGTGAGACCAATTGTTGGTGGTGCACTTGGAACGGTTCTCAAAAATTTAGAAAACAGACTGAAGGAAATGGAAATCGGATGAATAATTGAGACCATCCAGACAACAGCATTGTTGAAATCGGCTAGAATGCCCAGAAGAGTCCTGGAGACCTGAGGGGACTTTATGACACTCACACTCCAGTGAAAGACCATCAGCTAACGCTGGTGTGAAAAACTCAAAAGGAGTGAATAATAATAATAATAATAATAATAATAATAATAATAATAATAATAATAATAATAATAATAATAATAATAATAAAGTCTAGGCACGACTCTGTGGGAAAGCTAATCCACTGGGAATTGTGCAAGGAATTCAATATTCTTCATACACTAGATGGTATATGAACAGGCCTGGAGCTGTCCTGGAAAATGAGATGCATAATATTCTGTGGGACTTCGGGGTACCGATGGACCGCCTAATCTCGGCCAGGAGACCGGACCTAGTATTAATCGATAAAAAGAAGAGAACCTGTTATCTCGTGGACGTTGACATCCCGGCCGATGACCGAATGAAAATGAAAGAAAAGATAGACAATACTTAGATCTTGCCAGAGAACTGAGAAAACTGTGGAAGATGAAGGTGAAGATTGTACCAATTGTAATTGGTACTCTTGGAACAATCTCCAAAGCTCTAGAAAAAATTGGATAAATTGGAAATCAGAGTTAGAATCGAGACCATCCCAACTACAGCACTGTTGGGATCGGCTGGAATACTCAGAAGAGTCCTGGAGACCTGAGAATACTAGCTGTCACTAAGCCTCCAGTGAACCAGCGGCTATGGCAGGTGTGTAAACCTTCAATAATAATAATAATTTTCTATTTCATTTCCTGTAGCTTATTTTATGTAATCATACTTAATTAATTAGGAGATATTTTGGTAGGGACGGTTTAGCTCAGTCGGTAGAGCGTCTGGCTAGGAATTACAAGGTTCCTAGTTCGATACTGGTCCTCGTCAACTTGGCGTATGAGTAGCACAGGGATCTAAGCGGTAACGCTCCACTTCAAATGTTGAAATAATCACATTGGTCTAGTGCTAGTAAAAAGGAGATAGACTCCCTCGCTGTGTGGCTCATACCGACATTAGGCCGCCCCGACGACTCTAATTGGTAGGGGACAACAAGACTTTCGGACCACCGACTAATAACAGGTCGTGTTACTCCGGTATAGAATAGATCAAGGTGTAATATCAATGAAAGCGTACAGCACACTCCCCAAATCTCCAAAATTAGAGCCTTATCATCAGTTGTGGTTTAATATCATATCCACTACGTTCTAAATCAAGGTTCTTAAAGAAAGATTATTATTACTGCTTATCAATTATTTCAGTAAGAGCGTTTAATCCAATTTTATCTTCTTAAAAGCGAAAAATAATAAATAGACAATACGGACAGTAACATATCAAGCGTAATGACATTGTTGTGTGAACTTGTAAGCATATTTTCGTTAGCACTTTCTCTATTCGGCCGTAAACCTGTAATCTGAATTAGATAATTGAAGCCATATGACAGAGTTGATTAAATCGTATAATTCTTGATAGAGGGGAAACACTCCAGAAGCGGAAGCCGTAATAATTTATTTCCTTTACCTCAGAGCTGAACTTTCCTGATCTTATCTCATATTATCTCATCTTCCGGATGTGATAGGCTCGTAATATCACTGGACGCTCTTCACTCGCGTAAGGGTGAATACGTGTTTGTCATTTCCTAGAAGCAAATATATATATATATATATATATATATATATATATATATATCGTTATTTAATAAGCTTAGCTTAGATTTGGCACAAGGACAGACGCCTGAGGCGCCCAATTAGTATCGAACGCATTAACAATGGTCTGCGAATCTAGCTTTCTAAACATTACACCACATGAGGTATATATATATATATATATATATATATATATATATATATATATATATATAAGAGTACGTAAATAAACACTGTGTTTATTTGATATGGCTTTTAGCCTTACATTTGAACATATATGCCCGCCTAAATTCATTGATTATTAACTAATTAATTTTCAAAAATTAGGTATGATCCTCCAAAAATTGTCGGCTAAAAGTCATATTAAATAAACACAGTGTTTATTTACGTACTCACATACTGTCGTGTAGCCAGTCAATAAAAACTGGAATATAAATAAGTTCAAAACGGACGGAGAAACTGGGATTGGCAAACTGGTTTAGTGGTTAGAATCTCCACCTGTCAGCTTGGGAGTCGAGGTTTCAAGTCACACACATAGAAGTCTCCCATGTCTATAACCTTACTGAGGATACCTAATAAGTCGAAATGTGCATTCAGGGATTGACATTTTCTCGATCTGTTTAGCCTTATATTTGAACATATATACCCGCCTAAATTCATTAATTATTAACTAATTAATTTTCAAAAATTAGGTATGACTTCAATTAAGCATATATATATATATATATATATATATACATATTAGTGCTTTATAAAGACCCGCTAATAGATTCATTATTTAAAAAAAAGGATATATTTTACAATAGAAGGGGGGGCGAAAAAAAAAACGAGTAGTTAGCTAACAAGTTTCGTTCCTCGCTCAACAGAGCTAAATATCGAGGAAAATCGATTGTGTGCAAAATTGTTACCCCTCTTCTAATCTGCGGGTTGTTTTAAAACGAAACCTATGTTGGTACCCAATGGCAAGGATTTTCTTCCCCCTCACCACAATAATTCTATAATTTATTCGTAAAGATGTATTTGCGGGTTGGAATACATAGAAAGAACAAACCAGCGATTGGATGTTCGAATCAAACAACATGTCCCTACTAAGATTAGAAATGGAACCGCCGGTCCTAATGATATACTGAGGAATACTTATGGTTCTTCCATAGGCGAACACCTGATAAATAGCCCTTGTTGCGCCAACTCATTTAGTGCTGACTTCTTCTCTGTTGAGAGCAAGTCGCACTCATTGTACCATCTGAAAATTTTAGAGACGTTATATATTCTGACCAGTCACCCTGCTCTTTGTAAACAAATTGGTTTGAATATTATCAATCTCTAGTCTTCCTTTTCTCCCCTTTTAGTAGAAAAGAAGAGATATTGTTCTTTTCTTTTCTTTCTTTTTTTTCATCCCATTTACTCGTTTTAATAGATTTTCCTCGAATATTTAGCTCTGTTGAGCGTGGAACGAGACTAGTTAGCTAACTACTCGGGGGGGGGGTCGCTTCCCCCCCACACACACACACACCACCTTGAGGAAAACTCTAAATTCCAACATTGTAAAGGCCACAAAAAAAAAATTACCATATATCGCATCCTGATTGTACGAAGAGATTGGTTGGTTGGTTGGTTGGTTGGTTGAGATTTTTAAGGTACCCCAATACTGGAGTTATTTTATGTCAAAGACGTTTTTATTTTATTCATTATTGTTGGGTATATTCAACATTTTTAAAACTCTTCTTTCTTAACAAATTTCTTTTAAACTCATTTTTTATCTATTTACCCTATACATGGGACCATAACACGTATTACCACTCCAGATCAGAGTGGGCCTGGGAGTTATAGCAATGAAGGGGTACTCCAATATCTCCAGTGGCCTTGAATTAGTAATTTACCACCAGAAGCAGTATAGCTTCATACCCAGGATACTAAGACTCTCAGCTACGACCTTCTACCACATATGATGAAAAGGATTGGGAGTTTGTAACAAGAGTAATAGGGTCGACACAATCAATCTCCGCTTCTACCCGTTAGGCCAATAAAAGCCCAAATGTAGTGTTTCATGCCATGTAATACTCCGGGAGCTGTTGAACTCAAGCTTGTTTAATTACAAGGAAGTAGTGCTGCCTGGTAAACAGTGTTGTATACCCATTCGTTCCTTTCTTACTTCTATTATTCTTCTGCTCATCTTTGGTCTCTTACGTGCTTCTGCTAGCGTCTCTTCTAACGTCTCTTCTATCGTCTGGACTTCGTCTTGGTGGTCGGTTGCACTTAATTCATTTCTTCTTCTAGATCAGTCTTGTTGCCAAGACATTCATCAACCACAAAACCATATCATTTATGTAAACTTTTATTTACTTAACTAAACACATTTCTCTAACTAAACATAGCGCGCATATGTAGGTGAGTCCCAGCTAAGCAGACATATCTTATCTGCCTGACGTCCAAGCTGAAACTGAGAGCCAGCCAGGTCCCATGTGACTTCACGTATTTCGCGGGCTTTCTGTAATATTCCATGGAAAGTCCCGCCCGTGATATGAAAAGGGGACATCCCTTCAGAAATACAGGGGGTTGACAATAATCTATGCATAGATTATGTAACAACAGATCTCCAGTAAGAAGCTGAGTTTGTATTTTCTTCAGCTGCCATTGTTATATACCCCTAACATGAATTGGGTATATAATCGAGGAGAGAGTTCACGCGGGCATATAATCGAGAGAGACAGAGAGATAGATTAGAGATAGAAGATGATAGTTCTTACTTTTATTACTCTGCTTACTGATTTGTGTTAAAAATGTATCCTTATCTAATACAAATATCCATATATGTTTACAAGTGTTATATAGTGATACATACCCACATCATGCGCCGGGTATATAATCGAGGAGAGCTCCCTGGTATATAATAGAGAGAGGGACAGACAGACAGACAGATAGATAGCTTAGACGATGATTTATTTTCGGGCTCGTGTCGTGGGCTCTGTTTGGAGAAAAGGAAAGACAGAGAGAAAGAGAGGGAGGAGACTGTTAAATTATGTACCAACTTTCTCGCTGTCCCAAACTAGGGACCAGCAGACCTGTCTGAATTCTACGATGCCGGAAAGCAAAAAGAGACCGATCTTGTTGTTCCTCGTTCCTCGTCACCACGTGACTTCCGCTTCCGGTCGACACCCGACTTCCGGTCAGCTTTCAGTTCCTTTTCTGGGGATCATACCTCGGTCAAATTACCGGCAACCCGTTGTGTTTAAGGATATAACCCAGGTGGTTGAGCAGTCCATGACTTGCAATACTCCACTTTGGCCCTTTCTTGGGCTAGACGTCAAGCCCTAGCACCTATATGATTGCCCCAACCCTATTGCGCTTGTGGCAAGCCCCAACCCTTTTTATCATATGGGTGCGAGAAGGTGGTGTCTGAGGGTCTACATGTCTTGGGAATGACGTTAAACTCTATCTGATGGTGAGGTTGTAGTTTTGGTGGTTTGGGAATGTGGAGCACCCCTTCATCACCATTGTTTCCTGGTCCACTCTGACCCGGAATGGTAGTACCTAGTAGGGTCCCATCTATGGTTTAAACAGAAAAATCTAAGAATGACTTTATTTCAAAACTTTATCGGCATTAAATGACCCACTGAGGTTGATATGCCGTAAAACAAACGAAACTAGTAATATTAATTAAGAAGAAAAAAAGGAAACCTTTCTAGTTAAACGTTCGGGAGGAGAATTCTTCTTTTTCATTTTGTTTTCTTTTTTTTCTTTTTTTTTCTTCCTTTTTTTAAAAATCTTGTGAAGATTTCCTGTTCCATAATATCCACTAACTATTTTCATTTCTTCAAGAAGTAATTAAAAATAAGATTAGCGTTCATTGCACTTCTTAATAAGAAAGCGATTTTGTTTCTTATGATAAACAAACCGACAGTGGCGATTAGCTACAATTTATTTCAAATGAATGGATTATACAGAAAACGCGACGTTACCAGAAAAGCTTTCCTTTACCGGTTCTCCAATAAGGTAGATTTACACGCAAGGTCATACTACTGATGGAAATCTACATTAGCAGATAAATGCTCAGACATTCTAAATGCACAGTAATACTAAATGCATAGTTATACTAGCGCGTTTACAAAACGTTTGTTGGAGTGGTAGTACCTGTTAGGGTCCCATCTATGTTTTAAATAGAAAATGTATTTATAAAAAAATTATATTATCCATTAAGAATTGATTTATTTCAAAACTTTATCGGCCCACTGAGGTTGATATGCCGTAAAACAAAACCCAACTAACAAAGCGTTTGTTCACAGCACACTTTTCTGCAGTAGCGAAACCTGGTCCACATATTCAAGACACGAAAGGAAACTTGATAATTCCCACCTCCCGCATCCTACGCATCCGCTGGTAGCGTAGTGCCCAACACTGACGTGCTGAATCGCGCATGAACAGCATGTTTGCTATCCTCTGCGAGAGGCTCCTACGCTGGCTTGGTCATGTCAGGAGGATGCACAAAGACCGTATCCCCGAAGACCAACTGTATGGCGAATTAGTAGAAGGCTCCGGACCAGTAGAAAGACCACGCCAACGCATCAAAGACGTCTGCAAGAAAGACATGAAGATATGCCACATCAACACCAACACATGGGAGGTTGGTGCAGAAAACCGAGCGGCCTGGTGCCTCCCTATCAAACAAAGCACGAAAAGGAGTGAAATAGAAAGAAAAGTAGCTGCCACATCAAAGAGAGCCAGAAAGAAAGAGAGACTTTTTGTGAGTTGTCACTGCGCGAGACTGTCATTCAAAAACTGGCCTGCTCAGCCACTCGCGCTGACGCAGATATTTTTGGACACTACGCCATCGTCTTTAGCAGACGGAAGAATGCCAACAAAAATGTTATACTAAAAGCATAGTCATACTAAACCACAAAACAACATTTACAGATTACGCGCACGAGGATATATTCACGTTGAATTCCTATTGATCATAAGCAGGACGTGCTGGCACGAATGTCGATGACTCTCTCTCTCTCTCTCTCTCTCTCTCTCTCTCTCTCTCTCTCTCTCTCTCTCTCTCCCCGCCTATATGGTTGGATATAGATAATGCCATACACCTTTATGTCAAAAAGGACGTTGAAAATTTACTGGTGTTTTTTTTTTTTTTCAGGTAGTTATCTATTATATGTTCATTTGAACGTCCGACAAAAGGTTCAAGCATCATCGCCTTGGCTAATGTAGAATTTTGACTCTTGACTGTTACCTGAATATCACTTTCATCCAACTGTCAACGCACCAGAATTGTTTCTCTTTAACCTAATTTAACATAATTGTTTTCTGCTTGTACGTTTTTGCTGCTTTTATTTTATTTTTTTCTCTTATGAAAATCCCATTAAATTCACACGATTTTTTACATTTTTGTCACAATTAGATATCATCATCACCAGGTCGTGATGACTACATGGATATCCATGAGTCTCTCACTCCCCCTCTCTTTCTCTCTCTCCCTCTCCCTCTCTCTCTCTCTCTCTCTCTCTCTCTCTCTCTCTCTCTCTCAGTTACCCTTATCAGTCATCCCTCTATCAGTCCTCCCCCCGACAGGTCCTCTACTCAGCATCCAGAATCCGCACCGAGTGGATGTATGTAGGTTTTTGCAGGTTGGTCTATACTGGTGTGTCCATGTTTAGATGTCCACAGGAGAATGTCACTTATGAGCTCGTTCTTGCTTTCCCAGCAGTTCAACATACTCAGTCATATTCTGATTGTTTGTATGATCGGGGTAGATGTCTGTATACCTGCTTTCTTGTGAGGTGCTGCTTCAAAGATTTGATCAAGACAACACGCCGTATCCTTGCGTACTTCCCCCTCTCTCTCTCTCTCTCTCTCTCTCTCTCTCTCTCTCTCTCTCTCTCTCTCTCTCTCTCTAAGTACTTTGTTAGCGCCCAAGTGGTGCAGCTGTACAGTAGCACTATTACAGCTACGAGTTGGAAGAACTTTCACTTGATCTTATCAGTGAGATGAGATTTCCCTCTGAATTCCTATTACTCTTACAAAATTAGACGAGTATTTATCGATCAAAAAAAAAATGTTATATCTATTTGTTCATAACACCGGCGGGCATTTTGAAAGGTTAAGTTTGTTTTGAAAACTTTCAGCCGTAGACTTCTTTTAAAATAATTTAGATTAAAGATAAGTTTTTTAGAATAAGATTTTAAAAATATCCTCTTTTCAAATGATTCTCGAAAAAAAAAATTTATGTAAAAGAAAGCTCAAGCAAATATAACAAAAATCAATTTTAATTAAATTATGTTAGATAAAATATGTTGACTTGTCGCAAACACGTTTACATACACACACGCACAGATACGCACGCGCACACACACACGCACATATACACAAGCGCGAGCGTACACACACACACACACATGCTATATATATATATATATATATATATATATATATATACCAAACTTGTTGGTAAATCCTCGCGATGAGAAAAAACCCAGCAAATAGTTTGATTGTAAAAATATACTACCAAACATCAACCGGGAAGAAAAAAAAATTGTAAAAAAGAAAAGACCAAGATAATCGTAACAACAAAAAATAATCTATTAGTACAATATTTTGGCCAAAAGAAAAAACAATTTATATGCATATATATATATAAGATATATATATTCATACAAACCCACCAGGAGACTAAAGCTAATAAATAAAAAGTGCTCAATACCTAAGTAGAGCAAATAATTAAAAAAAGTCAGATCTTAGCCCTGAAGAGCATTAAGCGAAACTTTTAGTAGGTTCGTCTGACTCATTAGATTTATCTTTATTATATATATAAATATATATATATATATATATATATATATATAGGGTAAACTATAGACACGTGTTTCGAGATATCACCTCTCATCAGTATAGTTATACGATTTTTAGCAGCTGCCTCTGGCTGGGTTTGAAACCCGAACGAACTTACTCTCGCCAAGCCTCTTACCCACACATCCACAGTCAGTCGCCAAGCATAACAGGCTATTTAATCGCTATATTTCTAAGCGGAAATGACCTTCATCTAGAGTTCTCAAACTTTGTAAACAAAGTGAGATTTGGCTGAGCCGAATACGGTGAATCTGCAATTATATACCTCCTAAATAGAGTGCTCTACCGAAATTGGGAGCGTATAATAGGGTAAACTATAGACACGTGTTTCGAGGTATCACCTCTCATCAGTATAGTTATACGATTACTTTCTTTTTATTGGCAAACAAACATTAAATTAAGACATTTGATATTTACTAAAAGAATAGAGTCGTCGGGGTTCTAAAAGATAAGAAAGAAAGAAAAAAACACCTAGCCAGAAGGAGGACTGTTCAATATTAATATGAGAGTTGACTTTTTGATTTTTTCTAAGTTGAAATTTAGAAATCCTTTTCCCTTAATCTGCCATGGACAATGCTAGTCATAATGTTCATAAATTGTGGTTTGATGCAACCCACCTAGCGTTTTCTAAATGGAAGTGCGTGGTGTAATAGAAAATAGACTCGTCCATCCGAGTTTGAATCCTGGACGAGGGTGTTTGCATTTCACATTGCACTAATACCCTTGAGAAAGGTATGCATCCAAATAGTATGACAGACTGGGTTCTTTAAACTTGGCTAGGTAACCAGTCTAGGAGAAGAAAAACAATAAATTCAAACATCTTAAAGTTCGCTTAAGAAATTGACCTTGTGTCACAGACTACTCATGTTACACACTGGACCCGTCAAAGAACACAAACACTGGTATTTAGGAAAATGTAAGATGAGATATTTATTTTCCCCGGTTGTGTACAGCTGAGAGTTGTTGGCATGGTGACGCAATGTGGAGCCTTCGGGAGTCCTTTTCAAGTGATCTCGAACCTGATCGTCGTCTGTCTAATCGATCTCTACGGGCTTCTTTTATTGTAGTCTGACCCCCGGTGTCACGCCTCTTTGTTCGTGACACCTACGCAGTTTTTTTTCTGTAGACACGCCTCTTCGCCCAAGCAGGCTGTTTTCATTGGCTATGGGCTACGCCTACAGATTTCTGCACCGAAATCATATCAAATATTCACCTGCATTTCCAGGTGCAAAAGGTCAGGTCAGGGCCACATCCTATTTTCGTTTCCAGGCTGCACCTGACCCCCATGCACTTCCTATTCAGCCTGGTCCTTGGGTGCACTGATCAGACAATATATTACACTCAGGCGGAGGTGTTGGTATATATAATATATATATATATATATATATATGTGTGTGTGTGTGTGTGTGTGTGTGTGTGTGTGTGTGTGTGTATCAAAAGGGTTTCACGTATGCTTCAAATATTTACGGTCTGGGTTGTAAAAAAATAATACTGTTTTTTTAAGCATGAATGAATGGTGAATATAAGTGTTCAGTTTTCAAATAGACTAATATTAGTCTATTCAAACACTTAGATACACTATTTCTTCATGTTTCAAACAGTATTTTTATCTTTTTCTATGTTTTATAACCCAGACAATATATATATATATATATATATATATATTATATATATATATATATATATATATATATTCTGATCGATAGTATAAATTCTATATGATAAATTGCCGTTTTCTCTTCTCTCTGATTCCCAGAACTTTTTTCTGTTATGTATGATTTTAAAAAATATGATTTTAATTAATTTAGCGTAGACACTGAAGAGAAATATGTGCGTGCGTATCACGAGTGTGTTATTCGAAGACCAAGTAATGTATACCTGCGATTAGGTTAATATTCAGCGATTTTTGTTATTTTTGGGTTTTTTTTTTAATAAAACTTAAGTGTTGAAACCGGATATTAATAGTGACAAGATTTTTTTATTATTATTGAAAGAGGTGGAAGAAAAACGAGGTTGAAAATATCCACATTTAATTTCTTCTGATATTATGATTAAATTTCAGTTGAATATTTTGTTTTTGTTTTTTTATACTGTTCGTGATTAAATCACCACTGCACGTCATTCTCTGACAATGTTAATCAAGAAATTGGTTAAATTTCACCATCGTATATCACCCCACCGAAAGAAAAAAAAATCAGGGAATTAACCGAATTTAATGAAATTTTCAGTGTTGATATATTAACGAATAAAAGATATACTGCATTAGTTATTTTATTTAAAAACCATAACATTTTTTTCAGGTCAGTTAACTTTGAATCATATATCTTTGAGAATCTCTGTTGCGCCTCAAAGATACGTGGTTCAAAACACTGAAAATATCGACACTGAAAATTTCATTAAATTCGATTAATTCCCTGATTTTTTTTTTCGGTGGGATGACATACGATGGTGGGATTTAGATCCGTTGAGTTCGATTTAACCAAGAAATCTATCTACTTCTATTTCGTTCTTTCCTTTTTTATTTATATACTGTTGGTTGGATTTTACGGCACGTCAACCCTTGATGAGCTATTTTATGCCGAAGACATTTTGTTTTATTCATTCTTGTTGGGTATTCAATATTATTTGTTCAAACTCATTTTTAAACACATTTTTAATACTCATTTCTTATACATTTAACCCACAGATGAGACCCTAACAGGTACTACCACTCCAGGTCATGGAGGACCTGGGTGTAATGGCGATAAAGAGGTACTCATCATTCCCTGACAATGTTAATCAAGAATCTATCTACTTCTATTTCGTTCATTCTTTTTATACGTGCCTCCCTAAGTTGTTGTTGGTTGGATTTTGCGGCATGTCAACCCTTGTTGAGGTATTCTATGCCGAAGACATTTTGTTTTATTCATTCTTGTTGGGTATTCAATATTATTTGTTCAAACTCATTTTCAAACAAATTTTTTAATACTAATTTTTTTCATCCAACCCATAGATGGGACACTAACAGCTACTGCCACCCCCGGTTAGAGTATATCTGGGAGTAATACTGATAAAGAAGTACTCCACATACCCTAGAGTTCAAGAATTGAAACTTCACCATTAAATGCAGATAACATCATACACAAGACACTAAGATCCTCTGTTACCGCCTTCTAGTACATATATGATAAAAAGGATTGGGGTTTTGCCATAAACGCAATAGGGTTGGGATAATCATGTTTGAAATACGCTAGACTTAGCGCAGGATGGCGTCGTCAGTTATGTTATTGGCTGGCTTCATAGGGGGGGTTTCGGGTCTTTCAACATAATACCCCCTCAGCCAGCCAGACCCCGTTGGAGCCGATCAAACTCCAACACGCCACCCTTGTGCAACGCTAACAAAGAAAAAAAACTACGACAAACGCGAACTCTTTATATCTGAATGGCCAATTCTTCAGCCAATCAATGATAAGAGTAGTTGTTATAAACAGGATCGCGCGATTCAGACATTTTTCTTTAATAAATGCATTGGCATGGCTAGGATGTTACTAAGAAGAAAAATGCGTTGGATATAGGAGACTGAAAGGAATGTAAGTTGTAACAATTGAGAAGTCTTTTGATTTTTGTTATTTTTTTTTTAGTGTTTTTTTTTTTTAGCAATATACAAATTACTCCATATTCAATTTGGTCGAAGTTGAAAACGGAATTAAAATAAATCATATATATATATTTACCAACTCCTCCACACGAGCAGGATACGACACAAGGTCAATTTCTTAAGCGGAGTTCAACAGGTTTGAATTCAGAGTTTTCCTTCTCCTAGACTGGTTACCTAGCCATGGTTAAAGAACCCAGTCTGCCCTGCTATTTACCCACAGCTGGAAGGAGAGTAGGATTCATACCTTTCCCAATGGTATTAGCGCTAAGTGAAATGCAATTACCATGTCCAGGATTTGAACTCGGGGCGACGAGTCCATTTCCCAGGACTTTAAACATTACACCACACGCTTGGGATAATCATATAGGTATTAAGGCTTGACGTGAACTGCCGATTGACTAGAGGGGCCTCTCCGACCGGCTGTCTAGACTAAGTAAGTGTCAAAGTGGAGTGTTGTCTGTCATGGACTGCCCAGCCACCATGAATCCGTTCATAAGTATCAAGTTTCCACCCATGCCCAATAAGTGGCCCCATTGGGGGATTTTACCCCTCTGCAGAGGTGTAATCAGCGTAATCAACAGCCCTATCCGACAGGGCGGGTCTCCCTGAAAGGCACATTGTGTAATAGTTACCATCATAGTAAATGGACAGGGCGAGATGAGTTCAAATCCTGGATAAGGCAATTTGTATTCCACAAAGAGCTAATACAATCGGGAAAAGTATGAATCAAACTATTCTCCCTCCAGCTATGGGTAAGTAGTATATATATATATATATTATATATATATATATATTATAGAGAGTTTATAATTTGCTTGAGGCATTGTGTATATATTGGTTAGGAGGTTGATTTAGAAAGCTATCACAATGCAGGTGTAAAAAAAAAATAATAATACGGTAACAATGGTGTTGTGTGTTAACCTGTATTTAATTCTTGAATTAAAATTCTTTTTATTTAATGTTTAATTTATTTTTTTAGATTTTATTTCATTTAATTTTTTTAATTTTTTTAATTAATTTAATTTTTGTACTTAATTCTTGAATTGAATTTCAAGAATTAAATACAGGTTAACACAACACACCATTGTTACCGTATTATTTTTTTTTTTTTACATCTGCATTGTGATAGCCTTCTAAATCACCTCCTAACCAATATAATATATATATATATATATATATATATATATATATTATAATGTTGTTCTGGTTCCAACGGGAGAAAAATATAATATTTTATAAAAAGAAGAAGAAGGTCGCAAACTGTATTGTTCTCAGAAAAAATGTTTTATTCTTTTTATTTTATATATATATAATTATTTTATATATATATATATATATATATATATATATATATTATATACTGAAAATAAGAAATGAGGATGATTTATTGACATTGATAAAAGGCTCCGACACTGAGTGTTTCGATTAATGGATCCACAGTCTTAAAACATATTTAAAATAGATTTGTATTTAATATGTGTCTCTAACCTTCTTCATGGTAATAAATATCATGTGATGATTTTGGTTTCAATTTAAAAAAAAAAAAAGAAGTAATACGCGGAGGAAATATACATCGGTATTTGAAATTTAAAATCACGTTCATTCAAACAGAAACGATGCTGTATATTTTTTCAATGTATCACTCCTTTGAACAGAAACCAACATTAACCTATGATATTTTTTTTTTCTGAAGAAGAATAAAGACGAACTAAATACATATCTAATTCAAATATGTTTTGATACTGGGGATCCATTGATCGAAACACTTAGACTCGGAATATTTTATGAGGCATCAATAAATATTCCCCGTTTACTAATTTTTCCCCATATTTAGAATTGAATATAATTCAGAAGATACAGCATCACATATTGACAATGTCCTGATGACGTTTTAATATTAAAAAAAGAAAGTTTCGACATTGGCAATACTCAAACTATAATACAATCATCCTCTGAATACCTTGTTTTTTCCTATTTTATATATTCACATACCGTCGGATATATATTCATTTTCCCTTATATATATATAATATTATATATATATATATATATATATATATATTATATATATAAAAGCAACGCTCTTTCTAATTATATATATATATACATATAAACGCAACGCTCTTCTATATAAGGAATGGAGCACTCTGTGACGACCTTTACACACAAAGCGATGTGTGTATTAAAACAGTTAAAATCCCCTTCCCATTCTGTAAGTGAAGACAGCCTAATGGTTAAGGTACTCAACCGAACGGATTTCAATTCCGGATGTAGGTAGCTTACAAAATGTCTAGCCACACTGAAGAGACTTGATAAGTCGAAACACGTGTCTGTGGATGACCCTATATATATATATATATATATATATATATATATATATAAGCATATTTTGGCAGCATTATGGGAATGTTATGGGGAATGGTGGCAGGAGAATTCCTACTGCTACTGTTTGTTTAAAAGAAACTTGTGAGCCCCACCTCCTACTAATTTCTACTGCTACTGTTTGTTTAAAAGGAAACAATGAATACATCACACCAGTTCCACAACTGATAAGGCACTAGGTAGTGCAGAAAGCGCTCGTGTTAAAAACTTTGGTGGATTCATACAACAATTCCACCCGGATATTAAATGTGGCCAGACAGTTAGAAAGTATCGAACAAAACCTCGCCAGACAAGAATATATATATATATATATATATATATATATATATATATATATATATATATATATATATATATATATATATATATATGGGGAATAAAAGGTCTTAAATGCCATGGGTATCGTGGTTATGGACCATTTCCTCTCGCGAGTGGAAATGGTTTATAACCACGATACCCATGGTATTTAAGGCCTTTTATTCCCAAATGGTTACAATAATTAAACATTGAGCTCTCCCCACGAAACCTGAACTCTACAACAAACTACTGGTAGAGAATTAGGACCCGCCTAGAATCACCTTGTACCAAGGAACTTGGTACCGCACCAAAGTATATTATATATATATATATATATATATATATATATATATATATATATATATATATATTGAATGGCCCTCTTATTATCATTTATTCTTTTCTATTACAATTATTGACAATTACATGATGTTAAGTAATTGTTTTGTCATTTACGTTTCTTCTAAAATATTCTCCAGAATCCTCCAGCATTTCATTAGCCAGGTTAAATGGGGCAGCGAGGTAGCAAAGCCTATATTGATTAATATCTGTCTGCAATGGTCAAACTGTGGGCAACTTTGCTATATTTTTAATGTCGTTGCCGAAAGACTAACCTCACAGTTTTAATATACGATCGCTATTTTTAAAGAGACCAGACGTGGCACTTGCCACAACGGCTTTCACACGTTCCATTCACCAAAATAACTGCAATGTTCGAATGAGAGCGTCCATGATCATTTAGAAATTATTTATTTCGAATTCAGGTAATATATATATATATATATATATATATATATATATATATATATATATATAATAAGAGAGAGAGAGAGAGAGAGAGAGAGAGAGAGAAACTGAAATAGATAGATATGACGAGACTGAATTAAACGAGATGTAGTGGCTAGCGTGTTTGATAGTGAAATTGTAGAAAGCGAGTTCGAACCCCTGTAGTGCTATTACGTTTAATTTCAGATTAATCCCTCAGCTAAGAGTTAAATAGTGGCACATCTACAAGAATGGCTTTGACATTAATTCATCTAACTGTGTGTGTGTGTGTGTGTGTGTGCATGGTGTGTGTGTGTGCATAGTGTGGCAGAAATATCACGCGTATTTTAAACTGTTACCTGAGTGATGCAAGTGAACTTAAGAAAATGTCAAATTGTTAGTTACCATCTTTTCAGTTACTATCGTGGGTTGGACCAGTGCACACGGTGCATTTGCTGGTGAATCTGTAATTGCTACCCAATTTTTCGCGCTTATTTCAGTTTATATTGGAATGCTGCTGTTTCCGATAGAATTTTAAATCTATACCAGTATCGTTTATATATATATATGTATATATGAGCATAAATTTATTTAATGGTTTACTGAGGATGCCTCACCGTGGTCACGCACGTTTTTTTACGCTGCCGTTGGGGCTTATAAAGCATCACAGTTTGTGTGAATTCAGTGCAACAAAGACTGTCACTCAAGAATTGGCCAGCAGAATCACTTCCGCAGATGCATGAAATTTTTATTTTTATTTTAGACACTACACCATTGCCCTTAGTGGACGGAAAGGATCCAATATTTGGGGCCTAGAATACTCTGATTTTATCCCTTCAGAGTGGTACGACCCCTTATAAAAGAGGTGCCCATGGTATATCAAACTACAGCTGGTGGTGTATTACATACTCTATTTATGAAAATTAATGGGTACGTCCCAATTCTCATTAATAAGGGAGTATTATGCTGACTGAATAGTCTTATACCACTAGACGTGGTTTACCTTTTACAGGCCACTGGCGAGCATTGTACTTTGTTAATGTTATAAAGATTTCATTTAATTTCCAACCTCCGTTTGGTTATTTCTCATTTAGTAACCGTTGCTAGTTTACAACATGTTGTATCTGCAGCATTGGGGAGGGTGAAATCTCTTAATTGCTATTACTCCAAGACCCAAGAGTCGTAGTACCTGTAACTCTCTATTTATTGATCAAATACATATGCTTAACAATTATTTTTATTCGAAAGTAATACCTGATATAGTATGACTGCATGCAGGAAAACCTAAAGAAACTTTGAAATAAAATATAACTATAAACGTAAAATGTACGCAGTTCGCTTACATATAGACATAAAATATCTCTATACGGTTTGATGGTCCATTAAAATCAATCAATATATAGGAATTTTGATCGTATTCTTTCAGAATTGTGGAAGTAATATTCATCACTGAATTAAGTGAATCGGATAGGAATGAGATTATGTTAAAAATTGAGCTACGGACTTATTGATTCACCGAATTTGGTGAAACCAAACGGAGTCGTCCACCTTCTGGATCAGTTCATTACAAATAGTAAAGAATCATCCTCTTAAGAGGACCACAGTTAAGTTATGTTGAATATAGCTTGAGTTAGTCCTATCTATGATAGGATAGAGCAAGAAATCTTCCAAACTGAAACCGTGCCAGTGTTACTGTATGGGTGCATCGTTTGGACGCTCTCGAAAAAGCTTGATGAGAACTGCGTACGGATGATGCGTGCTGAATTAACCAGATCTTGAAAGCAGCACTCCAGCAAAAAAAAAGCCGCTACACGGACACTAACCTCCTATTACACAAACCATCAGAGTAAAACGAACAAGACATACTGGACACTTTGGAATATTATAGTATATAAGGTGTGCTACAATTCACCACCTAAATTTATAGACGGCGGGGTCACGTGGTTTATTCCTCCGCCAATTTACAGCTATAAAGCGTGGTTGATTGACTACTTAATCACTGACACTGAACAGACGTCCATTTGCAATCATTGACGAAGGACTTGCAATACTGAGGAGCACCAAGGAACAACCAAAGGATTCTTTACCAAGGATTTCCGCTGGACAAGCGGTCTTGCTTGAAGCCTAAAGGATGGCCCATAAAATCGTAACAGACACAACTGGAGAAATAAGGACGAACATAAGTGACGTTCTTCTGTGGATACCTTCGCATGGAAAAACAAGTATAGGCCAACCACGCTGTGTACGGAGACCTGCTACGTGCGATCATCTAAAGGGACGGTTTGCGAGAGCGAATTATGGGAATCTGTGCTCTCAGAGTAACCTAGTGATGAGGAAATCAATTATTTTGTTTATGTTTTATCACACTTATGAATAGAAAGATAAGTGTTCAGGAACGCGTACCTGTTACAAATCGGTATTTTTTAATTTCTTAAAAATCAGCTAATTATCAGAGGTTGATGAAATTTTCGATAGTTAGGTAATAAAAGACGAGGTTTCTTTAAAATAATATTTACTTAAAATTCAAGACACGACTCGTTCTATTTATTTATGTACTAGAAGCGGATACCCGACGTTGCCTGTGTAGAGGGGGGGGGGTAAGAAGGTTAGTATTGCCGATCCATTATTAATTATCGCGAGTTTGATCCTCGCTGGATGCCCCAAAAGAACCTACGTAAAAAAGATCTGGTGAGACATCAAGAATCTTTTTCGCCTGTGTAAATAAATTAAAATATAGCATGAAATTTTTATTCAATAATTTAATAATCTAAAAAAAATGTATATATAAATGAGGCAATTTATTCAATCAATATCATATTTCAAAGTTTTAAAAAAATGGAAAAAAATTATGCACAAAAAACTTTTCCTTCTGTTATACAAATTTTAATTTTTGAATGTTTCCCAAATATGAATAAAATCTTTATTATTTTTGCACAAAAAGCAAGCTCTGGTGATAGTGAATGTGAATATATATTTACTTTGTCGTTAATTGTTTCATTTCCGTAGTTTCTCCCGGACATACATACATACACACACACAACTGCCCTTTGAATGTGTTATAGATTAGCAGGTCCCATGGAAATTCCACGGTAGTTGATAATAGACATGATCAATAATCCCATGCCTCTGTTCTTCATTTTACCTTTGATTGTATGTTCTCATTCTCTACCCGCTTCGCGAGAAAAAAAAATAAGGATGTCTTTTTCTTTCACTCTTCGATTCAATCGTTTACTTCACAAAAATAACATCTGAGATAAGTCGTTGTAGATTTCTATTTGTATTCAACTATTTCCGACTACCTTCACGTAAGCGTCCTCTCGCAGTTACTTAATTTCTTTATTTCACTCGTCTCCTTCATTCACTCTTCTCTTTTCTTTATTTCACTCTTCCTTTCTCTCACGTTTATGTGTTACGTAGCGGCCTTCTTCGCTACTCTAAATCGTGTATCTGTATACGTTGCGGGTATATATGGTCACGTAGCGTAGTATGTAGTAGTCGCTTAATGAAATCACAACACATGGGTATTGTAAAAACCTTGACTTTATTTCCTTAATCTCTGCCGTGGTGTGGATGGCGAGCGTTGACAATAGGAACTGTCCAAGAGTTGACGATGACTACTACTACTGTTGGGATTACTGGCGATGGTGAGGTGGAAGGGGTGGACGAACCTCACTGCCCGTTGGCAGCGATGGACCGTAGCAACGGTCGCTCACTTGTGCTCTGTTCCGAGGCTTCTGTCTGACTGATCTGTCGGCTCGAACCCTCAGGCCTTTATATTCATAGATACTCCTACGCATCTTTATCTTTTGATCTGATAACGGACATTTGTTATATATTTCTTTATCTTCTCCCTGCTTCTTTGACCGGAAAGCCTCGCTTCCGTTTTCCCCCCTTTTTTTTAATATATATTTTTATATTTCTCTTTGTCTTTTTACCGGAAGCTTCGTTTTTCGGTCGAGGACAATACAACATATGTTGTTCTTGTTAATGTAATGTTCCATTATTTATATGCGGTGACTACAGGATGTGATACACGGAGGGAAAAGAGTATTAATGTATAGATTAATATTCATTCATTCAATTTTGTACTACGTCATTCCGTTGACTCATTTAGATCAGTTGGTGGGATTTTGTTATTTAATGCAAACAACACTGAATAAATAAATATCAATGATATACTGAAAAGGTATCATGAGTTTATATTTTATTTACCAATTTAGTTATTTATGTATCTGTTTATCTACGTTTTATGCGTTTTTTCATTAAATGCTATTTCAGTTATGGATGCCCGTAAGCGAAGCAATAAAAAAGCCATATTCAAGGAGATAATCCTTTCGATAATTAAATTCCCCCTTCAGCTAGGAAAACGATTTTTGCGATCATTCTTTGTACAGGTCTTCAAAATATTCGTTTTTTTTTCTTCTTTCTTTTTTTTAGATTTAGAAGATAAACTGTTTAGGGGGCACACTCTTCAAACATAAGACTCAAAATGCAATAAATATCATAACTATCGCCTAAGAAATATTAACAACAAGAAAAAAGTTATAATTGATAAAAGTAGTTTTTTTTCTGAAATAATTTTTAAGTAAAAAGAACTTAACTCTTTGCCTACCAAATTTTCCCAAAAGCTGGGCCAAATTTTCCATTCAATTGGTTCCCTATTGTAAAAAGGATCAAGTACCAGTTTCAAGGTTAGTTCACAGAAAAAAAAAACAAGATGGCTGGGGTGTTTACGTAGTGATTTTTCAGTGTAAATAAGGGACACATGCAAGCCACTTACAGCGGATTAGAGTAGGATCGCAGTAGTTGGAGAACCACAATGAGAGACACAGATTTAATAAAAACATTTTTAGATATTTGATTAATGTTTTACATATAAGAAATAAGAAATAAGAAATAAGAAATTTATTAATCAATAGTAGTACAAATTATTTTAAAAAATATAAGTAAAAGAAAAACTTTATTGGTTTAAACTACTATTGAAGGGAGGCCATGCCTAATAGCATGAAGCTAATCCCATGGACATGACCACCCTTGGACGCTCACAGGAAACGATACATGAAACACACAACGTAAACATATACATATATATCATGAGACAAATTAGCCGTGTGAGAATCTAAATGCAAATCTGTTGTTTTAAGGACAAAATAATTTACTGAAACAAGCTTCATCTTTTCTTTATCAAAAAATAACGATTGAACAGTATTCCAAGAATTAATTGCATTAAAACGAATCGAATTATACCCAAAACTAACAGTGTTGATAATAAGGAAATTAAACAAACCAGATTGGTCAGCACGAGTGACATGAGCATGGGTGAAGTCAACTGCAAAAGCATTCTGAACAGAAACAGGCATTTTATTGTGGAATAGTTTATGTAAGAACAAAATATTTTCACAATGGACCATATCAGAAAATTTGAGAATCTCCAAATTTGCATACAGGTTGTTAGATGATGTCCTTGGAGGCACAAAGGACATAAGTCTCACAGCAAAGTTTTGAAGAACAGTTATACGATTAATCAAAGTACCGCCATTAGGCTGACCCCAAATTTGATTACAGTATTGGAGATGGGAATGGAAAATGGCATAATAAACTTGGATCAGAACATTTAGTGGCACAAAAATGACGAAGTTTAGCTAGAGCTGCATTAGCCCTTTTGAGCTTGAGCACAGTGCTATTGATCTGAGGATGCTGAGGGTTTTGTTGCAAAAAGCACTTTCTCTTTTTGGCTATAATAGATAGATAGATAGATAGATAGATAGATAGAAAAAATCTGGATAAAATTTATTTGGACATATGATCTGATTAGATAAAGTAGACAAATAGTAAGCTAAATTTACTTATGGTTAAGCCGCGTTGAAATCACCGGCTACCGCCAAGTTAAGCAGCGTTTAACCTGTTCAACACTTTTTATGGGTGACCACTTGAACAATAGCAAATACTATTAACAACCTAAGGTCAGTGTCATATCTAATTAAAGTTTAGTGAATAACAACAATAAAATGAAATAGAAAAATAGATAGAATTACTGATACGAAGGTCAGCTGACTCATTGGGTTAATGGAATGTCAAACCTTGTTGGGTCATTTAACCCTAAATATCATAGCTTCACTGTCTAGAAGAGAAACGCAAACAATCTCGCCATGTACCTGAACTTGTCGAGTCCATTTTCGTCTGCAATAACGTGCACATCATCGAACCTCTATATAAAGATCGATATATAGAATGTTAATCAATCTATATCAATTAGGAATAGTAAAGCATGTTAAGCTTATTTATAACTTATACAGGTGAATTGTTTAGAAATACATTAATGTGTCTGCGAGATTTTAAATCAGAATTACATCTCTTTTCGGAATTATAAGTCGGCACGTACATACCAGAAACATTCTTATATATATATATATATATATATATATATATATATATATATATATATATATATATTAGTATTATTATTATAATAATGGAGATTATGTAACTGTCTGTCTGTAACCGAAACTACGTCACCATTGTCGCCACGATTTCCTTAGTTATTTAAGCTATATCCTCAACGATTATGTAATAGTCATACTTTAATTTTAATTAGCATCTTATTTATTAACAATATCAATATTAAATTCGAGTTAGATTAGCCGTAAAACTGTCTATACTATTAATGCATTTAAAATCCTGAAATATGTGTTATTTATCTTTAAGAAATATAGTTATGATAGTATATGGTGGGAATAATCTGCATAATTATTTTAACAAATAACCAGAAAAATGGTGCTGCCGTTTGCCCGATGATCTTTGTACAACAATTCTGTGGTAAGAATTTTTCCTTCTCTTAAATTTTTTACTCTCACTAAGTCAAAAAAGTCCAGTCTGTCCTGATATTTATCATGGCTTCTTTGACGCTGAGCAAGACGCATATAACCACATTAAGTATCTGAACTTACCGGGTCAATTTAATTTGACGAAAACCCGCCCTGTCGGCTGGGGCGTTAGAATGCACCGGCTGCACCTCTGCAGAGGGGTAAGACTCCCCCAATGGGGCCGCCTGTTGGCCGTAGGTGGCAACCCGTGATGCTTAAGAATAGAACCCAGGTGGATGAGCAGTTCATGACTTGCAATACTCCACTTTGGCCCTATCTTGGGCTAGACGGGCGGTCGGAGAGGCCCCCTCCGATCAATCGGCTGGTCACGTCAAGCCCTAGCACCTATATGATTTTCCCAACCCTATTGCTCTTATGGCAAGCCCCAACCCCTTTTTATCATATGGGTGCTAGAAGGCGGTGGCTGCGGGTCTACATGTCCTGGGAATGACGTTAAACTCTATCTGATGGTGAGGTTCCAGTTTTGGAGGTTTGGGGAATGTGGAGCACCCCTTCATCACCATTGCTCCCTGGTCCACTCTGACCCGGAGTGGTAGTACCTGTTAGGGTCCCATCTATGGGTTAAATAGAAAAATGTATTTATAAAAATATTGTATTATCCATTAAGAATTGATTTATTTCAAAACTTTATCGGCATTAAATGACCCACTGAGGTTGATATGTCGTAAAACAAAACAAACCAAACCGAGTTTGACGATAATATGCACGACATCATGCCTCGACATCGACAGATAGATGGATAGATTTTTAATCTTAGTTTGTGTGTAGATTGAGTGCTGTCAGCAGAGGATGTACATCCACAGGAGCCTTTAGGAGTTCTGACGGAGAGCGATCTCGATCTCGATCTGCTCAACCCAGATTTCTAAGGTTTTTTTTTAATTCTTTAACTCAACAGGGCTACGCCTCTCTGATCGTGACACCAACGAAGTTTTCATGTAGACATACCTCATCTCCCACGCAGCTTATTTTTATTGGTTACCGGCTACACCTACACATTTTCTGTGCCTATGCAACGTCAAGGTACACTTGCATTTTCCGTGTGTCAAAGGTCAGTTCAATGCGTTCAAGACAATATCCTGTTTTTGTTTTCGGGTCCATGTTTGATACTCACGCATTTCTTGCACCCACCCGCCACTCATCTACACCTGGTACCAAGATTCAAACTCGTTGACTAGGCAATATATTACATAGATAGATAGATAGAATGTTTATTCATCAGTATTGATTATGAATGTTATTGTCTATTATTGTGTGGAGCCAATGATAAGTAGTACAGTGTCTGTGTGCCCGAGCATATTTATACAAAAAGACCCAGTTTTTGTAGTCCGAGTTTTTCCTTCTCCCTAAACTGGTTATCGACACTAAGGCAAGACATTCGAGTCTGTCTTGCTATCTATCATAACTTTGCTAGCGCTAAGGGAAACGCAAACAACCACGTCAAGTATCTGAACTTCTCGAGTCCATTTTCTTCGACGATAACATGTACGAAATCGTCCTTCGACAGATAGATTGATAGATAGAATATTCATCCACTGGTGAATATAAAAGCATGCTAAGATTATCTAATGTCTTATACATTATTAATAGAGGTGAATTCTTGAGTTGAACAAAGGATACTAATGCACAATAATGCGCAAGAGATAATGTCATTATATCACGTGTAAAAAAGCATTTCATTTCATGTGTAGGGACCGTGATTGTTTGGTGTGTGTGTGGTTAAAGAAGATCCGAGTTTTGATCCCCACAATTTAAATGTATATTACTACGGAAATGCAGTCTCCGCACAAAACAAGAGAAGAAGACAAAATTGATACAATAAACAATTTCATATACATAAATACAAGTGGTATAGTTTTGTTCTTTCAACGAGGTGACAGACGATATGTATCTGTAGTTAGTAGTGTATGCTGAGTGCGTCCGTATTGTTTGTATTGTATTTATGAAGGAAAAAAGACTTACATTGATAAGAGTGGTTGGCCGTGATTTCAAACTTCAAATTTTCAACTATTATTTCTCGTTTGTAAACAATCCTTTGTCCTTAGATTATCTACATTGTAAACAATTATCTATTGTTTCTAAAATATTTCCAAACTAATTTTCTTTCTATTCTTTTTCAATCACAATTTTAAAAAATCTAAATCCTAATTTATGGTTACTAAAAAAAATTGTTTTAAGATCTCTGATTAAAGTAAAAAAATATAGGTGTCATTCCTATGACTTGTTTCATTCCTATACATGGAAACACCGAAACCTTTGAGACGCTAATGTTAGGGTTAGGGTAAGTATTAGGGTTAGGGTTAGAGTTAGGGTTAGGGTTAATTTTAATGTTAGGGGTAGGCTAAGACTTAGACTAATTCGGGGGTTTCCGTAAGCTAATGTTATTTATACGTAAAATACTAGTAGGAAGCGCGTGGTGTAATGGTTAAAGTCATAGGAAATGGACTCGTCGCCCCGAGTTCAAATCCTGGACGTGGTAATTGCATTTCACTTAGCGCTAATATCCCTGGGAAAGGTATGAATCCTACTCCCCCCCCAGCTATGGGTAAATAGTAGGGAAGACTGGGCTCTTTAACCTTGGTTAGGCAACCGGTCTAGGAGAAGGAAAACTCTGAATTCAAACCTGCTGAACTCCGCTTAAGAAATTGACCTTGTGTCGCATCCTGCTCGTGCGGAGGGGTTGGTAAATATATATACGTAAAATACTATCCTAATGATATTATCTCTTGGACGCTATTCAGCATTTGTACTGAACAAGGATCAGAAAAATGGTGAACTAATGTCCCAGAATAGCTGTTACCAAAAATCTCGTAGTTCTTTCCTTCTCCTAAATTGGTTGCCCCCATCAAGGCAAATCAATTCAGTTTTGTCGTTTTATCTAACATAGCTTCACTAGCGCCGAGTTAATTGCAAACAACCACGTCAAGTATCTGAACTTCCCGAGTCCATTTTCTTCGACTATAACATGTACGACGTCATGCTTCCAGATAGATAGATATATAGACAGATAGATGTAAGGAGAAGCAAACATCATTTTTTATAAGTACGTGGATACCTTAAATAGCTAAAGGCTAACGTCAGTAAGCGTGTTAGGATTTTCATTACTGGTATGAATAATTGAATGAACTCTGAGGTTAAGAACAGAAAAAAAATAACCGATTTTCTTTTGCCTTCCTTTGTTTGTCCTCTGTATTTTACTAGTCAATAACGTCATGTAATAGAAGCCTTTAACTCACAACGAGAAAAGTCAATCCATCATATTCTTGCACAATGACTGGCAATTATATTACAAGAAACAAACGCAGCTGAGGAGAAGTGAGCAGGGTGACACGTTGAGTGGAGTACACAATAATTGAAGAGGAAAAATAGGAAGTATGGCTCTGCATGATTTATTTACAGGTCCATATAATTTTACATATATATATATAATCTGTGTGTGAGTGTGTGCATCGTGTGTGTGTGTGTATATATGTGTGTGGTGTGTGTGTGTGTGTGTGTGGTGTCCAATTGCCGTTTTCAATTTTTTGCTGCAGTGGCATTACTAGTTTATCCAAGAGTGCTCAATATATCATGAAAATAAAGCTATAATAATAGTAAAAAAAAAAAGAGTTATGGCTCTACCACAGTATTGATTTATACAATCCCTTCAGGAACCTCGCTTAATATTTGACTAAGTTGAAATTATTTAGTTAAACTGAGATAAAATGTATTATTTTGTATACCGTCACTCTCGAAAATACATGTATTTTCATATACCGTAATGACTTAAACTTAGTCAAATATAATTAAGGGGTCCTGAAGAGACCGTATAGATCAAAACCGTGGTAGATCCATAACTATTTTCTACTAATATATATATATATATATATATATATATATATATATATATGAAGTGATTAAACAATGTCTTTGAGATGGCGATAGCCGAAAATTTTTGGGGAGATTATGTGCTTAATTAAAGTCATACCTAAATTGGGAATTAATTAGTTATAATTAAATGAATTAGGCGTGCATATCGGTTTAAATGTAATGCGTAAAAAAATCGAGAAAAAGTCATCTCTGTATGTACATTTCAGCCTATTAGACCTCATCAGCAGAGTTATAGACAGGACAGTGATTTGTGCGTGATTCGAACCCTACCTGCCAGGCTGACAGGCAGAGATTCTAACCACTACACTAGCTGGCTTTCCCTGTTTTTCTTGTTTGTCTTAAACTGATGTGTATATCGCACCTTTTGGTTGACATACGGCACGACAGTATGAAGTGATCAACAATCTGTTTGAGATGGCGATAGCCGATAATTTTGCGGGGAGATTATGTGCTTAATTAAGTATGACTTTAATTAAGCACATAATCTCCCCCAATATATATATATATATATATATATATATATATATATATAGTGCCCAATTACCGCTCTAACATTTTTGTTGTAGTGGCATTGGTAGTTTATACAAAAGTGCTCAATATATCGTAAACATAGAGCTATAATCTTATTATAATGGAGATTGTGTGTTTTTCTGTCTGTAACCGAAACTATATTACTAATCGAGTCACAATTAACATAGTTATTTACATCATATTCTTCATGATTTTATTTATATTTAAACTTCAATTATTAATAAAATTGCTTCACCTTTTTATTAGTGTTGTCCATATCTACATACAAATAACATGCAATTGTATTTTATATATACAAAAAATAGCGGTTTGCAGTGTTAATGGAAGGTTAATTGCATATTGATATTAAAAATGTGATTTTATTAAATATGTGCTTAGTATTATGATTTCTAAACTGTTTGGTTTTATTTTAATGATATAAAGCAAAAATCTCTCCAATGAATCTTAAATGAAATCCATTAACAAGAAAAAATAAGTGTAATTTTATTCTTTATTTCCTAATTTAACTAAATAGTTAAATAAGTAAAATTCAGCAATGAAAAACGGCAGTGATGGAAGAGTAAGTTTCATTTCTATTTTTCTATTATACCCCCACTCTGTTTCAAATCTTTTTATCTGCATTCTTATTAGACTTTCTAATGTAATACGATATTTCATTACATTAAAACTTCAATACTTGCACCCGGAGGGTGCATATATTTGCTAGTAATAATAATAATAGTAGAAAAGAGTTATGGATCTACCGCGGTTTTGATCTATACGGTCTCATCGGAACCCTACATTATTCTTAACTAAGTTGAAGTGATTACTTCAACTTTCAGTAAATGAATTCTTCATTTAAAAATCTGGTAGTGCACCACATTTTTTAATGAAGAATTGTCCGACTGAGAAAAATCTTTCACATAATTTAAATATCCAAAACACTTTATACAACGTGCCAAAAAGAAAGTTTTCAAAATCTATAACCGAAAATACCTCCCCGCAATGACTAATAACAATTTTTACCAATACTAATGAATTACACAGATACTTTATTTTACCCAATAATTCGGCCACAACTATTTTTGAAAATAAAACTCAATAACCTTGGAATCAAAACTGTCACAACCTACCGAAAAACAAAAACAAAGAAATGTAACCAACATTAAAAACAACCATACCCAAACCAGGTATGATGCGAGCGTATATACCAACAAATGCTTAGGCTGCAATAAGAATGCATTGGTGAGACATCAAGAAACATCAGCAAACGAATCTACTAGCACAAGAGAGACAATCAATTAGATAATGCTCTAAAAAGAAGCACTTTCTGGAAACCAACCACCTTTTTAAAAAAAAATCAAAAATGTTAGAATACACACTAGAAACTAAGAGAAGTTTCTAAATCTAGCATAATTTCGAATTACAATACAATTAAACAAAGACCCGGCTTTTATAACTTATCCCCTCAGCTAGATAAACTAGTGCTAAAATAAAACAGAATACGTTATGTTGATTAAGAATACTATTTTTTTTTCAAAACGCAGTCAAATAAGTTTTTTCTATTCACCAAAAAATATTTCCAAAATTTTCAAACAAAATTACGTCACACGATTTGAATGGGGACACCAACTTTATGTGGGTTTTAAATTATGTCTGTAACTCATATTTGAATATCAACAGAAGCTGCCACATACTAAAAGCAGAGGCTCGCAAACTTCTGTTTACTAATAATTTCTTTTTTTAAACAGAAGAAGGCCCCAAGGAAGGTTTTTGTTAAATGCTATAGCGTCGGCTTCATAAACATCAGCCGTCAATGAAACTTTTGTATTTTCATCTTTATAAATTACATATTGTCGGATTAATTTCTATTTTTTCCTTTTATATATATATACTATATATATATATATATATATATATATATATATATATATATATATATATAGGCAATTCCATGTCAAATCATCCAGAATAAAGAAAAATTGTCACCCACCCCCTTCAATTCTTCTTAGATTTTGTACAGATGTGAATTATGTTAAAATTTGAGCTTCCAATTCCAAAAAATTGGCGGAGTTATGTCGATCTTTAGTTCTCCAAATTTGATGGGGTTCGTGAAAAATGGCGCCCTTTTGTAATCTATTTTTCTCTGTAAAATGAGGTCTAGTGCTTCCCTATTCTTCGAAATTCGTTTATAAAAGCATTTTTAACCAAGGAATCCTGAAAGGCTAAGATAATTTGGTGTTTCCTCAGAACCGAAGCTCCAACATGTTAAAATTTTGCAAATCAGAAATCATTAATAAGTAAGAACTGGTTAACTTACAGACTTTTTATAGTATTTCTGGATTCCCTGGGTAAAAATGCTTTTATAAACCAATTTGTAGGACTAGGGAAGGTCTAGAACTCATTTTACAGACAAAAATATGTTACAAAAAGTCGCCATTTTTCGCGACCGACCACTCAAATTTGGAAAGCTACAAATCGACATAATTCCATCAATTTTTGAAATTGGAAGCTCAAATTTTGGGGATTGTCTAACTTTAGCACAGTCCCCACCAAACAAAATTTCAGAAAAATTGAAGTGAGAAATTTTAATAAATTTCAACAAAAGGTTGTAGCTTCAATTCTGAGCAAAATCCAAACTATCTTTAGGGTACAAATAATATTCAATAGATATGAAATAATAATAATAGAAAAAATGCCACATTGGGATATTGATATTTTTTCTTATGAGGCTCCAAACTTTCGAGTTTTCAGAATTAATAGCTCTCACTAGGTTGATTTTTTGCTTTGAGTTGTGAGCTAAAATTCGAGGTACGAGCGAGCTCTAGATACGCTTATGTTCAGTAAAAAATATTTAAGTTTCTAAATCTATTATGCAAACGAAAAATATGATTTATAAAAAAAATAAACATCAAAATATATTACGGTACAAAATTCATTACATTTTATTTCATCATGTTTTAAAAAAATACAAAGCTATTTTTCTTTTAAAAAAAACGTTTGAATAATTAGGGTGTTTCTCTCTTTTTTTTCATTTCTTTTCCTTTTGAATATGGCTGTATCAGATTAATGGCATTTCAGTTTATTTCAGTAGGGAAAATTGATTTGAAATACGAGGGAATTGATTTACGAGCAGAACGAATTAAACCCGTAAGTCAATTTACCACTGTATAAGTAAGAACTATTGAAGAAATAAAGATATTGGTAAAAATCAATGATTCTAGTCGTTGGAAAACCTGCTAAAAATCGAACCATGAATGAATAAATCAATTTTAATTATTTTTCACGTTATTTACATTCTTTATATAAAACTTTCCTCCATATTTTTCTTGTCTCGAACGTTTCTTGAATATCTATAAAATTTCAAATCAATAAGGATATTTGAAGAGGCCATTAAAAATGTTTATTTAGTAATTTGATCCGGGAATACAATACGCTATATTGTGTGTAACATTCGGCGTCTGTATGAAATTTCAATCAGTATTCTTATGCTTAATTTTACTTTTCGCTGAATAGACTAAATTTAAACTTGATATTTGATTTTAATTAGAGCTCATTGACTTGTCAGACTTTACACTCCTTTTGCGCATGTCTCTGTGAGACTGTGTTCTTTTTTTTTAATCATTGGAGCCGATGATATGTCGATTTAGCACTGATATTTTAAATATACATTTCCTTCAACATTCTCAGCAATATCTTTTATTTGAATTAAACTCATACGCCATTTCGATTTTTTTTCTATTGTAAATACAATGTGTTTGTCTTTCGAATTTTTATTAAAAAAAAGTCTTAGCCTCTATTTATTCAAATGTCTACCTCTCAATTAGATACGTACACTTGATTTGACGTCTTCAAGCGTAAATCAAAATTAAAATATCTGATTTAAGTTTTATTTCCTAGCTTTAATTAAAAGAATCTGTCCTCTCGGACATGAGATACGCCGATAACAACTCTGCAGTGAAGTGTAGTGATGTTAGTCCCAACAGTAAAAAGAAGTCAAGTCGAGATGGGGTAAAATAAGACAAGTATATTTACAATTAATGGTACATGTACGACTAGCTTGTCGTTAACGGGAACAGTCCTACCTTTCCACTCGGTGTCTCACTATTTATAGTGAGAACCGGTGCATGTTCTCCACTGTAGGAACGGCCGGTACAACATGAAGTAAGACCCCTCCTCCATGAGACCGCATGTTGGCCGTTGG
>CM042141.1:68358428-68375928 GCA_023376005.1 Doryteuthis pealeii | reverse complement strand
TTAACGATATGTAAAAATCATCTGGGATAGGTTTTTGTTTTTTTTCAAATAATTACTTTCTTGGTAATAATCACAGCATTTACAATTTTTGATATAATTTTATTTCTCTCAAAAATACAAAATGTCAACATTTTCAAATAGGTCCTGCATATTCTTTGAGTTATAACTAGGCAGATAGTTCGATCCAGACTAGGGGCCGCATACTTGCTACCTTGCACCAAATATAGTCTATTCTTAGTTTCTTTTGGGTGGTTATCTTATCTAAGTACATAGTAATAATCGTATTACAATAGAAGTTGTTTTTTGTTAAATGTGAAATTAGTTTTGATGTAGGCCAATGCGCGGTAAGAAATTTCAAATAGACGATTGAAAACACGTTGTAGAGAATAAAAACGTTGAAAATTCTGATTGTTTCAAAGAAGGATACAAAGTTTTGATTAATAAGTTTTAATTCATTGGGACCCAACGAGGAAATATCAAATAATGTCATCTTTGTGGATAAATAAACAATACTATAAGATCATCAGTTTCCGTAAGATCATTAAAATTAAGCAGCAATTAAGTTTTCCAGGTGTAGACTATGTTAACATTAGACAAACCCCGAAATTTGAGCTTCCAATTCAAGAAATTGGCGGAGTTTTGTCGATTTTTAGCTCTCCAAATTTGGTGGAATTGGCTTAAAATGCCGACTTTTTGTAGCCGACTTTTTGTCTGTAAAATAAGTTCTAGAGCTCCCCTACTACTAAAAATTGGTTTATAAAAGCATTTTGCCCATGAAATCGAAAAATGCTATCAAAAAAGATTTAAAGTCGACCAATTTTAAGATTTCTGATTTTTTCCTAGCAAGATCAATATCCCGATGTGGCACTGCATCTATGAAAAAAAAATGTTCTATTATTATTTTACATATATTGAACATTATTTGTACCTAAAAGATAGTTTGATATTTGCTCAGAACCGAAGCTACAACTTTTGCAAATCAGAAATCATTAATAACTTAACATTGGTTAACTTAAAGACTTGTTTGACAGCATATTAGGATTCCTTGGGCAAAAATGCTTTTATAAACCAATTTTTAGGGAAGCTCTAGAACTCATTTCACAGACAAAAATAGATTACAAAAAGTCGCCCTTCCCCCCCCCCCCCATCAAATTTGGAGATCTAAAAATCGACATAACTCCGCCAATTTCTTGAATTGGAAGCTCAAATTTTGGGGATTGTCTAACTTTATCATAATCCACACTTGGAAAAAAATTCAGAAAAATCGAAGGGGTGGGTGACATGGCCTGGATGATTTGACATGGAATTACCCGTAAGCAACCTGATAAGAAAAAGTATTGATTTTACATTAAATAACACTGGTTTACAAAGAAATTGAGGCAAGCACAAAAATAGCTGTTTTAACCTAATTTGGGGGTGCAGCTGAATTCAGATCTGAAATCCGTTTGTACTCATCACCTCTAGTTTTTTAGATATGCATACTGTACATTTTGTACACATACTGTACATAAAGGCTTATATGCATTCAGGGTTAATTTCTAATATTGTGTGACTTATGTCTTCTTTTTTAGTACTATTAGTGTTATTCGGACCATTGTCCCCATCTTCATTGTTATTTGTACAACGTTTCGGCCGATATACCCTCCGGCCTTCTACAGGTATTTCTTGTCGGACTCGGGAACCTTCTCGGACTCGGGAACTTTCTTTTCGAACTCAGGAACTTTCTTGTCGTATTCGGGAGCCATCACGGAACTTTGAACCTAACCCTTTATTTATTCCACGGGGGTATCCTGTTCTCATTCCGCTAACCACAGCTGGGGTAGGAGTTGTGCTAATTAATTATTTTTCTAACTGCTTTCACTCAGGATTGAACTCGGGAACCAGTTTCTTTTTTAGTTATTATGCAATAAATGTAAGTGATAGCATTACATTATATATATATATATATATATATATATATATATATATATATATATATATATATATAGCTATATATCAAGACGGATTTTGGCAGTTAAGCGTAGCCAACACGTCTCAATCAACAGCCAGTAGTGCACTGGCTAGTAGTTCACTGGCAGTCAGCAGATCATCTAAGAAAACACATTTCTAACTGTCTGCGGTACTATGAATTGTGTACATTGTGTCATCCAAGTATATTTATTCCGTCAATTTTCTTTATCTATCCAGTTTCATCTGTAATAAACTGCTGCAACTGTTGAAATAAGCACGTATATACTCTGTATATACTAAAATGAGACTATTTAAAAGACAGAAAACTAGAGGTGATAGAGCAAAACTGTTTACAAATTTGAATTCAGCACACCCAAATTAGTAAAAAAAAAAACAACACCTATTCACATTCTTGCTTCAGACAAAAAATATTTTTTTGTAAACCAGTGTAATCGGAAAAGGGTTTATATGTCGTAAAACAAAACAATCAACCAAATAATATATGCCAGTGATTTTTAACCGTTTCCCTTACCTATGGACTCCTTTAGTTCCGATTTTACTCTAGTTGACTTAGGGGTCTACACGAGTAAAATAGGAACCATATTTAAAACATTCTTTAAGATTTTGATAATTAAATATTATCAGGAATCGTATCAAAAGATGGATAATATATTGTGTGCAATATAGAATTATAATTACTTTATACCACATAAACGTTAACAACTAAATAAATTCTATGGAAAATTAATATTCACAAGTAAAATAAACCATAAATAAACCAGGCGGTGTAAAATAAATTTTTGAAAGATATTACCTGAGGTGTGGGGGAAAATTAAATAGATAAATTAAAACGTTTGATATCTTTAAAAAAGTTAATTAATTACTTAAAAAACGTTATATTCCCTCCACTCGCCTGAGATATTTGTTTTGTTTTATGACAGTGGAGACATCCAAAACGTTTCTAAAAATTTCTGATTTAATTATTCAGACTCTTATCTTTAGAGATTTTTTTTTAATCGTACAAGTAAAATATATTTCGTTTAGATTTCAAAAAAATTAAATAGTGGGTCAACCTAGTAAAAAAAATATATTTCCCCAAATATGTTTTTGAAAAAAAGTATTTCAAACATAAATTCATATAAAAGGTGAATAATTATCGAATTTTTCGTGAAAATTTGGCGATTAATTGATTTTTCATAGAATTTTAATATTTTTATGTACTAATGATCCCTAAAATAATATTGGGGATTTCTTACTTATTATTTGGCTTGCGCACACGCCCCAAAATATCATAGGAACACGAGGGACCATATAAACCCCGGTTGAGAACCATTGGTCTATGCACATCAGTATTGATTGGAGTAATCTGGTTTAAAAGAAATTGAAAACTACAATCGAGTAGGAAATTGGATACAGTAGGATTTATATAAACTACTTGGCTTTATTTATGTAAATAAATACTATGGGCTTAAATCAGAAGTTGCTTTAGAAAAGTATAAGTAAAATATTCTCTTACTTGGAATTCCCAACAGACCATACCATTCAATTAGGAAACCTTGGGGGGGGGGAGTGCCTGTGTCGTTGTGGCTAACGTGCTGGACTGCAACATATAAAAAAAAATCTAATCAGAGCAAAATCTCTGCATTATATGAGAAAATGTTTGATAGTATTTTAGAATTGTATTATTGCACGTTTGTCGACAAGATACTTAGATTACACAATGATGGATGGGTTTGTCAACAAGAAATCGTATCTCTGGTTTTAAAATTCATCCTAAAAGGAAATCATGTGAAATAAAGAAGGATTTGAGTGACATAGAAAAGTTTTCAGAACTTTTTCGTTAGATACTTAATACTATTTTAAAAATTAAATGTCTGTATTAATGCATAATTCCAGAATGTTATAATAAGATCTATAGTGCAGTGAAGTTAACCATTGTTATCTTCCTTGGGTCAGCTATATATAGTGAGCACCCGCGTTGGATCGCAACGTTCCTGGTTCGATACCGGTCCCCGCTAATTCAGTGCATGAGTAGCACATATTGGGTAATCTGATCTATGCGGTAAAGTGGGGGGCTTATGGAAGCTGTGGCGCTCCAACTCATAAAAATATCCCTGGTCAAGCACTAGAGAAAGGGGGACAGACTCCCTCACTGTGCGGCTGATACCGACAATAGGCCTCTCCACCACCTTTTTTTTTACTTTATTTATTTATTATGCCTCCTTTGGAATTTTTCCTTTTTTTTTCTATCTTCTCACGTCAACCTTTAACAAAAAAATCATTTTGTCACAAAACTTATGCATTGCTAATAAGTTATCTATTCCCAGATCAAATTTCAATATACATTTAAAGTTATCAGAACTAAGTTTCAATTTCAGATTGTTTTATTTTTTACTCCTTTAATAAATTTGATGATTATACTTACTTATGGTACAAAGTATCTGACATTGAATTTTTAACTCCAACCCACCCCAGGAAATATATTTCAAAAATTAATTTTTACACCGCCCAGATGCGTTTTTTGTCTTTCTAGTGAGCATAATTGATATTTATCAAGCATTAATATCTTAGTTGGAAATGTATACATATCATTTTGTTGGGTAGTTTTCAATTGATGTTCAAAACATTTTAATTTAAATATTTCTTTAAATGTCTATTCAAATAATTTAACCGATAATAAACGAAAATGCCCACTTAAATTATTCTTCTCATTACTTTTATTGAAATCATCCAAATTAATTTTAATTATTTCTTTCTTTTTTTTTAATTATTTGATTAGGCACATTGTTCCAAGGATCAGCACCTGTCCTCGGGCGGGGGTCCTGTGGCTTCGACCCTGGACCGTTGATAAAATTGACAGCGTTGATCCCAGGTAGCCATCCCCTAGGCAACACCTGCCCATCGATTTAAAGGTGTAGGGCTGGGTTTATTACCCGGTGCTTGAGGCGCCCCCTTGAGGGGGAATGCCTACGGGATTAACATATTTTTTGCACCCGCCTCCCATGAGCTTTGGTTCCTGGGTAGTCCCATATTAATAGGGCCTTGTTCCTAATCCGTACACGTGGGGTAAGTAGTAAATATAACATTACTCTGTTAGAAAAAAGTCCATTCGACTAAAACACTTAGTTTGCCTTGACAGTAAATTTAAGTATTAAAAAGTGTCTACCATAATTAATCATTCCAGTTTTTATTTTGAAAGTTTCAATTAAACCCCCTCCTATTGTCCTTTCCAGTAAAGTAGTTAATCGTAATGTCTCTAATATATCCAGGTAACTGTTATCTAAAAGAAATTAATTTAATGAATGTTATTTCTTTAAAATATCACACACACCTACACACACATATATATATATAAGGTGTGTCAAAAAAGTATCAAGATTTTTTGTACTTTTTGACACACCTTGTATTCTGAAGAAAAAAATAACGTTCTATTCATTCTTCATTTATATCTTGGTAAGCCTTAAACTTGGTACATTTTTTTACACATCTTGTATTCTGAAAATAATTTATGAATAGAACCTTATTTTTTTCAGAATACAAGGTGTGTCACAAAAGACAAAAATCTCTATACTTTTTTCCTTGTATATATATATATATATATATATATATTGTGTGTGTGTGTGTGTGTGTGTGTGTGTGTGTGTGTGTGTGTTAGAGTAGCGTCGATATGGAGTTACACTCTTTTTTCCTTGCACATATATATATATATATATATATTGGTAAGCCTTAAACTTGGTACATTTTGAGAAACATCTTGTATTCTGAAATAATCTATGAATAGAACGTTATTTCCTTCAGAATACAATACTTTTTTTCCTTGTATATATATATATATATATATAATATATATATATATTATATATATATATATATATATATATAATTGGTGTGTGTGTGTGTGTGTTTGAGTAGCGTCGATATGGAGTCACAAGCGCTTGGTTACGGAAAGTTTCTCACCCATGCTAATATTCAAGCAAAGTCTAATCATTTGAATAATCAGATAGGTAAGAAGCTTTTGATACAATGATTCAAGCGCCGTGGTTCCATGACCACGTTACGGTAACTTAGATATAAATACACTATCGACGATATTGAGCACTGTTCACTAATTCATCCGATAGTTCCTGAAAATATCCTTATAATTCGTTACCTACTTAAGCGGCTATCCCACCACACTGAAGCAAAATACAAAAATTAATGGATAGTCCATTATAATTGAGCCTAAGGGCTCAGATTACAATAAAAATAGTATTTTATTTGAAAAGAATGAATTATGAGGCTAATAGATTGGGAACTTTGAAATATCCCATCATACAGGTAAAACAACGATGAAAGTTTGGTGCAGCCGTAGGGGAAATTAGGTAGACATAGAGTTCATTTCTTTTTCTCGAAATTTCTTTCTGAAATCATCCATTTTGTGTTTTACGCTATTGTTGCTGTTTTTGATCAGATTAGGAAATTTCTTCCAAAAATATATTACTGAATTAGCCAGAACATCCAATTGATTAATTAACTTAGTTTGTGAAATCTGTCTTGACAGTAATTTTTCCAAATTTAGAAGAAATATTTTTTTTTAAATCCTACCATAATTAGAAAATACATTTATTATTTTGAAAGTAGGGGCCGGGTTAGCTCAGTCGGTAGAGCGTTTGGCTGGAAACCACAAGGTTCCTAGTTCGAAGCCGGTCCTCGCCAACTCAACGTATGAGTAGCACAGGGATCTGTGCGGTAAAGTAAAGAGCTATGGTAGGTGTGGCGCTCCACCGCAGATGCTAAAAGAAACTCCTTGGTCTAGCGCTATTGAAAAGGGGATAGACTCCGTCGCTGATTGGCTGATACCGACTTTAGGCCGCCCCGACGACTTTATTTCTTCTTTATTTTTATTTTTGTAATCTCTTGCAGGCAAAGAATAATTTTTCAATTTTTCTATTGTCAATTCTTAAAAAATCTCTCAAAAAATTAACGGGAATATATTTTATTTTTTCATTTTTACTGAACACGTTTTATGTAAAAACATGAAAAGGGAAAACTGCCTTGAGAAGAGCAATAGTTATTTTAATGTTTCCATTTTTAAAGACACAAGTAAGATTTCTATTTACGAAGAAACGCCATTTTATTTTCTTAAAAATAGTAAACATAAATAGAAGTGTAAGCAAAGATTGGCAAATACTTGCATCTTGTCAGAGAAGTAAAAAAAAGACTGTGGTACATAAGTGTGACAGTGATACCAATTGTAGTTGGTGCACTTGGAATGGTCATCAAGGTCTTAAAAAATAAACTGAGAAAGTCGGAAATCAGACGAAGAATCGAAACGATCCGAAATTGTAACTATTGCATCATGCCAGGCGCGCATAGGCCTTCTTACCGTTATTTATTTAACTCGATTCAGGCAGAGATCGTATAATACCTATTATTTTAGAAGTGACGTATTTATTTTCAGTTATCTCCGAGATTTAACAGTTGTGCGTATGCTAAAAGATTATGAGGCTTACTTGCTGAAACCAACTTATATAAATGTATTAGCAACAAAAATAGGAAAGTTTTATGTCTAACTTGGATTAAAGCGTTACTATTTAAGATCCCCAGGGGAAAGCCTCAAAGGGATGAGAACCGCAGGAGTGTAAAATTGCTAAGTTTATAGCGAGTCTAAATACGTTGATCCTTATGGAAAAGCACAGCAATGATGAGAATTTCTCAGTATTAATAGAGCATTCAATACATGTTACTGGTCACAAATTAAAGGATACATTTTTCTGATATTCCATAGTTTATCATTGTTTCACTAGCAGAAATTGGGAATATACTACAGTATGATGATTTGATTATTACAATGTTTGATATGTTTACTTAAGAGCTATTGCTAAAATGGTTCAATATGTAAAAAGTATAATAATATTAATTTAACTCTCGCACATTCTTTTTCTTTTTCTTTCTTTCCTTCTTTTCATCTTTTCATTATGTTAGATTGAAACAGATTAGCGTTATCGCGTCCGCGCGCTCAGCTTTCTCTCTCTCTCTCTCTCTCTCTCTCTCTCTCTCTCTATCTATCTATCTATCTATCTATCTATCTACTCTCTCTCTCTCTTTCTTTCTTTCTTTATCTTTATATTTTTCTGTATAGCATGTCCTTTTTCTTCCCTTTCTTTATTTATAATGAAAACAAAATGGTCTATTATTTAGCTGAGGTGATGGCATTCATAAGAAATGAGAAATCAGTGGATAAGCAATACCAGATAATCAGGATTTACTTTTTTGTATTTCATCTTGAACGATTTGGACGGTCTCATTTTTAACCAGAGGGTGCTCGAAGATGATGACGGTCATACTTTTAAGGAACACGAGTATTGATATATAGACAGGCAAAATACATTAACCCTTTTGAGGTCGGAAATCCCCACCAGACGGGATTTTTGGCGGGTAAAAATGCGTTTTGCTTTCTTTTTTGACTAAGACTACTTAGAAAACATCTTTAGTATCGCTGGGATGAAATTTTTTTTTTTCTTTCTATGCGTGTACTTGACATAGAAGGTAGGTTTACGTGTGCACACGATATCCGAGCCGTGTTTAGTCGTTTTTTTTTTTTTGTTGTTTTTTTTTTTTGCGTTATATGAATTAGTGGATATGAGTTTGAAACCAACACTAATTCTTTACAATGCATTAATGCTTTTGACATTGAAATACAAATGTCTCACATGAACAATGCACATATAAATGTTTGATATACATAACACGTAGCAACATATAACAGAAGACATATGTCCGAAACAATTTAATTATACAATATGTTCCATTAACAAACAAAAAAACTGTCTTTCAAGACCATATTATCCTTTAAGCACCCCATCTGTGATCTCGATTCATAAGGACATTTTTTCATTTTCATTTACACCATGAAAATCCGGTTGTTTCTTAGGGGTTAGGGCTAGGCTTAAGAGTTAGGCTTAGGTTTAGGGGTTAGGGTTAGGGGTTACTTTTATAATTAAAAAAAAAAATCTAAAAATAGTCTGTTAACAAACAACTGGATTTTGACGGTGTAAATGAAAAAAATGTCCTAATGAATCGAGATCGCAGATGGGGTGCCTAAAGCTAATATGGTCTGTCTTTTATTGGTGCACTAAATTCTATACTAAAGCTAGAACAGTGCTGATAAATATGTCATATTTTAAGCAAAAACAGAGAGGTGTTACGAGGTATGTCAGAAAAGTTCCAAGTTGATGATGCCCCTCACCTCGAAGAATGTGAAGTTGATCACATTCTTCGAGGTGAGGGGCATCGCCCACTATGAGTTCTTGCCACAGGGCCGGACGATCAACCAGCATGTCTACAAAGCGATACTGCGGCGTTTGCTTCGTTCAGTGCGCGAGAAGATGCAAGAGATGTGACTGGACAACTCGTGGGTGCTTCACCATGACAACGCACCTGCCCACACTGCCCTGAGTATCCGAGAGTTCCTGGCCCAGAATAACATTACTGTGTTGGAGCAACCTCCCTCCTCGCCCGACGTGGATCCGTGTCATTTTTACCTGTTGCCTAAGGTCAAGGGAGTCATCAAGGGAACCCGTATTGAGAATGTGCACGTCATCATAAAGGTCGTGAAAACAGAGCTTCCAGGAGTGCATGCAATCGTGGCAGAGAAGGATAGGAAAGAGCATTAGACTCCAGGGGGATTACTTTGAAGGGGATAACTTGTAGTTTGTAGTTTGGATTTGAAATAAATTTTTGTGACACCAGTCCTGGAACTTTTCTGACATACCTAGTATATGTTCGAAGAAAATTTGAAGGGGCTGAATTATCACGTGACGTGGGAAACTACCCTAAGAATTCAATGAAAGACAATTATTTATCTCCCCACAGCGTTGTATAAGTTATTAATTTATTTACTGGTAAATAAAATAAAGAACTTAAGTGAGCTAACTCCATAACTTTAGCCTGGGGTTGTAGTTTAAATCTTATAAAGTAAATTAAGTCGACAGGATGGCCTAATGTCGGTATCAGCCAGACAAGGAGGTAGTATATCCCCTTTTTACTAGCGCTAGACCAAGGAGATTGTTTTTGCGTCTTAGGTAGAGTGCAACACTTACCACCAGCTCTTCACTTTACCAGGCATATCCCTGTGCTACTCATACGCTGAGTTGGCGAAGGCCGGTATCAAACCAGGAACTTTGCGATTCTTAGTCAAGTGCTCTACCAACTGAGCTAAACTGGCCCTCAACCAGAGTTCCCGTGTAGGGAATTGAACCCGGGCCGCCTGGGTGAAAGCCATTAACCGAACCCGCTTCAGAGTAAATGAAAAATATTAAGATTTTAACATTAAGTTCCTTTGTAAACAGACCATTTATCAAACTGGCCACTATCTAGCCTGCTGGCTGCCGGATACACGCCTTTGGTGACGTCATAACCTCTTTGTGAAATTTGTTTGTATTGTCTAAAAGCCAATGAAAATCAAACAGCGCGGTTTTGCTTTCGTTGTAAGTATTTTATTTACATTGCTAGAAGAAAGTTTGAAAAAGAGAAAGACCGGTAACATCAACAACGTCTTGATATTCAGTAATTGCAAAACTTCCAAAAAGACATATTTCACAGAAGGCCACGTTTGATCGATTGTTAGCTTTTTGGCAATAAAGCAAATTGAGATGTCAAAGTTATAGATGCGAATATATATATATATATATATATATATTATATATATATGTGTGTGTGTGTGTGTGTGTGTGTGTGTGTATATATATATATATATATATATATATATAATGTGTATATATGTTGTGTGTGTGTATGTATATATATATTGTGTGTGTGTGTATATATATATATATATATATATATATATATATATATATATGTGTGTGTGTGTGTGTGTGTGTATATATATATGTGTGTCTGTGTTATATATATATATGTGTGTGTGTGCTGTATATATATATTATATTATATATATATATATATGTGTGTGTGTGTGTGTGTGTATATATATGTGTGTGTGTATATATATATATAGTATATAATATAATATATATTGTATATATATATGTGTGTATATATATATGTTGTATATATATATATTATGGTGTATATATATATGTATAAATATGTGCATATATATATGTATATATATATGTATGTGTGTATATATATATATATATGTGTGTGTGTGTGTGTGTGTGTGTGTGTGTGCGTGTGTGTGTGTTGAAAATAGAAGCGAATCCAACGGTATGTTGAAATGAAAAATAAAGGAAAGAAAATGTTGAATGGATAAGATAGGATTTATTTTATTTTATTTTACTGACACGTGTTTCGGACAGGAGTTTATCTATGCTTACATATATTCTATCTATAATTATTTTAAATACAAAATAAAATAAAATAACAATAATAGAAAAACTACAGAATTTCTTTAGTATACAAAACAATAAGGATTTACTCTGACAAAGGCCGTTATTTCTTTGTATACTAAAAACATTTATGTAGTTTTTCTATTATTGTTATTTTATTTTATTTTGTATTTAAAATAATAATAGAGAGAATACATGTATTCATGGATAAACTCCCGGCCGAAACACGCGTCAGTAAAATAAGATGAAATAAAATAAATCCTATTTTATCCATTCAACATTTTCTTTCCTTTATTTTTCATTTCATATATATATATATATATATATAAAGTTGCTGTTCCTTTCTTTGTTCACGAACCCCTCTAAGGCTTTTGGTCATAAACACCAATAACCATTTATTTCCTGAAATTACATTACACAGATTACTTGGGTAAGTATATTTCCTTTTGATCAAGGCGGGTCGCCGTGGGGCCCATAATCTTTACTAAAATGTTGTTCCCTTCGATTTAAATGAAACTTAAACCATAGTAAATGACAAGACTTCCGTCCCTATCACGCATCATTCTCGGGAGATCCTCAATGCAGCATCCTGTATCCGCACAGTGCCGGTCAATGTACGTATTTGCTGGTCGGTCCACACTGGCGTGCCCATGTGCTGGCATCCACAGGAGGACGTCATTTATGAGTTCAACCCTGCTTCTCCAGAAGTGTCCTGCGTGTCTTGTCCGTCTTACTCGGATGGTTTGGGTGAATTGTGGCAAGGGACGGATGGAGAGAGATTGTCATGGATATCCGTGCTAACAGCGCGACATGATGATGATGATGAAACGACAAGAGATGATACCTATTTAAAATATCAACACAATTCAATAATAAGAGACCGTAAGGGTGTTTGGTATTGAAAACTCGCTGTTTCTATGACGAGAGTTTTTTTTAGATATACACCATAATCCTCGAAAGAAACCATGTAACCTTGTGGTATATGGTCACAGTACCCAAAGCGATATATGTTGTATAGCGGGTCTTGTCAACGTGCCTCCAAATTCACGACACTAAAAAGGTGTTCGGCACGTGGCGGTCATCTTGCCGATAAAAAAAAGTACAACGCGAGAAATATATCGTCACAAGCTGCTTAGCTTTTATTTCCGGGGCTCGTCTCGTGGGCTGTGTCGGAGAGGAGGAAAGGCAGAGAGAAAGAGAGAGAGAGGACACTGTTAAATTACTGTGATCCCACAACAGGGACCAGAGGCCCGTCCGTTCCCCTAGGCCTCGGAAAGAAAAAAGAGACCGGTATTTTTCTTCGTCGTTCAACGTCACCACGTGACTTCCGGTTCCGGTCAACACCCGAAACTTCCGGCTGGCTTTCAATTCTCCATTCGGGGGGTCACGCCCTGGTCAAACTCACGACAACCTGTTTTATGTTCATCACTTTTTTTAAAGTCTTTACTCACTCTTATTTCTTCTTCCCTCTTTTCTAATAGTAGTTCTTGCAAAACTCAGGATATTCACCATCTCGCTACAACCATTTGAAAACATTTACCTATCAACGATAGGGACGATTGATGAGAAAGAATCATAGAGAACCGTGCTGTCATCTCGACTTAAGTATGATAATGTCTAAAGCAAAGTTATTTACCACGTACGCATACCCAATCTAAAAAGAATATTTTTTAAAGTTTGGAAATATTTTGTTACATTCAATCCAATACTACAAAAAAGAAAAAAAAAAACAATGTCGCATCTTTTTTCTGATATCAACTCGGAATATCTATATTCGTTTCTTGAGATTCAACTGATAAAGCAAGATGGAATCTGGAATATTTTTTTTTGATACAAGAAGATGAAAGTGTCATATCTTTTTTTTTTTCGCATTTCGTGAAGTTATCAATCACCCTTCGAAGAATATTCGACGCTTTGCCAATATCTTTGAGACAATAGACTCCTCCTAAAAATAACAATATTATGTCTTCCTTCTGACACCATTTATCATCAAGTAAGGTGCAATGGACACGTTGGGTAAACAACCATTCAACGCCCAAAGAATTACGCTGAGAACGGCGATGAATGAAAGTATTTATCGGCATGGATTGGTCAGCTAATTATTTGTTAATTTTTTTTTTCAGAATACAAAGTGTGTCAAAAAGTACAAGTTTAAAAGCTTCATTTATCAAGATAGAATGAAGAAAATGGAATGCTATTTTTTTTTTTTCAGAATACCAGGTGTGCAAAAAGTATCAAGTTTAAAGCTGTATTTATCAAGAAAGAAATGAAGAATGAATGGAATGTTATTTTTTTTTTCAGAATACAAGGTGTGTCAAAAGTACCAAGTCTAAAGCTGTATTTTCAAGATAGAAATGAAGAAAGAATGGAATGTTATTTTTTTCAGAATACAAGGGGTGTCAAAAAGTACAAGTTTAAAGCTGTATTTATCAAGATAGAAATGAAGAATGAATGGATTTTTTTTTCAGAATACAAAGTGTGTCAAAAAGCACCAAGTTTAAGGCTGCATTTATCAAGATAGAAATGAAGAATGAATGGAATTTTTTTTTTTTTTTCAGAATACAAGGTGGTCAAAAAGTACCAAAGTTTAAAGCTGTATTTATCAAGATAGAAATGAAGAATGAATGGAATGTTACTTTTTTTTTCAGAATACAAGGTGTGTCAAAAAGTACAAAAAATATTGATACTTTTTTGACACACTTTGTTTATATATATATATATGAAGTAGACAAACAATTTGTTTGAGATGGCGATAGCCGACAATTTTTAGGAGAGTATGTTCTTTTTGGAAGTCATACCTAATTTGTAAATTAATTAGTTATAATTATAAAAATTGTCGGCTATCGCCATCTCAAACAAATTCTTTGTCTACTTCATACTGTCGTGCTGTAAGTCAACCAAAAAAGTGCGATACATATATCAGTTTAAAATAAACGAAAAATCTGGGTATGCCAGCTTGCTGTAATGGTTAGAGTCCCCGCCTGTCATTAAATGGAAAAAGATCAGAAAACCCGTTTTGTATTCACCCCTCCCCCAAAAAAAAGCTTTGTGCTCAGGTTCCAATTACACCTCTTTATTATTTTTTTTGTTTCTTTTATTAAATGTTTTCTGAGAAATTGGACGCATTAGTTGAAATGTTGTCATCCTTCCGTCAACGAGAGACGATGGAGTAGTGTCCAAATTTCTTTTTTTAAATTTTTTTATAAATTGCTTGAGGCATTGTGTTTATATTGCTTTGGTGGATGGTTTTGAAGGTTATCAGAATGCAAGTGTAAAGAAAAATAAGGTAACTATGATGTTGTTGGTTTACCTCGGATTTATTCTTACTATTTCGAAATAAAGATCTCTTCGTCAGACGATTTCTAAAAATCCGAAGATGTGGCTAGTAATCGTTCATTTTGTTTTGTATCTTATATCTTTGGGGGGGGGGACTACATGGCCTGGGCGGGTTCATATAGAAGATGAGCTGTTGCCCAAGCAACAAACTCCCCTCTCAACACTGCCGCTGTGATTCAAAGTAGAGGTAAGGAACCAATGCAGTTTGGCAGCAGTAGTGTCGCAAGTGTTGCTGGGTAGCACTGGATTCCAGCGTCGCACTATCTTAGGGACTCCAGCTCCTGATTTCTTTTCGGGGTTTACTCCCCTAGCCTTTCCTTGGGATGGGGCAAACCCCAAATGGGTTAAAAGAGGCTCCTTAGACATAGTTAGCAACCCATCTAAGTCAGGGAAAAGTCCGACACAAACCCCTGGCCGCAGTAGTGCGATCGAAATAACTTTAATACGGTGCAATAGTTGTCACAGTAGGAAATGGACTTGGTAAGCCGAGTTCGAATCCTTGACTCATTCTTTGGGACATTCACGAATTCATCTCTTCTTCAGTAAATCATAGGATAGACTGAACGCTCTTTCTCTGATAAGGACAACCAATCGAGGAAAAGGAAAACCCTGAATTCAAAACACCTACTTCTGTAGAACTATAGCATTGTTGCTTAGAAACGCACCTGGTTGGCCTGTAGATGCAGCTTATTAGATATTATTCTTTCTTTTTTTTCTTTTTTAACAATTTTTTTAATTTTTCGGCATGTCAACCCTTGTTGGGTTATTTTATGGCGTTTTTTTTATTCATTCTTGATGGGTATTGAAAAATCTTACTTTGAACTCAACGTTTTTTAAAAAACGTTTTTGTTAACTAATTTCCTTATATTTAACGCATAGGTGGGAATTTTACAGGTACTAGAAATTTGGGTAAGGGTGGACCTGGGAGTAATGGTGATTAATGGGTACTCCACACTCCCCAGTGATCCAGAATTTGACCCATACCATCAGATATATTCTAAGGTCATACTCAGGACACCAAGCCACGACCATCTACCACATACATGATAAAAAGGGTTGAGGCTTGCCATAAAGGCAATATTGTTGAGATAATCATATAGGTACTAGGGCTTGAATTGACCAGATGATTGATCAGAGGAGGTCTATCATAAGTAAGGGCCCAAGTTGAGAGTTGCATGTCCTGGACTGCCCAGCTACCATGAGTTCATCCTTAAGCATCATGGGTTGCCAACCTCAGCCAACAGATACTCCCATTTTATCCCTCTGTAGAGGTGCAGTCAGCGTATTCTACTGCTCCAGCCGACAGGGCGGAAAAATGAGTTAAGTCTACAGTTTTCTAGATTTTACAAACAACATTTACGTTTTTAATAAGGCTCAATAGAGGTCGAACATATGTGATCTAAATCTAAAATGCAGATGTAGGGGATTGGGTAGACAATGAAGCCCTACATAAATAAATAAGATTGCATGACATGGTATTGCCCATAGTGTTCCCAACACCCAGGACCATGACCCAGGTCCCTGGCTGCCGGCGTGAACTTTGTTTGAATCCCCGTGGTTATTGCCATCTTGATTCTGACATTGAATACTATGAAGCTATTTGCCTTAACCAACGGCCGAGGTGCAGTCAGCGTATTCTAAAGCCCCAGTCGACAGGGCGGCTTAGATCATCGCTTTTTTGGCTGAACATAGAATCAGATAAAAGGGCTGATCCGTCTAGAAAACATGCATTGTGAAAAATACTTCGGACGACGAATTTTAGGGAATATTGTTTAATTGTGAGCAACAGGGCCGAGTTAATACAAACTTAGGGTTGACAAGGCGACAAATTTCTCTGTGGTGACTCTAGCGATCCTGAACTTTTTGGTTGATCGTTCAACTACTGTCTGTCGATAAAAAATGCTGTAGCTTTTTATGTGGGCTTCGTCCTCTTTATCGCGTCAGATCGTCAAAAGGCGTTTTAATTAAGAATAGCTACCACTTGACCTGTTGACAGCAAAAATATATATCAATATAGTATCTAGTCAGCTATCCTAAAATACTATTATCATATTTTTATCAACTAAAACGGTCACAAAAAACAATATGTTAAGATTGCGCAGAATAATTCATTTGTGTGAGTTTGAATAGCAATGGATGTAACAGATTAGATTAATACTTATTGCGTATAATCAGAACAGCGAAAGTTTTTCTAGTATTTAAGTACCAAAGAATAATATACAATTGTTGCATAGCGCCTTCTTTACCGGCACTAAATAGGTATATGTTATATACCTTTCTTACTTCTTACTCTAGTCGTCTACTTCTCTATCTTGGTCTGGTATATCTTCTAAGGTCTCGCCTTGGTCTTCTATTGAGGATTCCGGGTCTGGTTCTGTTGCTAGGGTTTCTTGTATAGAAGCCCTGTGTCATTGTTAGTTTTTAGTAATAAACACAAGACTTCGATTACGATGATGTTACTTTATTCGTAGATCCCCAGACCAGACAATCTGCGCAGTGAGACTCACATCTTGCTAGCTTGGCTTCTAACTTCTAACTGACTCTTAACTTACTTTAGTATCCTTAAACCGGAAGAGGGCCTTCTATTGCCTTCCGGTTCTCACGATCATCCCCAGAACGCAAGGTCAGAGTGAGGGTAAACGCTGTCACTCGATCTCAAGGCCATCAGCTATACTGATCGCCATAATGATTTCTACACTACCTTAAAAATGTATTAGGAATCCAATTATTATGTAACACAATAAGTTTTAAAGCAAAGCGATAAAAAATCCTTAGCTTCAAATTCCTTTTTATAATGTTACATACTTTATGAGCAGTTATTATGTGCGTACCTGTAGTTAGAAATTTTGAATAAGGGTCTATTAATTTAAAATGACGGGATC
>CM042141.1:68348937-68358328 GCA_023376005.1 Doryteuthis pealeii | reverse complement strand
AGAGAGAGAGATAGCTAGAGCGGCACCCGTGACTGTTAGTCCAATGTTCGAAAACTTTCTCGATCACAGATTCGCATGTGAAGGTTGTCCTGAAGATGTTGATGTGCCGGGGTTTGTGCCGCGCTTTTTTCTGACCTCTTGATTTGATGGTGTTGTGCCAGGGTGGCTTCAGGCATGAACGGTGCTGTTGGCATTACCATTCCAGCTGGGAAATGTGGCTCAGGACCGCCTTGGTGGTGTCAGGCTCTCCGTGGCGAACTGTTCATTATATATATATATATATAATATATATATATAGTATGAACAAAAAGTAATAAGAAAATAGGAATATTTTATATATGTTGTTTATTCTCACTAGTTTCGACCTTAGGTATCGTCAGGAGAAATTTCTTATTTGAAGAAATTGTTTTTAGATTTTTTTGAAAGGGAGCATTATGGTAGATCTATAAAATTGGAGTGTTTTTTAGGGTTTGACATGCTATTAAAATCCGGGTAGAAGAGTGTGTTAGGTAGTAGCAAGATCCATATGTTCGTGAAAAACCTCTTTGAGGTGGGTTATTTTTTGAATGCTCTTATATATGTCAGGGAGGGTTCTGGAGTTGTGTATATGCCCATATATGTATAACATAATGTATGTGTGTGCATAATTATATGTGTGTTGAATGTGAGTGTGTGTAATGTATCTTGGTACTGTGGCGCAGACTTTTAGATTTGTAATTGGGTCAATTATAATGTCAATATATATTATATTATATTATATATATATATATATAAAGAAGATATGCTATTGAATAACCACAAGGCTTGATATGCATTAAACCAAACTACCAAACCACACCTACTTAACCGAATTTGTCGTAAACATAAATAAAATTTTGTATTAGATTAAATTGGTTGATTGATTGGTTTTAACGTCATGTCACCGCCGTTTGGGATTATCTTATCCTAGATGCTCGGGATTTGCTAGTTTATATTTAATTTATTAAAGAGTTTATTTAGTTTTCAAATATTTCATTTTAAATGATATGTAAAAATCATCTGGGATAAGGTTTTTGTTTTTTTTCAAATAATTACTTTCTTGGTAAAATGCACAGCATTTACAATTTTTGATATAATTTTATTTCTCTAAAAATACAAAATGTCAACATTTTTCAAATAGGTCTGCATATTCTTTGAGTTATAATTAGGCAGATAGTCGATCCAGACTAGGGGCCGAATACTTGCACCTTGCACCAAATATAGTCTATTCTTAGTTTTTTGGTGGTTATCTTATCTAAGTACATAGTAATACGTATTACAATAGAAGTTGTTTTTTGTTAAATGTGAAATTAGTTTTGATGTGGCCAATGCGCGCCGTAAGAAATTTCAAATAGACGATTGAAACACGTTGTAGAGAATAAAAACGTTGAAAATTCTGATTGTTTCAAAGAAGGATAACAAAGTTTTGATTAAATTTTCAATTCATTGGGACCCAACGAGGGATATCAAATAAATGTCATTTGTGGATTAAATAAACAATACTATAAGATCATCAGTTTCCGTAAGATATTAAAATTAAGCAGCTTAAAGTTTTCAGGTGTAGACTATGTTAAATTAGACAAACCCGAAATTTGAGCTTCCAATTCAAAGAATTGGCGGAGTTTTGGTCGATTTTTAGCTCTCCAAATTTGGTGGAATTGGCTTAAAAAATGCCGACTTTTTGTACGCCGACTTTTTGTCTGTAAAAATAAGTTCTAGAGGCTCCCTACTACTAAAATTGGTTTATAAAGCATTTTGCCCATGAAATCGAAAAATGCTATCAAAAAAGATTTAAGTCGACATTTTAAAGATTTCTGATTTTTTCCTAGCAAGATCAATATCCCGATGTGGGCACTGCATCTATGAAAAAAAAATGTTCTATTATTATTTTACATATATTGAACATTATTTGTACCTAAAAGATAGTTTGAATATTTGCTCAGAACCGAAGCTACAACTTTTTGCAAATCAGAACTCATTAATACTTAAAGGTTGGTTAACTTAAAGACTTGTTTGAGCGCATATTAGGATTCCTTGGGCAAAAATGCTTTTATAAACAATTTTAGGGAAGCTCTAGAACTCATTTCACAGACAAAAATAGATTACAAAAAGTCGCCCTTCCCCCCCCCCCATCAAATTTGGAGATCTAAAAATCGACATAACTCCGCCAATTTCTTGAATTGGAAGCTCAAATTTTGGGGATTGTCTAACTTTATCATAATCCACACTTGGAAAAAATATTCAAGAAAATCGAAGGGGGTGGGTGACATGGCCTGGATGTTTGACATGGAATTACCCGTAAGCAACCTGATAAGAAAAAGTATTGATTTTACATTAAATAACACTGGTTTACAAAGAAATTGAGGCAAGCACAAAATAGCTGTTTTAAACCTAATTTGGGGGTGCAGCTGAATTCAGATCTGAAATCCGTTGTACTCATCACCTCTAGTTTTTTTAGTATGCATACTGTACATTTTTTGTACACATACTGTACATAAAGGCTTATATGCATTCAGGGTTAATTTCTAATATTGTGTGACTTATGTCTTCTTTTTAGTACTATTAGTGTTATTCGGACCATTGTCCCCATCTTCATTGTTATTTGTACAACGTTTCGGCCGATATACCTCCGGCTTTCTACAAGGTATTTCTTGTCGGACTCGGGAACTTTCTCGGACTCGGGAACTTTTCTTTTCGAACTCCGGAACTTTCTTGTCGTATTCGGGAGCCATCACGGAACTTTGAACCTAACCCTTTATTTATTCCACGGGGGTATCCTGTTCTCATTCCGCTAACCAGCGCTGGGTAGGAGTTGTGCTAATTAATTATTTTTCTAACTGCTTTCACTCAGGATTGAACTCGGGAACCAGTTTCTTTTTTAGTTATTATGCATAAAATGTAAGTGATAGCATTACATTATATATATATATATATATATATATATATATATATATATATATATATATATATATATATATATATATATAGCTATATATCAAGACGGATTTTGGCAGTTAAGCGTAGCCACACGTCTCATCAACAGAGCCAGTAGTGCACTGGCTAGTAGTTCACTGGCAGTCAGCAGATCATCTAAGAAACACATTTCTAACTGTCTGCGGTACTATGATTGTGTACATTGTGTCATCCCAAGTATATTTTATTCCGTCAATTTTTCTTTATCTATTGCCAGTTTCATCTGTAATAAACTGCTGCAACTGTTGAAATAAGCACGTATATACTCTGTATATACTAAAATGAGACTATTTAAGACAGAAAACTAGAGGTGATAGAGCAAAACTGTTTACAAATTGAATTCAGCACACCCAAATTAGTAAAAAAAAAACACACCTATTCACATTCTTGCTTCAGACAAAAATATTTTTTTGTAAACCAGTGTAATCGGAAAAGGGTTTATATGTCGTAAAACAAACAATCAACCAAATAATATATTGCCAGTGATTTTTAACCGTTTCCCTTACCTATGGACTCCTTTAGTTCCGATTTTACTCTAGTTGACTTAGGGGTCTACACGAGTAAAATAGGAACCATATTTAAAACATTCTTTAAGATTTTGATAATTAAATTTATCAGGAATCGTATCAAAGATGGATAATATATTGTGTGCAATATAGAATATAATTACTTTATACACATAAACGTTAACACTAAATAAATTCTATGGAAAATTAATATTCACAAGTAAAATAAACCATAAATAAACCAGGCGGTGTAAAATAAATTTTGAAAGATATTACTGAGGTGTGGGGGAAAATTAAATAGATAAATTAAAACGTTTGATATCTTTAAAAAAGTTAATTAATTACTTAAAAAACGTTATATTCCCTCCACTCGCCTGAGATATTTGTTTTGTTTTATGACAGTGGAGACATCCAAAACGTTTCTAAAAATTTCTGATTTAATTATTCAGACTCTTATCTTTAGAGATTTTTTTTAATCGTACAAGTAAAATATATTTCGTTTAGATTCAAAAAAATTAAATAGTGGGTCAACCTAGTAAAAAAATATATCCCCCAATATTGTTTTTGAAAAAAAAGTATTTCAAACATAAATTCATATAAAAGGTGAATAATTATCGAATTTTTCGTGAAATTTGGCGATTAATTGATTTTTCATAGAATTTTAATATTTTTATGTACTAATGATCCCTAAAATAATATTGGGGATTTCTTACTTATTATTTGGCTTGCGCACACGCCCCAAAATATCATAGGAACACGAGGGACCATATAAACCCCGGTTGAGAACCATTGGTCTATGCACATCAGTATTGATTGGAGTAATCTGGTTTAAAAGAAATTGAAAACTACAATCGAGTAGGAAATTGGATACAGTAGGATTTATATAACTACTTGGCTTTTATTTATGTAAATAAATACTATGGGCTTAAATCAGAAGTTGCTTTAGAAAAGTATAAGTAAAATATTCTCTTACTTGGAATTTCCCAACAGACCATACCATTCAATTAGGAAACCTTGGGGGGGGGAGTGCCTGTGTCGTTGTGGCTAACGTGCTGGACTGCAACATATAAAAAAAATCTAATCAGAGCAAATCTCTGCATTATATGAGAAAATGTTTGATAGTATTTTAGAATTGTATGCACGTTTCGACAAGATACTTAGATTACACAATGATGGATGGGTTTGTCAACAAGAAATCGTATCTCTGGTTTTAAAATTCATCCTAAAAGGAAATCATGTGAAATAAGAAGGGATTTGAGTGACAATAGAAAAGTTTTCAGAACTTTTTCGTTAGATACTTAATACTATTTTAAAAATTAAATGTCTGTATTAATGCATAATTCCAGAATGTTATAATAAGATCTATAGTGCAGTGAAGTTAACCATTGTTATCTTCCTTGGGTCAGCTATATATAGTGAGCACCCGCGTTGGATCGCAACGTTCCTGGTTCGATACCGGTCCCCGCTAATTCAGTGCATGAGTAGCACATATTGGGTAATCTGATCTATGCGGTAAAGTGGGGGGCTTATGGAAGCTGTGGCGCTCCAACTCATAAAAAATCCTGGTCAGCACTAGAGAAAGGGGAACAGACTCCTCACTGTGCGGCTGATACCGACAATAGGCCTCTCCACCACCTTTTTTTTTACTTTATTTATTTATTATGCCTCCTTTGGAATTTTTTCCTTTTTTTTTCTATCTTCTCACGTCAACCTTTAACAAAAAAATCATTTTGTCACAAAACTTATGCATTGCTAATAGTTATCTATTCCCAGATCAAATTTCAATATACATTTAAAGTTATCAGAACTAAGTTTCAATTTCAGATTGTTTTATTTTTTACTCCTTTAATAAATTTGATGATTATACTTACTTATGGTACAAAGTATCTGACATTGAATTTTTAACTCCAACCCACCCCAGGAAATATATTTTCAAAAATTAATTTTTACACCGCCCAGATGCGTTTTTTGTCTTTCTAGTGAGCATAATTGATATTTATCAAGCATTAATATCTTAGTTGGAAATGTATACATATCATTTTGTTGGGTAGTTTTCAATTGATGTTTCAAAACATTTTAATTTAAAATATTCTTTAAAATGTCTATTCAATAATTTAACCGATAATAAACGAAAATGCCCACTTAAATTATTCTTCTCATTACTTTTTATTTGAAATCATCCAAATTAATTTTAATTATTTCTTTCTTTTTTTTTAATTATTTGATTAGGCACATTGTTCCAAGGATCAGCACCTGTCCTCGGGCGGGGGTCCTGTGGCTTCGACCCTGGACCGTTGATAAATTGACAGCGTTATCCCAGGTAGCCATCCCTAGGCAACAAATTTAAAGTGTAGGGCTGGGTTTATTACCCGGTGCTTGAGGCGCCCCCTTGAGGGGGAATGCCTACGGGATTAACATATTTTTGCACCCGCCTCCCATGAGCTTTGGTTCCTGGGTAGTCCCATATTAAAGGGCCTTGTTCTAATCCGTACACGTGGGGTAAGTAGTAAATATAACATTACTCTGTTAGAAAAAAGTCCATTCGACTAAAACACTTAGTTTGCCTTGACAGTAAATTTAAGTATTAAAAGTGTCTACCATAATTAATCATTCCAGTTTTTTATTTGAAAGTTTCAATTAAACCCCCTCCTATTGTCCTTTCCAGTAAAGTAGTTAATCGTAATGTCTCTAATATATCCAGGTAACTGTTATCTAAAAGAAATTAATTTAATGAATGTTATTTCTTTAAAATATCACACACACCTACACACACATTATATATATAAGGTGTTCAAAAAAGTATCAAGATTTTTTGTACTTTTGACACACCTTGTATTCTGAAGAAAAAATAACGTTCTATTCATTCTTCATTTATATCTTGGTAAGCCTTAAACTTGGTACATTTTTTTACACATCTTTGTATTCTGAAAATAATTTATGAATAGAACCTTATTTTTTTCAGAATACAAGGTGTGTCACAAAAGACAAAAATCTCTATACTTTTTCCTTGTATATATATATATATAATATATATAAGTGTGTGTGTGTGTGTGTGTGTGTGTGTGTGTGTGTGTGTGTGTTAGAGTAGCGTCGATATGGAGTTACACTCTTTTTTCCTTGCACATATATATATATATTATATATTGGTAAGCCTTAAACTTGGTACATTTTTGAGAACATCTTGTATTCTGAAAATAATCTATGAATAGAACGTTATTTCCTTCAGAATACAATACTTTTTTCCCTTGTATATATATATATATATATATATATATATTATATATATATATATATATATATATATATATATTGGTGTGTGTGTGTGTGTGTTTGAGTAGCGTCGATATGGAGTCACAAGCGCTTGGTTACGGAAAGTTTTCACCCATGCTAATATTCAAGCAAAGTCTAATCATTTGAATAATCAGATAGGTAAGAAGCTTTTGATACAATGATTCAAGCGCCGTGGTTCCATGACCACGTTACGGTAACTTAGATATAAATACACTATCGACGATATTGAGCACTGTTCACTAATTCATCCGATAGTTCCTGAAAATATCCTTATAATTCGTTACCTACTTAAGCGGCTATCCCACCACACTGAAGCAAAATACAAAAATTAATGGATAGTCCATTATAATTGAGCCTAAGGGCTCAGATTACAATAAAAATAGTATTTTATTTGAAAAGAATGAATTATGAGGCTAATAGATTGGGAACTTTGAAATATCCCATCATACAGGTAAAACAACGATGAAAGTTTGGTGCAGCCGTAGGGGAAATTAGGTAGACATAGAGTTCATTTCTTTTTCTCGAAATTTCTTTCTGAAATCATCCATTTTGTGTTTTACGCTATTGTTGCTGTTTTTGATCAGATTAGGAAATTTCTTCCAAAAATATATTACTGAATTAGCCAGAACATCCAATTGATTAATTAACTTAGTTTGTGAAATCTGTCTTGACAGTAATTTTTCCAAATTTAGAAGAAATATTTTTTTTTAAATCCTACCATAATTAGAAAATACATTTATTATTTTGAAAGTAGGGGCCGGGTTAGCTCAGTCGGTAGAGCGTTTGGCTGGAAACCACAAGGTTCCTAGTTCGAAGCCGGTCCTCGCCAACTCAACGTATGAGTAGCACAGGGATCTGTTGCGGTAAAGTAAAGAGCTATGGTAGGTGTGGCGCTCCACCGCAGATGCTAAAAGAAACTCCTTGGTCTAGCGCTATTGAAAAGGGGATAGACTCCGTCGCTGATTGGCTGATACCGACTTTAGGCCGCCCCGACGACTTTATTTCTTCTTTATTTTTATTTTTGTAATCTCTTGCAGGCAAAGAATAATTTTTCAATTTTCTATTGTCAATTCTTAAAAAATCTCTCTCAAAAAATTAACGGGAATATATTTATTTTTTCATTTTTACTGAACACGTTTTATGTAAAAACATGAAAGGGAAAACTGCCTTGAGAAGAGCAATAGTTATTTTAATGTTTCCATTTTTAAAGACACAAGTAAGATTTCTATTTACGAAGAAACGCCATTTTATTTTCTTAAAAATAGTAAACATAAATAGAAGTGTAAGCAAAGATTGGCAAATACTTGCATCTTGTCAGAGAAGTAAAAAAAAGACTGTGGTACATAAGTGTGACAGTGATACCAATTGTAGTCGGTGCACTTGGAATGGTCATCAAGGTCTTAAAAAATAAACTGAGAAAGTCGGAAATCAGACGAAGAATCGAAACGATCCGAAATTGTAACTATTGCATCATGCCAGGCGCGCATAGGCCGTCTTACCGTTATTTATTTAACTCGAGTCAGGCAGAGATCGTATAATACCTATTCTTTTAGAATTGACGTATTTATTTTCAGTTATCTCCGAGATTTAACAGTTGTGCGTATGCTAAAAGATTATGAGGCTTACTTGCTGAAACCAACTTATATAAATGTATTAGCAACAAAAATAGGAAAGTTTTATGTCTAACTTGGATTAAAGCGTTACTATTTAAGATCCCCAGGGGAAAGCCTCAAAGGGATGAGAACCGCAGGAGTGTAAAATTGCTAAGTTTATAGCGAGTCTAAATACGTTGATCCTTATGGAAAAGCACAGCAATGATGAGAATTTCTCAGTATTAATAGAGCATTCAATACATGTTACTGGTCACAAATTAAAGGATACATTTTTCTGATATTTCATATTGTATCATTGTTTCACTAGCAGGAATTGTGAATATACTACAGTATGATGATTTGATTATTACAATGTTTGATATGTTTACTTAAGAGCTATTGCTAAAATGGTTCAATATGTAAAAAGTATAATAATCTTGATTTAGCTCTCGCACATTCTTTTTCTTTTACTTTCTTTCCTTCTTTTCATCTTTTTATTATGTTAGATTGAAACAGATTAGCGTTATCGCGTCCGCGCGCTCATCTCTCTCTCTCTCTCTCTCTCTCTCTCTCTCTCTCTCTCTATCTATCTATCTATCTATCTACTCTCTCTCTCTCTTTCTTTCTTTTTTTATCGTTATATTTTTCTGTATGGCATGTCCTTTTTCTTCCCTTTCTTGATTTATAATGAAAAGAAAATGGTCTATTATTTAGCTGAGGCGATGGCATGCATAAGAAATGAGAAATCAGTGGATAAGCAATACCAGATAATCAGAATTTACATTTTTGAATTTCATCTTGAACGATTTGGACGGTCTCATTTTTAACCAGAGGGTGCTCGAAGATGATGACGGTCGTACTTTTAAGGAACACGAGTATTGATATATAGATAGGTAAAATACATCAACCCTTTGAGGTCGGAAATTCCCACCAGACGGGATTTTTGGCGGGTAAAAATGCGTTTTGTTTTCTTTTTTGACTAAGACTACTTAGAAAACATCTTTAGTATCG
>CM042141.1:68263937-68346437 GCA_023376005.1 Doryteuthis pealeii | reverse complement strand
TGTGTGTATATGTATATATGTATATATATATGTGTGTATATATATGTATATATATATATGTGTATATATATATGTCTACATATATATGTGTGTGTATATATATATATATATGTGTGTGTATATATATATATATGTGTGTATATATATATATATATATGTATATATATGTGCATATATATGTGTATATATATATGTGTGTGTGTGTGTGTATGTGTGTGTGTGTGTGTGTGTGTGTGTGTGTGTGTGTGTGTGTGTTGAAAATAGAAGCGAATCCAACGGTATGTTGAAATGAAATAAAGGAAAGAAAATGTTGAATGGATAAAATAGGATTTATTTTATTTCATTTTATTTCATTTTATTTTACTGACAAGTGTTTCGGAAAGGAGTTTATCTATGCTTACATATATTCTATCTATAATTATTTTAAATACAAAATAAAATAAAATAACAATAATAGAAAAACTACAGAATTTTTTTAGTATACAAAACAATAAGGATTTACTCTGAAGAAGGCCGTTATTTCTTTGTATACTAAAAAATTTCTGTAGTTTTTTTATTATTTTTATTTTATGTTATTTTGTATTTAAAATAATAATAGAGAGAATACATGTATGCATGGATAAACTCCCGGCCGAAACACGTGTCAGTAAAATAAGATGAAATAAAATAAATCCTATTTTATCCATTCAATATTTTCTTTCCTTTATTTTTCATTTCATATATATATATATATATATATATATATATATATATATATATATATATATAAACAAGGTTTGTTTAGAATGGCTTTTTGCCGATAATTTTTTGGAGAATAAGTGCTTAATTGGAGTCGTACCTAATTTTGAAAATTAATCAATTAATAATGAATTAGGCGGGAATACCTATTAAATGTATGGCTAAACAAATCGAGAAAAATCAATCTCTGTATGTACATTTCGGCCTATTAGGCCTCATCAGCAGAGCTATAGATCGGAAGACCGCCCTGTGCGTGATTTGAAACCGGACCGTCAAGCTGACAGGCCGATCCCATAACCCCAACACCAAACGAACTTCTTAGATCTTTATGATTTGTTTAGAGTAGGTTAACATTCCACTTCTTGTGACTTTTATTACACGACGGTGTGGTAAGTTGTAAACAAGGTTTGTTTAGAATGGCTTTTTGCCGATAATTTTTTGGAGAATAAGTGCTTAATTGGAGTCGTACCTAATTTTGAAAATTAATCAATTAATAATGAATTAGGCGGGAAAGTTGCTGTTCCTTTCTTTGTTCACGAACCCCTCTAAGGCTTTTGGTCATAAACACCAATAACCATTTATTTCCTGAAATTACATTACACAGATTACTTGGGTAAGTATATTTCCTTTTGATCAAAGCGAGTCGCCGTGGGGCCCATAATCTTTACTAAAATGTTGTTCCCTTCGATTTAAATGAAACTTAAACCATAGTAAAGGACAAGACTTCCGTCCCTATCACGCATCATTCTCGGGAGGTCCTCAATGCAGCATCCTGTATCCGCACAGTGCTGGTGAATGTACGTATTTGCTGGTCGGTCCACACTGGCATGCCCATGTGCTGGCTTCCACAGGAGGAAGTCACTTATGAGTTCAACTTTGCTTCTGCAGAAGTGTCCTGCGTGTCTTGTCCGTCTTACTCGGATGGTTTGTGTGAATTCTGGCAAGGGACGGATGGAGAGAGATTGTCATGGATATCCGTGCTAAAAGCGCGACATGATGATGATGAAGAAACGACAAGAGATGATACCTATTTAAAAATATCAACACAATTCAATAATAAGAGACCGTAAGGGTGGTTGATATTGAAAACTCGCTGTTTCTATGACGAGAGTTTTTTTTAGATATACACCATAATCCTCGAAAGAAACCATGGAACGTTGTGGTATATGGTCACAGTACCCAAAGCGATATATGTTGTATAGCGGGTCTTGTCAACGTGCCTCCAAATTCACGACACTAAAAAGGTGTTCGGAACGTGGCGGTCATCTTGTCAATAAAAAAGTACAACGCGAGAAATATATCGTCACAAGCTGCTTAGCTTTTATTTCCGGGGCTCGTCTCGTGGGTTGTGTCGGAGAGGAGGAAAGGCAGAGAGAAAGAGAGAGAGAGGACACTGTTAAATTACTGTGATCCCACAACAGGGACCAGAGGCCCGTCCGTTCCCCTAGGCATCGGAAAACAAAAAGAGACCGGTATTTTTCTTCGTCGTTCAACGTCACCACGTGACTTCCGGTTCCGGTCAACACCCGAAATTTCCGGTTGGCTTTCAATTCTCCATTCGGGGGGTCACGCCCTGGTCAAACTCACGACAACCTGTTTTATGTTCATCACTTTTTTTAAGCCTTTACTCCCTCTTATTTCTTCTTCCTCCTTTTCTAATAGTAGTTCTTGCAAAACTCAGGATATTCACCATCTCGCTACAGCCATTTGAAAACATTTAGCTATGAACGATAGGGACGATTGATGAGACAGACTCATAGAAAACCGTGCTGTCATCTCGACTTAAGTATGACAATGTCTAAAGCAAAGTTATTTACCACGTACGCATACCCAATCTAAAAAGAATATTTTTTTAAAGTTTGGAATATTTGTTACATTCAATCCAATACTAAACAAAAAAGAAAAAAAAACAATGTCGCATCTTTTTTTCTGATATTAACTCGGAATATCTATATTCGTTTCTTGAGATTCAACTGATAAAGCAAGATAGAATCGGGAATATTTCTTTTTTGATACAAGAAGATGAAAGTGTCATATCATTTTTTTTTTTCGCATTTCGTGAAGTTATCAATCACCCTTCGAAGAATATTCGACGCTTTTGCCAATATCTTTAGAGACAATAAGACTCCCTCCCTAAAAATAACAATATTATGTCTTCCTTCTGACACCATTTATCATCAAGTAAGGTGCAATGGACACGTTGGGTAAACAACCATTCAACTCCCAAGGAATTACGCTGAGAAAGGCGATGAATGAAAGTATTTATCGGCATGGATTGGTCAGCTAATTATTTGTTAATTTTTTTCAGAATACAAAGTGTGTCAAAAAGTACCAAGTTTAAAGCTGTATTTATCAAGATAGAAATGAAGAATGAATGGAATGTTATTTTTTTCAGAATACAAGGTGTGTCAAAAAGTACCAAGTTTAAAGCTGTATTTATCAAGATAGAAATCAAGAATGAATGGAATGTTATTTTTTTCAGAATACAAAGTGTGTCAAAAAGTATCAAGTTTAAAGCTGCATTTATCAAGATAGAAATGAAGAATGAATGGAATTTTTTTTTTTTTTCAGAATACAAAGTGTGTCAAAAAGTACCAAGTTTAAAGCTGCATTTATCAAGATAGAAATGAAGAATGAATGAAATGTTATTTTTTTCAGAATACAAAGTGTGTCAAAAAGTACCAAGTTTAAAGCTGCATTTATCAAGATAGAAATGAAGAATGAATGGAATGTTTTTTTTTTTTCAGAATACAAGGTGTGTCAAAATGTACCAAGTTTAAAGCTGTACTTATCAAGATAGAAATGAAGAATGAATGGAATGTTTTTTTTCAGAATACAAGGTGTGTCAAAAAGTACCAAGTTTAAAGCTGCATTTATCAAGATAGAAATGAAGAATGAATGGAATGTTATTTTTTTTCAGAATACAAGGTGTGTCAAAAAGTACCAAGTTAAAGCTGTATTTATCAAGATAGAAATGAAGAATGAATGGATTTTTTTTTTCAGAATACAAAGTGTGTCAAAAAGTACCAAGTTTAAAGCTGTATTTATCAAGATAGAAATGAAGAATGAATGGAATGTTATTTTTTTCAGAAAACAAGGTGTGCCAAAAAGTACAAGTTTAAAGCTGTATTTATCAAGATAGAAATGAAGAATGAATGGAATTTTTTTTTCAGAATACAAAGTGTGTCAAAAAGTACCAAGTTTAAAGCTGTATTTATCAAATAGAAATGAAGAATGAATGGAATGTTTTGTTTTTTTTTAGAATAAAAAGTGTGTCAAAAAGTACCAAGTTTAAAGCTGTATTTATCAAGATAGAAATGAAGAATGAATGGAATGTTATTTTTTTTCAGAATACAAGGTGTGTCAAAAAGTACCAAGTTTAAAGCTGTATTCATCAAGATAGAAATGAAGAATGAATGGAATGTTTTTGTTTTTTTCAGAATACAAGGTGTGTCAAAAAGTACCAAAAATATTGATACTTTTTTGACACACTTTGTTTATATATATATATATATATATATATATATATATATATATATATATATATGAAGTAGACAAACAATTTGTTTGAGATGGCGATAGCCGACAATTTTTAGGAGATCATGCGCTTTATTGAAGTCATACCTAATTTGTAAATTAATTAGTTATAATTATAAAAATTGTCAGCTATCGCCATCTCAAACAGATTGTTTGTCTACTTCATACTGTTGTGCTGTAAGTCAACCCAAAAAGTGCGATATATATATCAGTTTAAAAATAGACGAGAAATCTGGGTAAGCCAGCTTGCTGTAATGGTTAGAGTACCCGCCTGTCATTAAATGGAAAAAGATCAGAAAACCCGTTTTGTATTCCCCCCCCCCCAAAAACAAAAGCTTTGTGCTCAGGTTCCAATTACACATCTTTATTATTTTTTTTTTTTTTTGTTTCTTTTATTAAATGTTTTCTGAAAAATTGGTCGCATTAGTTGAAATGTTGTCATCCTTCCGTCAAAGAGAGACGATGGAGTAGTGTCTAAATTTCTTTTTTTTTAAATCTTTTTATAAATTGCTCGAGGCATTGTGTTTATATTGCTTTGGTGGTTGGTTTTGAAGGCTATCACAATGCAAGTGTAAAGAAAAATAAGGTAACTATGATGTTGTTGGTTACCTCGGATTTATTCTTACTATTTCGAAATAAAGATCCCTTCGTCAGACGATTTCTGAAAGTCCGAAGTTGTGGTAGTAGTAATCGTTCATTTTGTTTTGTGTCTTATATCTGTTTTTTTTTTGGGGGGGGGGGGAGTGAGACTACATTGCCTGGGCGGGTTCATATAGAAGATGAGCTGTTGCCCAAGCAACAACCCCCTCTCCACACTGCTGCTGTGATTCAAAGAAGAGGTAAGGAACCAATGCATTTTGGCTACTGTCTGTCGATAAAAAATGCTGCAGCTTTTTATGTGGGCTTCGTTCTCTTTATCGCGTCAGATCGTCAAAAGGCGTTTAATTAAGAATAGCTACCACTTGACCTGTTGACAGCAAAAATATATATCAATATAGTATCTAGTCAGCTATCCTCAAATACTATTATCATGTTTTTATCAACTAAAAAGGTCACAAAAAACAATATTTTAAGATTGCGCAGAATAATTCATTTGTGTGAGTTTGAATAGCAATGGATGTAACAGATTAGATTAATACTTATTGCGTATAATCAGAACAGCGAAAGTTTTTCTAGTATTTAAGTACCAAAGAATAAGATACAATTGTTGCATAGCGCCTTCTTTACCGGCACTAAATAGGTATATGTTATATACCTTTCTTACTTCTTACTCTGGTCGTCTATCTTCTATCTTGGTCTGGTATATCTTCTAAGGTCTCGTCTGGTTTTCTATTGAGGATTCCGGGTCTGGTTTCTGTTGCTAGGGATTTCTTGTTATCAGAAGCCCTGTGTCATTGTTAGTTTTTAGTAATAAACACAAGACTTCGATTTACGATGATGTTACTTTATTCGTGGATCCCCAGACCAGACAATCTGCGCAGTGAGACTCACATCTTGCTAGCTTGGCTTCTAACTTCTAACTGACTCTTACTTACTTAGTATCCTTAAACCGGAAGAGGGCCTTCTATTGCCTTCCGATTCTCACGATCATCCCCAGAACGCAAGGTCAGAGTGAGGTCAAAGGCTGTCACTCACTCTCAAGGCCATCAGCTATACTGATCGCCATAATGATTTCTACACTACCTTAAAAATGTATTAGGGATCCAATTATTATGTAACACAATAAGTTTTAAAGCAAAGCGATAAAAAAATCCTTAGCTTCAAATTCCTTTTTATAATGTTACATATTTTATGAGCAGTTATTATGTGCGTACCTGTAGTTAGAAATTTTGAATAAGGGTCCATTAATTTAAAATGACGGGGTCCTATGGAAAGCTATTCGCCTGATATGGACGGTTACTGACATTTTGCTTTGACCCCTTTCAAACGCGCCGTTATACACGCGTGGGAATAAGTTTAGTTAATTTGGCAAGTTCGACCCGGATTTCAAGGAACGTCAGGTCCATCTAACCTGCAGCGGAATCATGGGCTGGTGAAATAAAGCTTTATTATTAAGAACACCAAGTCTTGTTGTTGTATCAATTAAATATTAAAGACATTGACCAGCCCAATCATGTAGGGAGAATTAACAAAGAAATCAACACCCAGCAGAAGCCCCGAATAGAAGTCAGCCAGAGAAAATGGCGACCAGGTAGAACCAACAAGTAGAAGCAGTGTAATCAAGTAAGACCACCTATCATCATCACTAACCTCTCTCTCTCTCTCTTCTCTCTCTCTCTCTCTCTCTCTCTCTCTCTCTCTCTCTCTCTCGACCCGTCTCTATAGAGACTTTCATGCACCGAATAGAAGTCAGCCCAGAGAAAATGGCGACTAGGTAGAACCAACAAGTAGAAGGAGTGTAATCAGGTAAGACCACCTATCATCATCTCTGATCTCTGATCTCTCTCTGTCTCTCTGTCTCTCTGTCTCTGTCTCTGTCTGTCTGTCTGTCTGTCTGTCTGTCTCTCTCTCTCTCTCTCTCTCTCTCTCTCTCTCTTTTCTCTCGACCCGTCTCTATGGTTGGATATAAATAGAGAGTTCCATGCACCTTTATGTCAAAAAAGACGTTGAAAATTTACTTGTGATTTTTCAGGTAGTCATTTATTATATGTTCATTTGAACGTCCCAAGACAAAAGGTTCCAGAATCATCGTCTTGGCTAATGTAGACTCTTGATTTTTAGCTGAATATCACTTTCATCCAACTGTCAACACGCCAGAATTGTTTCTCTTTAATCCAATTTAACATTTTTTGTTTTCTGCTTCTACGTTTTTGCTGCTTTTATTTTATTTTTTCTCTTATGAAAATCCCATTAAATTCAGACGATTTTTTACAGTTTTGTCAGAATTAGATATCATCATCACCAGGTCGTCTGTATGTATGTATGTATGTATGTCTGTCTCTGTCTCTGTCTCTGTCTCTGTCTCTTATATACATGGTATCGTATCAAGGGCTATAGACCAATAAGCGCTATACATCGAATTGACATGCGTATCTAATGAAAATCAAAACCAACATTCTAATGAAGGACATTGCGCTACTAGTCGAAAAACCGGTCACTGATTTTGATTCCCTTTTTTGCCCTTTCATTATCCGGTTGTAGATGATGAGGGAAGAGAAGAAGAAAGTATTTTTCAATCCACGTCAGATCAGACAGGCTTCAATGACTGCTTCATCCGGGTTATTGAATCGGTGACCAATCGCTGGCAGAGATTCAAATTTGGTGAGTTGATTATATTTTAGTCAAGCGTATTATTTTCTCTTAAATCATGTCTAGTGTGTGTGTGTGTGAGGAACTGAAGAACGGGAATGTTTTTTTCTTCCTTTCCATAGTAAATACATGATTGGATCGAATATAGGTTAGTGTTTACGCACAAGAATTAAGCAAGGAAATCTTGGACGAGTCTTTTTGTGTACGTTCTTCATCGAATTATAAATTTTGTTATTGTTGTTGATGTTGTTTGTTGTTGTTGTTGTTGCACTTCTTCTTCTTCGTCTTCTTCTTCTTCTTTTTCTTCTTCTTTTTCTCCTTTGCCTTCTTCTTCTTCTTCTTCTTCTTCTTCTTCTTCTTCTTCTTCTTCTTCTTCTTCTTCTTTGCCTTCCTCTTCTTCACCTTCTTCTTCGTCTTCTTCTTCGCCTTCTTCTCATTTTCACTATTATTCCTTCTTCCTCGTCTTCTTCTCTTCTTCTCAGTTTCTATATTATTCCTTCTTCTTCTTCTTCTTCTTCTTCTTCTTCTTCTTCTTCTTCTTCTTCTTCTTCTTCTTCTTCTTCTCAGTTTCTTATATTATTCCTTTCTTCTTTCTTCTTCTTCTTCTCTTCTTCTTCTTCTTCTTCTTCTCTTTTTCTTCTCAGTTTCTATATTATTCCTTCTTCTTCTTCTTCTTCTTCTTCTTCTTCTTCTTCTTCTTCTTCTTCAGTTTCTATATTATTCTCTTCTTCTCTTCTTCTTCTTCTTCTTCTTCTTCTTCTTCTTCTTCTTCTTCTTCTTCTTCTCAGTTTCTATATTATTTCTTCTTCTTCTTCTTCTTCTTCTTCTTCTCTTCTTCTTCTTTCTTCTTTCTTCTTTCTTCTTCTCAGTTTCTATATTATTTCTTCTTCTTCTTCTTCTTCTTCTTCTTCTTCTCAGTTTCTATATTATTTCTTCTTCTTCTTCTTTCTTCTTCTTCTTCTTCTTCTTCTTCTTCTTCTTCTTCTTCTTCTTCTAAATGTACTGGACCTTGCGAAGATCTTAACGTACAAAATATTTATGAGGTGGCCATTGAGAAGATGTCTGAGAATAAATCCCCCAAATCGTGGAGCTTAGAATACGCCGACTGCATCATTCAGAGGGGTAAGACTCCCAACTGAAAAAAGAGGGGGTCCCGATTATGTGGTTATGACACAAAACTGCATATGATGGTGAGCCTTCACTTCTGGGAAGCGTGGTGCCTTCCTATTCGATAGGACAGTGTGCAAAAGGAACTCTGCAGAAAGTAAATATAACCGTTCAATAACACAATTTCCAAACTGCGATACTTAGAATAACCCCAGACGTGTTAACATGCCGTTAAAATCAATTAATCTTCAATCTAAGAATAAGCCATTACCAGTGAGAAGGAACTGTACTCAAATATATAAACATCAGAAGAAAAAAAATTAACTATTTTTTTTACTAAAATAATTATTTCTTCTTCTGTTGGTTTAGGGCCAGGTTAGCTCAGTCGGTAGAACGTTTGGCTAGAAACCACAAGGTTCCTAGTTCGATACTGGCCCTCGCCAACTCAGCGTATGAGTAGCACACGGATCTGTGCGGTAAAGTGAGGAGCTGATGGTAGGTGTGGCGCTCCACCCCAGATGCTAAAATAATCCCCTTGGTCTTGCGCTATTGAAAAGGGGATAGACTCCCTCGCTACCTAGCTGATACCGACATTAGGCCGCCCCGACGACTTTACTTTTACTTTTACTCTTCTGTTGGTATCAGATGGACGGTGAGAGAGTCTATCCCCATTTCAGTAGCGTTAGACTAGGGAGATTTTGTTTTGGGCTGAGATGGGGTGCCACACCTCCTATCAGCTAGCCATTTTTCACACAGATCCAAGCTGTGCTACTCATGTGCAGTTAGAAACCTACTTTTTGGTATCAATACTTATCATACCAACATATAATATATATATTATATATATATATATATATATAATATATATATATATATCAATAAGGAAGAACTCAATACAGTAATCCCATAATAAATTTATTTCGACAAAAAATTGGGCCCATATAAACTAGATTTATATGGGCCCCAATTTTTTGGCGAATAAATTTATTATGGGATTACTGTATTGAGTTTCTTCCTTTATTGATAAATATTGCTCTGTATATAATCTAAAAGGTTATTTTACATTGAGCTCTCTTTAGTGATTTAATGATTCACTGTATTTATACATACTGGATCATCAAATTAGTACAGTGGATCTTGAAATCACATATAGAATCATCCCTTACTACCAAGTTTTGGATAAATCTCTTATATATATATATATATATATATATATATATATATATTATATATATATATATATATATATATAATAAATTTCACTATCACCATATCTTGCTTTTTGAGCAAAAATAATGAAGATTTGATTCATATTCGTAAAGATAATTAAAAAACAAAATTTAAATAGTAACAATTAATGAACATGTGTATTACAATTAGTGAACATGTGTATTAATTTAAAGATTATTGTCACTATGTTACACAACACGTTACCCACTACAACGAGGGACTCCACCTGTACAGTTATTAAACTCTTAAATGGCAAATAATATACTACAATCGGTACATGGTTATTTTGCTGATTTCTTTTTATTATTCTAATTTAAGTTTTTACTTGCAAATGTAATCAGTAATTACGTCGGGTAATCTTGGAATAGATAGAATTAATATTACCGACATTACAACCTCGAATATTATCGTTATTAGAAAAATGGATTTCTCTCAGTTAATTGGTCGAGTAGCAACAGACGTTGTCCTTGACAAATTATCATAAGGACAGTTGTTATTGAAAACTTGAAACAATTTATATGAGACAAATTGGGTCATTGAAGATCATTTTCGTGTAAACAAATGGATAATTTGATGCAAACGTTTAATATGGACGCATAAATCCAAATAAATACATATAGAGTTGAATAGACACATACTTACACATGAACAAGAAAGGAAATGGACTCTCTCGTCGATTTCGACGCATGAAGGTACATCCAATGAACAACCTACACAGTTGTCTGTTAATTGTGGTGAAGGTTTGGGTTGGACCATCCGCACTTTTTGGCACAGTCGATAGGAAAGAATTGGTGCCCAAGTGTTGTATACCCTTTCTTACTTCTTTACTTCTTACTTGCTTCTATATCTTGGACATCTATTCTTCTGGTCGGCTTTGCTATTCTGATCGTCTTTGGTATATCTTCTAACATCTTGCGTTTGGGTCTGGAATCTTGTAAGGTCTGGCCTTTCTTGGGGACTTCAGGTCTGGTTTCTGTTAGGGATTTCTCCTTATCAGAAGCCCTGTGTCATTGTTAGTTTTTAGTAAACACAAGACTTCGATTTTCTTTTAATGTTACTTTATTCGGTAAATCCCCAACCCAGACATAACATAGCGTGCGTATGCAGAGTTACAGTTTAGACAGAGCATCATGGCCGACTGCTCTTTCTGACGTCCACTGCAAAAACTAAACTAAAGCTCCTTACTATTCTTAAACCGGAACCAGGTTCTTCTATGGCTTCCGGTTCCCACGATTTATCCCGGAAGGCAAGGTGAGAGTGAGGTCAAACGCCGTCACTCACTTTTCAGGGCCATCAACTGCACTGATCGCCACCATATCTCTATACTACCTTACATAAGTATGAAAAGGGTCATCCCCTCAGAATTACAGGGGATTGATAATAATCTTATGCCACCGCATAGATTATGTAACACAAGGAATACCACAAACCCAATCAACGACTGACCTCAGGTTTTTTTCAAATTCAAAGTCTTCCTTCCAAGGTTAAAGAGCCCAGTCTGCCCTACGATTTTACCCATACCTGGAGGGTGAATATATGGATTCATGCCTTTCCCAAGGGTATTAGCGCTATGTGAAATACAAGCCACCTTGTCTAGAATTTGAACTCGGGTCGACGAGTTCATTTCCTACAACTCTAACCATTATGCCACGCACCTCCATATACTTACACATACACACATAAACACACACTCGTGTACACACGCACTTACACACATACACCCGCAAAGAATTCGGAGGAAGATATCACGAAACATACAACAGTATGAAGAAATCCTAGCCACAAGCTCCAGAAATTAGCTTTCAGAAATCTTCTGAATAAGGGATCTTTATACCGAAATATACTAAGAAAATAAATCAAAGATAGACGAACAACATCATAGTTAACTCAATTTTCTTTACACTTGCATTGTGATAGTCTTCAAGATCAACCACCAAACAAATACACACACACACACAGACAGAGATACACACACGCACGCACACACACACATAACTGAAAACTGAAGAAAAGAAAAAATTAGACAAAATTAGAAAAAAAGAAAAGAAAAGCTAAGTATATGGAATTCTTCTATGTGACCAGTTTTTATTTTGAATTCACATAGCTACTTTGTTGCATTATTCACCGGAAGGTAACAAGACAATATTGGATACATATACATGCATAGGGGTTCAAAACATTCGTTCTCAAAAGATATTCCAAAATAAGAAATTACAGTTATTCGCCCATTTCATTCAATAACATAAAGAAAAAAGAAAGGAGTGAAAAGTAAAGAGAAGAAGAGGACAAAAAAAAAAAGAAGTAAAAATAATAATATATAACGCACACAAAAAGACTGAAGCACGTACATCTTCTGATAACCGTCTCTGAAGATAAAGTTTTTGCTTTGAAATCGATAAGACAAAAATAACATCTTTTTGTTTTTATTTTTATATGCATTGTAATTGCCTTCAAATCATTAATATATTATATATATTAATTATTTTAAACTCCGACAGTATACAGAAACCTGGCTTTATAGTTTGTAATTAACCAATACAAACTTTTGCCTGGAGAAAAAATATATTAAAAAAAAGAAAAGACCAAATTATATGCACCTCCAGAAAATAATCAGATGGTACTATAAAAAAAATGACCAAAAGAAAAAATACTGTACAGATCTGGTTTGAATTCAGAGTTTTCTTTCTCCTAGACCGGTTCCCATATCAAAACAAAAGAGCCCAGTCATATCTGAACTTGAACTTTCAGCGGTGTTCAGTAATTACTTATAACTTTAATATAAGACTATTAAACGATAAATGATTTTTTGTGAATTAATTTTATTTGTTCTCCTACCACAAGAATTCCTAAACATATGATTCTAGCATATATGCTTGAATGAACTAACCCTAATCCTTATCAGTGTACGGTGTAGTGGTCTGAAAATTTCCAACTTATGTTGTGAAAATGATAAAAATTCTTAATGATATAATTGCCTCACAAGAAAGCATCATTCAAACCGATCGATCGCTTTATGGGTTTTTTTATGTTCAAGAATTTGGGTAATTCCATATCAAATTATCCAGAAAAAAATAAAATTGTCACCCAACCCCTTAAATTTTTCTGAATTTTTCCATGTGTGGACTATGTTAAAATTAGATGATCCCCAAAAGCTTCAATTCTAAGCAAATATCAAACTATCTTTTTGATACAAATAATGTTCAATATTTGTGAAATAATAATAGAACAATTTTTGTCATAGATGCAGTGCCACGTCGGGATATTGATTTTGCTATGAAAATATCAGAAATCATCAATAACTTAAAATTGGTGACTTTAAAAACAATTTCATAGCATTTTTGGATTTCATGGGCTAACATGATTTTATAAACCAATTTTTAGTAGTAGGGAACCTCTAGAACTTATTTTACCGACAAAAGTAGATTACAAATGTCGTCGTTTTTCGCCAACCCCACCAAATTTGGAGAACTAAAAATCGACATGACTCCGCCATTTTTTCGAATTGGACGCTCAAAGTTTGGGAATGGGCTAACTTTATCATAATCCATACTCGGGCAAAAGTGGGTGGGTGACATGACCTGGATGATTTGACATGGAGTTACTCATTTACTGAACACCGCTACTATGGTCGAGAAAGTTCACTGCTCCATATCAGAATATAGTACTAAGACCCTTGTTTTGTAATCACTTCTCCATATCAGCAAATAGTAATAAGACCCTTGTTTTTGTATCACTTCTCATACCAGCATATAGTACTAAGACACTTGTTTTGAATCATTGCTCCATATCAGCATGTAGTACTAAGACCCTTGTTTTGAATCATTGCTCCATATCAGCATGTAGTACTAAGACCCTTGTTTTGAATCATTGCTCCATATCAGCATGTAGTACTAAGAACCATGACTTTTGAATCACTGCTCCATATCAGCATGTAAGTACTGACCCTTGTTTTGAATCACTTCTCCATATCAGCATGTATACTGACCCTTGTTTTGAAGCATATAGACTACCCTTGTTTTGAATCATTGCTTCCATATCAGCAAATAAGTAATAAGACCTTGTTTTGAATCACTTCTCCATATCAGCAAATAGTAATAAGTCCCTTGTTTTGAATCACTTCTCCATACCAGCATATAGTACTAAGACCCTTGTTTTGAATCACTTCTCCATTCAGCATATAGTACTAAGACCCTTGTTTTGAATCACTTCCCATATCGCATATAGTTAAGTCCCTTGTTTTGAATCACTTCTCCATACCAGCATATGTACTAAGACCCTTGTTTTGAATCATTGCTCCATATCAGCATGTAGTACTAAGACCGACTTTGAATCACTGCTCCATATAAGCCTCGTGTACCTTGCGTAGAGAGTGAATGCGCTGGTGCAGGACTATTTATACACGGCTGTCTGAGAACATCGGTGAGTGGTTTCGTTGCCTATTTCAGAGTTCTTTGGCCTCTGGGGCCGCTAAGTAAAATTAACAGCGTTGAAACCAGGGGGCTACTCTCCCAGGCAATACATGCCCCCTTTATTTAAAGGAGCAGGGCTGTGTTTATTGTCCAGTGCCTGAGGCGCAACCACGAGGGGGAATGCCGACAGGATCAACTTCTTTTCGCAACATACAACCTATGAGCTTTGACTTGTGGGTGGGCCCTCGTAAAAATGTCCTTGTGTCACGCCCCTATAAGGGGAATGAGAGGCAAATACGCTGAGACTGCAAAGATTTCGCGAACCGTCTCCCTCGAGGTTTTAGTTCTCTGTTGCCAGTTACTATATGTCTGGCGCACATGTAGTTTAAATATACTAGTATACTATACTGAATACTGTATGATCCAGTATACAACAACAGTACTGTGCTATTTTTCTCATTACAAAACGTAAAAAATATATAATTTCCCTATATATATTTTTGTTTTGTTCTTTCAGGATTGGAGAGTACTGGAACGGATTAATGGCATTTCAGTTTATTTCAATGGGGACATTTGATTTGGTATACGAGGAAATTAAGTTACTGGCGAAACGAATTAAACTCGTAAGTCAAAGTACCACTGTATCCACAGTACGTCTTTGATGATAAACAATTAACTTTTTTTTTTCCTATGTATATACTAAGAATTATAAAATGTTTGCGTTATTGTGGGCTTAATGTCCAAAAGAAATTGGGAAAAAATCGGCAGTATACAAAAGTAATTCAGCCGTAAATCATCTCACACAGAACTGATTCCTTTTAACAACAGCCTCAGTTTTGTTTTTGTGGTCTTTCTTTTCTTGTTATTTTTTTCTTTTTTCATTCAGTCATTTTCATCATAATGATCACTGCAACTCGTTGAAGTGTTCTAGCGTCAGGCTATAACTGGCGTTACATCACATGATCCGTTTACAACGAATCTAATTAAAATGCCCATCCTAGTAATTTTCTTTCTTTCTTTCTGGGATTGTCTCCTTCAATCAGAACAAAAACATGTCTTCCCTCACACCAGCCTTTTCGTCTTAATCATTTCCTTCTTTCTCTCTCCTTAACATTTCCTCCTTTCTGTTCGCACCTTTTTTATTTTTATTTTATTTTTAAAACAATGAAAAAAAAAAAAGATTTTAACCACAGCTTTCAAACGCCTCTCGCTGGAAATCCGCCATTTCATGTCAATTCCTTGTTTTTCGCGCCTTGTCTTCAACGATATTTCCGGTCCAGTGAAGCCTGAAGATGCGGCAGTCCTGGCCAATTTTTTCTATTAAAAAATCTCCTTCCATTTTTTTTTCCTTCTGCTTTTTTTTTTAAATTCTTTTATATCATCGGATCATGGATGTTTCCACCCGTACGCATACCAATTTTAGCACTAAAAACACAGGAAAACACAGCCCTGTCGGCTGGGGCTTTAGAAACACACCTACTGAACCCCTGCAGAGGTGTAAGACTCACCCCAATGAAGTCATCTGTGATGCTTAAGGACGGAATACTGGTGCAGGAGCAGTTCATGACATGCAACACTCCACTTACACCCTAACTTAGGCTAGAGGGGCGATCGGAGAGGCCCCCTCTGATCAATCGGCGGGTCATGACAGCCATAGCACCTATGCTCCAATCATATAGCCCTTATGGCAAGCCCCCAACCCTTTTTATCATATGGCTGCTAGAAGGTGGTGGCTGAGGATCTTCAAGTCCTGTGAATGATGTTAAACTTTATCTGATGGTGAGGTTCCAATTTCGGATGTTTGGGGAATGTGGAGTACCCCTTCATCACCATTGCTCCCTGGTCCACTCTGACCCGTAGTGGTAGTACCTGTTAGTGTTCCATCTATAGGGCAAATAGAAGATCATGAGTTTATAAAGAATTGAGTATACATTAAGAATGAATTTATTTCAAAACTTTGTTGGCATTAAATGACCCACTGAGGTTGATATGCCACCAAACAAAACATAATAAACAGGAAAACACGCAAGTCTATTTAGGCAAATAGAATAAAGGTTACATTTCATATTGTAAAGTACAAATTGATATTTTTAAAGAAGCAAAAGAAAAATCCTTATAAAATAAGTTAAGGTTTTTAATAATTCCTGATTATTGTAAATTATCCATTTTCTTTTCATTTTTATATGTACAACATAGATTTAATTTGTATGTTGTTAAAACAATGTTAATGGAGGTCCAATCTCCTGACAAGCTGAAGCGACAGTTCTTCCAGGCTGTGGTGGTGTGGTGCTGCTATATGGCTGCACCACCTGGACCCTAACAAAGCGTCTTGAGAATAAGCTAGATGGGAGCTGCACAAGAATGCTGCGTGCAGTCTTGAATAAGTCGTGGAAACAGCACCCCATAAGGAAACAGCTGTACGATCACCTGCCCCCCATCTCACAAACTATCCGAATGAGACAGACAAGACATGCAGGACACTGCTGGAGAAGCAAGGATGAAGTCATAAGCGACATTCTCCTGTGGAAGCCAACACATGGACATGCAAGTGTGGGGCGCCCCAGCAAGGACCTATATTGACCAGTTATGTGAAGATGCTGGCTGCTCCGCAGAGGAGCTTCCAGGTGCAATGAATGATAGGGAAGGCTAGCGAAAGATTGTCATGGATATCCGTGCAGCATGCGCGACATGATGATGATGATGATGATGATGAAAACAATGTTTAGGTTAAAACACAATATTTTGTATTGTTTGTATTATTCGGACTATTGTCCCCACCTTCATTGTTATTTGTACAACATTTCGGCTGATATACCCTCCGGCCTTCTTCAGGTATTTGATGTCGGACTCTGGAAATACCTGAAGAAGGCCGGAGGGCGTATCGGCCGAAACGTTGTACAAATAACAATGAAGATGGGGACAATAGTCCGAATAACGCAGACAATACTAATCATCAAGCCTCATCTCAAACATTCAGAGAAATACAATATTTTGTACACAAATTAGTAGGGTACTAAGACCTAATAATAGAAGTAAATACTTCGTTTGAATTTTTAAATTCAAACGGAGATCATTATTCAAGCATAGAGATCAGATATACGTAGTATAAATAATTAACAGTATAATAACTAGTAGAACATTTAAGTCGTAGGGTTGGGATATCTGGCCTCCAACAGACAGGGTTGGTGAGACACGTGCCACACAGGAGCTAAGCGGCTCGATATCGGGATTAGCAGGGCTGCAGAGAGGCGACGTCTTTGTCGTCATGACACACCAAATGCAGATGAGATTTTCCGTTGCGATGTGTGTGACTGCATCTGCAAGTCCAGAATTGCTAACTAGCCACTAGACAGTCCTCAACTGTTGAAGACATGGAGTGACGTCATCGTCGTCTGCGACCGACTTCTAACAGGAAAGGAAAAATGAAATAATAGCAGCAAGAACTCAGAATTGGATGAGAGACGTAGAAACCTAAAAGCGTACATAAAATACTACGCGCTCTCAAGATGTCATAAAAGCAAATCTAATAACTGTAACTAAAAACTGAAAATAAAATAAAAATGTTGATATATTGGATACGGACTTTCCATCATGGCACAGGGTAAAGCTGAATGAAATTGAAAAGCAGGAAAAATTATCTGGATCTTTGAGAGAGAATTGAAGAAAAGAATGAGGAAGAGGAAAGCAACACATGTCGGAAAAATAATATACTTGGTTTTATCTATGTACTTATCTTAGGTGTGCGTCACACCATTTTGCCGCTACTGACTAATAATGAGAGATTTTATTAAAAATAACTGACACAACGTAAAAGAAAGAAAGAAATCAGAAAGCTAAAGAAAGAAAGAAAGAAAGAAAGATAGAAGAAAGAAAGAAAGATAGAAAGAAAGAAATCAAAACGTCAGAGAACGAAAGAAGAAATCAAAAGGTTAAAGGAAAACGAAATCAATTAATCAAAAAGTTAAAGAAAGAAAGAAAGAAAGAAAGAAAGAATATGAATTTGGTCAAAGTAGAAAGAAATGTAAATTTGGTGTTAAAGAAGAAAGAAAGAAAGAAAAAGAAAACGTCGATTCCTTCAAGAGTTGAAGAAGAAAGAAAAAAGAAAATAGGTGTTAAAAAAGAAAGAAGAAAGAAGAAAAGAAGAAAGAAAAGACGATAAATTCAGAGTTGAAGAAGAGAAAGAAAGAAAAAATAATAAAAATAGGGTGTTAAAAAGAAAGAAAGAAAGAAAAGAAAGAAAGAAAGACGATACATTCAGAGTTGAAGAAGAAAAGAAAGAAAAATAATAAAATAGGTGTTAAAAAAGAAAGAAAGAAAGAAAGAAAGAAAGAAGAAAGAAAGAAAGAAAGAAAAGATGATAAATTCAGAGTTGAAGAAAGAAAAAAATAATAAAAAATAGGTGTTAAAAAGAAAGAAAAGAAGAAGAAAGAAAGAAAGAAAGAAAAGGAAGAAAGAAAGAAAGAAGAAAGACGATACATTCAGAGTTGAAGAAAGAAAGAAGAAAAATAATAAAATAGGTGTTAAAAAAGAAAGAAAGAAAGAAAGAAAGAAAGAAAGAAAAGACGATACATTCAGAGTTAAAGAAAGAAAGAAAGAAAAAAATAATAAAAATAGGTGTTAAAAAAGAAAGAAAGAAAAAAAGAAAAAAAGAAAAGAGTTGAAGAAAGAAAGAAAGAAAAAATAATAAAAATAGGTGTTAAAAAAGAAAGAAAGAAAGAAAGAAAGAAAGAAAGAAAGAAAGAAAGAAAGAAAAGACGATAAATTCAGAGTTGAAGAAAGAAAGAAAGAAAAAATAATAAAAATTGGTGTTAAAAAAGAAAGAAAGAACGAATGAAAGAATATGAATTTGACGTCAATTAGAAAGAAAGAAAGTAAATTTGGTGTTAAAGAAAGAAAGAAGGAAAGAAAGAAAAAAGTTTAAGAAAGAAAGAAAGAATCGAAAAGGGAAAAGCAAGAAATAAAGGAAGAGAATATTTTGAAAGAAAGGTGAGAGTGAAGGAAAGAAGGAAGGAAGGAAAACGTCAATCAATAAACCCAAAAGTGAAAGAAAAAAGACAAAAAGACAGAATGAGAAAAGAAATATATATTGAAAGGAAGAAAAACGAAAAGAAAACGAAAAAGGAATGAAAGAAAAATAAGATTTCCTGTACATAGTGACTAACATGCTGGTCTGTGACACCATTGTAAGCGAGTTCAAACTCAAGTCGTGCTATGACGTTCACATTCCTACCTATACACTTATGAAAGGTATAAACCCTATCATGCCTCTAGCTATGCAGTGACGCTGATTGCTTTTTGATTTAATGTGTCCTGGGATGCACATATTTGCTTTCAATGGGTCCGCGAGAAATTTGATAGCTCCCAACTAAAGTTTCTTAATAAATTGTAGGCTTTTTATTTACGATCTGGGGAAACAACTAAGCCCGTCTAACTCCTGCCATATAACCTATCCTGTGTAATTCGTTTCGAAGAAGCTATTGAAATATATTTCCAGTTAGCTTGAAATGGTGAGGGAAGAAAAGAGAAAAACACTGGGACGCATAGATATGATTTTACTGCGTCCATTTATATTTTTATACGTATGGGTTAAATAATACCAGTCATGATCATCTACAATGATGGCTTTAGCATAAAATTATCCACCATGTTTGATATGCCTTAAAATAAGAAACCAATTTCTCTGAATGTTTGAAATGATGCTTGATGATTAGCATTATCTGCGTTATTCAGACTATTGTCCCCATCTTCATTGTTATTTGTACAACGTTTCGGCCGATATGCCCTCCGGCCTTCTTCAGGTATTTCTTGTCGGACTCGGGAACCTTCTCGGACTCGGTAACCTTCTTTTCGAACTCGGAAACTTTCTTATCGTATTCGGGAACCATCACGGAACATTGACCCTAACCCTTTATTTAATCCACGGGAGTATCCTGTTCTCATTCCGCTAACCATAGCTGGGGTAAAAGTTGTGTTAATTATTTTTCTGTGTTACTGCTTCTACTCAGGATTGAACTCGCGATCCAGAGATAACTGTCACTTAGAACTGTCTTAACCTAACTATCTTATCCACTAGGCCATGTGTCCAATTGGACGACATGAAATACCTGAAGAAGACCGGAGGGGATATCGACCGAAACGTTGTACAAATAACAATGAAGATGGGGACAATAGTCCGAATAACGCAGATAATACCAAGAAAACCAAATCCAATAAAAGGTCGAAGTAAACGGAAAGAGTCAAAAAAGGAAGTAAAGAGAGAAAAAAAGAAAAGAATGAAGGGAGAAAGGAAGGAAGGAAAGAAAGAAAGAAAAAAGAAGGAAAGAAAAAACTGATGAATTAGTTAAAGAATGGAAGAAAGCGAATGCAATTAATGTTACATCATTTATGAGCAATCATAAATTATGAACATTTTGAATTAGGGCCCATTAAGTTAAAATGACGGGGTCCATGGAAATTTACCCACAGTTGTGACGGGTAATGAACTTTTACTTGATCCCTTGAAAGCGCGCGATTGGACTCGTGGGAATTTTAGTTTAGTTAGTTAGATGCAAATCCGCACCCTATCAGAAAAGATGTCTCTTAGCGTTCTCGACTACCCCGCGGCGGAATCAAATGGGTAGGGTTGCAAAATAAAAGCTTGATCAAGAAACAATCAAGTCTTGTTATGCTAATGAAATGAAACAAACAATGACCAGCCCAGCTCGAAAAGATTCAACAAAGAAGAACCAACCCTTAAAAGAAGCCCAACAGAGAAAATGGCTGACGATATAGAACCAGTAGACGAAGAAAGAAGAATGTAAAGTAAGACTCTCATCTATTATCATCTCTCTCTCTCTCTCTCTCTCTCTCTCTCTCTCTCTCTCTCTCTCTCTTATATACCGAGGTGTGATGTGGGTATATATGAGTATATAACATATAGCTTTCGAGTTGAGGTTTACGATTTTGTCGGATACATTTTCAGACTTTCAATCATCTAACTTTTTTCGGAACTATATGATAAGCCTTTCAGTAGTCTTTCTATGCCAGGGCTCCATTTTTCACCCTTGTTTTAAACTCCCTGAGAATGTGCTGATCTATGAATAGTAGGTCATCACTTCCTCTTGTTCCCTTTCTGTTCTTCCGGAAATATCCGGCGGCAATCCAGTGAGTAATATATTTCTTCTTTTATCTGTGCAGTTAGAATTTTCCACATCAAAGGTACGCACTTTATCGGCAAAAAAAAAAATGCTGCGAATGGTGCCTTTTGGGGGATATTTTTGAATCGGGGTAGTTTTTCCCTTCGTCATTCATTCGGGTTTGCTTGCTCCTTGTGGGCATTCACTCATTTTCGGAGAAAATCAGTCGTGGATGAACGTGATTTTTTTAAAACCAGAATCCATCTATACGATCATGGCCCGCTGTTTTCCAATTTGGTAATATCTGGAGTGTCGCTCTTAGCGAGTCCATGTGCATCTCGGCCTCGGGTTCTTGTTGAAGTCCTTTCAATTCTTTTTACCGGCTATTTTTCCATTTGGCTTTCCTGTTAGGTTCTTTCTTTTCCTATACCTTAACATACAAAAGAATGTGGTCTCCTTTGAATGTTCGTCTGTCTTCATGCTTTCCCCGTCGACTTCCTGGAATGCTTAATTTTTTTACACAGAACATATCCAATATCTTATTATAATGGAGATTGTGTGTTTTTCTATCTGTAACCGAAACTATATTACTATACAAGTCACAATTCCTTTTGTTATTTACATCACATTCTCCATGAATTTATTTTTATTTAAACCTCAATTATTAATAAAATTGTTTTACATTATTAATACTGTTGACCATAGCTACATGATATTTTCCACGTACCCGACTTGTACGGGTCAGGCATAAAGGCCCTATTTATGTGGGACCACCCACAAGCCGAGACTCATGGGGTGGCAGGTGAAAAATTGCGTCGATCCCGTCGGCATTCCCCCTCAAGGGGGCGCCTCAGGCACTGGGCAATAAACCCAGCCCTGCCCCTTTAAATCAAGGGGGCAGGTGTTGCCTGGGGGGATGGCCCCCTGGGATCGACGCCATTAATTATATCAATGGTCCAGAGGCCGAAGCCACTGTTGACCATATCAACATGCTAATAACATGCAATTGTATTTATATATACAACAAAATAGCGGTTTACAGGCTAATTTGTATATTGATATTAAAAATTTGATTTTAATAAATATATGCTTAGTATTATTGATTTCTAATTGTTTGGTTTTATCTTATTGAATATGAGCAAAAATCTCGGGGATAAATCTTAAAAGAAATCCCTGAACAAGAAGAAATAACTGTAATATTAATCTTTACTTCCTATTTTAACTAAATAGTTAAATTAGGAAAATTTACCAATGAAAGACGGGAGTAAGGGAAAATGATGGAAGAGTTAGTTTCAAAGTTGTTCTATTTTTCAATCATACCCCCTCTGTTACTAATCTTTATATCTGCATACTTATTCAGTTTCATTTGCCTTTCTAATTTAATATGATATATTATTATATTAAAACTTAAATACTTGCACCCGGAGGGTGCATATATTTGCTAGTTAATACAATATCCAATTACATATCAAATTATAGGACGTAATTCATTCGACAGTTCACTAAAATGTCCTCATTTCTTTTATTCCAGCTTACTCTACGAGGGTCACAAACTGACGAAGCGACAATATTATCTGTCGTCATCCGATATGAAATAATCTCTTAAAAATTCCTTTCAGAATTTTACGCAGCATTAAAAATCGATTATATGGAAATCTTATATCTCTGCTATTATCAAGCGAGAATGTTTCTAAATTGTAGCCGTGCCAGTGCTACTGTATGGTTTATCACTTGGACTAATGAAACGATGGAAAAGAAAAGCAAGATTGGAACTACACAAAAATGCTGTATGTAATCCTGAACAAATCCTGGAAGCTACACCCCACAAAGACCAGCTGTATGACCACTCACATTCTATCACTAAACATCCAAGTGAGACGAAGAAGACACACTGGACACAGCTGGAGAAGTAAGGACGAAATCATGTCGCGCTCTCCTGTGAACATCTACATATGGAAACACCAGAGTGGGAAAACGAGCAACGACTTACATTGATCAGTTCTGTGCGGATTCTGGATGTTGACAAGATGACTTGCCAGAAGCGATGGCCAATAGAGACGGGTGGCGAGAGGGAGAGTCCTGAGAATACGTTCTGTCAGCGTGATATGATGATGATGATAATGATGATGATGTGCTGGTCGTGGTGGAAGCGTCTTATCGTGTTATATACTCAACATCGAGTATATAAACGGTGGATAGAGTTCTCTGGTATATGATAGAGAGAGAGAAAGAGAGAGAGAGAGAGAGAGAGAGAGAGAGAGAGAGATGGATCAGATTAGGTAGATTATAGTTCTTCTCTGATTGCTGATACTTCGTCTAGGTCATTTAACTCATGTTCTTTCGTTTAGTGTGCAGCTTCTGTTAAGGGTTGGTCTTCTACTTTATTAATTCTTCTTACTGGGCTGGGCTGGTCATTGCTTTTTTAATAATTTTACTTAACAAACACAACAACTTGTTTGTTTTTTGATCAAGTTTTATTTCTTAGCCCATGATACCACCGCGGAGAGAGATGGACCCCGGAGCTGACAAACAATGTCTACGCTCATTGAAAGCCGGTCCAAATCTGATCTAAGCCAGAAACTTATTCTCCCGTGGCTGTATCGGAGGTCAATTTGGGTCATCTAAAATGTCAATCATAATCCCCAACGGTTATGGAAAATTACCAATCCCGCTTTTAATTCTAACGAACTTTATTTGAAATTCTAACTATAGGTACGTTCACAATTCATGACTACTCATAAATAGTAACAACCGATTTTTGCTCCAGGACATGACTCAAAAAACAATCGACCGTCATTCCTGTGCGGGTGACGAAAGAAGTTGATCTGTGGGTGGTTTCCACTTTTATTTTTTGATGTTTCAATTTGATCAGACCAGCCTTTTCAGTGAGTTTCCAACCGTCGTTCATAGGTAAGATAAAACACTTAAAAAAGAGAAATAATGCTACTGCCGTCAAATGGCAAGAAGAAAAAAATGTACAAAACTGAAAACACAACTAAATTAGCGTAAAGTTTTCAAAATATTTATCTCAATTTATGTAGGCATGTACGTCTATTGAGAGACATGCGTTTGAATACAATATGTAAGCGGGGAAAGAGAGTGTGTGTAAAACGGTGCTGGGTCCGATGTACTTAAATAGAATGGTGGCTTTTACTCACCTGAATATGTGCACAGACGTAGAAATATCCGAACAAACAATAAAAGGAAATCGATTTGCTCTCTGACTGATAAATGCCTTTGATCTCTTTGAGAAATGCCGAATCACGGCTTTTAGAGACGATCAAGCAATTGCTTTTCGGCTAGATTTCGGCAGTTCGTTTAACACGGGAAAACCAAGCTGACATACAAACAAAATGACAGACTGAAGAGAAAGATATGTATAAATATATATGCGGATATATATATATATATATATATATTAGATACATAAATATATACATGCATAAGTACATATATATGTATATGTACAAATACATACGCGTATATACATATAGGTGCATATATACATGTGTATATGTATAGATATGTATATATACATATATATGTGTCTATACATATATATGTATATATATACGTGTATATACATATATATAAACGATATACATACATATGTATATATATGATTTCATATTCAAATATACATCTATGTACGTATGTAGGAATATTTGTATATATATATAATTATGTATGCACACACACACACACACACACACACATATATATATATATATATATATATATATATATATATATATGAGTTAAGAATAAGGAAAGGAATCCGACGGTGTTTGTATAGATAAAAGAGTATGAAAACACACAATGTTCTTAAAATGAATATATGTTTATATCATTTTCATTGACAATATTGACAATATTTCGATTGATAAAAATGATATAAAAATATATTCATTGAACAACATTCTGTTTTCATACCCTTTTATCTATCTATCTATCTATCTATCTATCTATATATATATATATATATATATATATATACATAATCCCCATGATGAAGGTGTTGGAATAACACCGAAACCGCGGTCGGGAAACAACTTCTTTTACAACTATTAATGCTCTATATTCACAATATATTGACCCCTATTGGATTAACTACTTACGCTATGTTCACATAGTAGTACTTATAAATATATATATATATATATATATATATATATATATATATATATATATGCATACTGTTAAAATTTAGCATCATTAGAATGAGAATTGGTCAAGTTATTAGATTACGAAATTACGCATTTATCAATGGGTAACCTATTATTATGTTATTGTTAGCGAGCTAGTTGAGCAAATATTAGTGTCGTAAGTTCAATCCCTATTAAAGACCTCAAACTTAGACATCTTTTATGAAGAAATGGTTAGTGACTTAGACTAGCAGACAATTGCCAGTGAATTTACTTCTTACTTGGAGTCTCATTTTCTATGGTCTTGTACATTATCAATGATTTCTATGAGCCTCACACCTGTTCAGCAGACTAAGCAATGCATAGCAAATATATATAAATTAATAGAAAAAAATATAAGTTCTCCTACAAGTACACACACACACATATATATATATATATATATATATATATATAAACAAGGTTTGTTTAGAATGGCTTTTTGCCGATAATTTTTTGGAGAATAAGTGTTTAATTGGAGTCGTACCTAATTATGAAAATTAATTAATTAATAATGAATTAGGCGGGAATACCTATTAAATGTATGGCTAAACAAATCGAGAAAAATCAATCTCTGTATGTACATTTCGGCCTATTAGGCCTCATCAGCAGAGCTATAGATCGGAAGACCGCCCTGTGCGTGATTTGAAACCGGACTGCCAAGCTGACAGGCCGATCCCATAACCCAACACCAAACGAACTTCTTAGATTTTTATGATTTGTTTAGAGTAGGTTAACATTCCTCTTCTAGTGACTTTTATTACACGACGATGTGGTAAGTTGTAAACAAGGTTTGTTTAGAATGGCTTTTTGCCGATAATTTTTTGGAGAATAAGTGTTTAATTGGAGTCGTACCTAATTATGAAAATTAATTAATTAATAATGAATTAGGCGGGAATACCTATTAAATGTATGGCTAAACAAATCGAGAAAAATCAATCTCTGTATGTACATTTCGGCCTATTAGGCCTCATCAGCAGAGCTATAGATCGGAAGACCGCCCTGTGCGTGATTTGAAACCGGACTGCCAAGCTGACAGGCCGATCCCATAACCCCAACACCAAACGAACTTCTTAGATTTTTTATGATTTGTTTAGAGTAGGTTAACATTCCTCTTCTAGTGACTTTTATTACACGACGATGTGGTAAGTTGTAAACAAGGTTTGTTTAGAATGGCTTTTTGCCGATAATTTTTTGGAGAATAAGTGTTTTTTGGAGAATAAGTGTTTAATTGATGAGTGTTTAATTGATGAGGCCTAATAGGCCGAAATGTACATACAGAGATTGATTTTTCTCGATTTGTTTAGCCATACATTTAATAGGTATTCCCGCCTAATTCATTATTAATTAATTAATTTTCATAATTAGGTACGACTCCAATTAAACACTTATTCTCCAAAAATTATCGGCAAAAAGCCATTCTAAACAAACCTTGTTTACAACTTACTACATCGTCGTGTAATAAAAGTCACTAGAAGAGGAATGTTAACCTACTCTAAACAAATCATAAAAATCTAAGAAGTTCGTTTGGTGTTGGGGTTATGGGATCGGCCTGTCAGCTTGGCAGTCCGGTTTCAAATCACGCACAGGGCGGTCTTCCGATCTATAGCTCTGCTGATGAGGCCTAATAGGCCGAAATGTACATACAGAGATTGATTTTTCTCGATTTGTTTAGCCATACATTTAATAGGTATTCCCGCCTAATTCATTATTAATTAATTAATTTTCATAATTAGGTACGACTCCAATTAAACACTTATTCTCCAAAAAATTATCGGCAAAAAGCCATTCTAAAACAAACCTTGTTTACAACTTACCACATCGTCGTGTAATAAAAGTCACTAGAAGAGGAATGTTAACCTACTCTAAACAAATCATAAAAAATCTAAGAAGTTCGTTTGGTGTTGGGGTTATGGGATCGGCCTGTCAGCTTGGCAGTCCGGTTTCAAATCACGCACAGGGCGGTCTTCCGATCTATAGCTCTGCTGATGAGGCCTAATAGGCCGAAATGTACATACAGAGATTGATTTTTCTCGATTTGTTTAGCCATACATTTAATAGGTATTCCCGCCTAATTCATTATTAATTAATTAATTTTCATAATTAGGTACGACTCCAATTAAACACTTATTCTCCAAAAAATTATCGGCAAAAAGCCATTCTAAACAAACCTTGTTTACAACTTACCACATCGTCGTGTAATAAAAGTCACTAGAAGAGGAATGTTAACCTACTCTAAACAAATCATAAAAAATCTAAGAAGTTCGTTTGGTGTTGGGGTTATGGGATCGGCCTGTCAGCTTGGCAGTCCGGTTTCAAATCACGCACAGGGCGGTCTTCCGATCTATAGCTCTGCTGATGAGGCCTAATAGGCCGAAATGTACATACAGAGATTGATTTTTCTCGATTTGTTTAGCCATACATTTAATAGGTATTCCCGCCTAATTCATTATTAATTAATTAATTTTCATAATTAGGTACGACTCCAATTAAACACTTATTCTCCAAAAAATTATCGGCAAAAAGCCATTCTAAACAAACCTTGTTTACAACTTACCACATCGTCGTGTAATAAAAGTCACTAGAAGAGGAATGTTAACCTACTATAAACAAATCATAAAAATCTAAGAAGTTCGTTTGGTGTTGGGGTTATGGGATCGGCCTGTCAGCTTGGCAGTCCGGTTTCAAATCACGCACAGGGCGGTCTTCCGATCTATAGCTCTGCTGATAAGGCCTAATAGGCCGAAATGTACATACAGAGATTGATTTTTCTCGATTTGTTTAGCCATACATTTAATAGGTATTCCCGCCTAATTCATTATTAATTAATTAATTTTCATAATTAGGTACGACTCCAATTAAACATATATATATATATATATATATATATATATATTTACTTTGTTGTTAATTGTCATATTTCTTAATTTTCACCGGACATACATACATGCATACACACCAACTGCGCTTTTTATATGTATAGGTAAACCTCCGAATTTAGTTATGTCAGCTGAGGCTGTAGAATACGCCGGCCTGAACCTCTGCAAATTGTTAAGACCCCTCTACAATTGGGCTACCTGTTGGCTGTGATTGGTGACCCGTGATGCTTATGGACGGAATTCTGGTGTTTGAGCAGTCCATGACATGCATCACTATACTTTAGCACTTACTTGACAATTGGCTGGTAACCTCAAGCCCTAGCACCTATAGGATTGTCCGGACCATATTGTTCTTATGGCAAACTCTCCAACCCTTTTTATCATATATGTGTTAGAAGGTCTTGGTGTACTGGGAATGATGTTTAATGTCATCTAAAAAAATGTAAGAGAATATAAAAGTGACGTTGATTCTAATAGTAGTTGGTATCCTTAGAACAGGTCTGTAAAAGAGACTGTGGAAACTTAAGATCCGATGAAACATCGAGACCATTGAAACAACTGCACTGTAAAGATCAGCTAGAATACTTGTTGTCACTTAATCTTCAGGGAAAAGTCTCCTTTTAAAACAGGTGTGAAAACCTCTCGAGATGTAAAATAACGATAATAAGACGAATAAAAAGTGTAAGATCCCACTAAAATAGATTTGAAAGTAAACTGAATCCGATGCAACAGTTCTAGAACTGTATGGACTACTACCTTGTGGTCATCCCTCCCAGGTTCACACTGATTCAGTGTTTGAAAAAATATGAGTTTCAAAACTTTGAATAACCAACAAGAATGAATAAACAGAAAAGCCTTCGGCATAAAATAACCCAATATTTGACATGCCGTAAAAAAAACAGATAACCAATACCAACCAACCAACCAACCAACCAACCAAATTAGTGTACGTTTAATTTCCGATTAGAAAACAAGAGAAACTCATGAGAAACTAGATTCTATGAATTATGGACGTATACAAGTCTTTGTTTATAATATATTGGTCAAATTAAATTAAAAGCGAAAAAACAGTCTAGGTATGTCTAATATAGCCTCAAAATAAAACATAAAATTTAAAAAAAATCTATCTAAAATTTAAACTAAGAAAACACGTTCAAAACAATTAACAGTCTATTCAATATCAAAACATGAAAAACACAAAATCTGAAGGAAATGTAACCTACCTTAACATACAGTAAAAACACGTCCAAATATTTTAGGATCTATTTAACATATATATATATATATATATATATATATATATATATATATATATATATATATATAGTGTGTGTGTGTGTGTGTGTGTGTTGTGTGTGTGTGTGTGTGTGTGTGTGTGTGTGTGTGTTTGTCTGTGTGTGTGTGTGTGTGTCTATGAGAGAGAGAGAGATAGAGAGAGAGAGAGAGAATGGTGTCATGAGTTTCCGTGATAGTATTCAAACAAAAATTGAGAACTCAAACGTACATATTTGCGTATGTATTTATGCGTCAAGTTTTGTGTATATATTTGTGTACATAAAGAATATTGTAAATAAATAAATATATGAATACGTTATTCTATCTGAAATAAATTTATTTTGGCATTCTTGCCTATTCGAGTCTGATTGACAAATGGATAGTGCTTACATATCAGATCTAGTTCTGTGAAATGTAAAAATCATATCAGCCAGACCTGTTAAATAATTATTATCCCTTTGAAAATAAAACTTGAAGATGCAAAAGTGTCGAAATAGATTAACTTCTGATGAACTAAGGCATCCATATTATATATATATATATATATATATATATATATATATATATATATATGAAAATTTCCTTATGTCTCTCGATCTTAATCGATCTCGTCATGACCTAACGAGATCTATTAAGATAGAAACGGTAGTAGCCGATACTTTTTTTGCAATTATATATATATATATATATATATATAATATATATATATATATATATATATATATTTTGATTGGTTTAACTATATTTCATATATATATATATATATATATATATATATATATATATATATATATATATACATGTTTATACAATTGTTAAAACATTTTTTATCTATATGAAATTATATATACATAATTTTCATATATATATTCAACAATATATTCATATACATACATATATATACACCTATACCCACACGAACAGATACACAGGCATATATATATATATATATATATATATATATATATATATATATATATATATATATACCCAACTCTTTTCGTTGCATTTTCTTTGCAGTGTTCTTGATTAATTTTGCTTGACAAGTTAATGCCTAGCAACTGACATTTCCATAACAAATTCCGCATGAAAGTCTTTCTGCTGTCGCACAAAATAATTTTATCTTTCCCGCCGTTTTCCTTGAAGTTGGGAATCAGGTTAATCGAATTCATGATAACCATTTCGATTTCTCATTTATCAACTATTTCCATCTGAATCCTTTCCCACAGAGAAGAGTCGAATTTGTTAATAAATAATTACATCGCAATACGTTTTCTCAGCCAGAGAGAAATCATTTGGAAGTCCAGCGTTTTTGGCCTGTCACTCTGACCGCTCTGGCAATACCAGATGAAAAGAAAAACGCTGAAAATATATGTATCTGACTGGTGTTAAAATCCTTGTTGCCATTGTAAGGGTTCAGCTGTTCTGTTCTGTAGAGTTGGTAATCCTAGTCTGTAGGTTTCTCTGGAATATATAAGTCCAAGTATGTAGTGAGTTGGTAATCCAAGTCTGTAAGTTTCTTCTGGTCTTAATCACAGGAAGAAAGTCCAACCAGCAATTTATTTGAGGACAGTTACAAACGATCTTAAATGCTTTCTATCCCCGTCTCTTATGGGTCAATTTTCACCGGAAATTAACTTCATAAATAGAAGTGAGGATTTTACGTACATCTTATACCCCCAGTTAAGTTGCACACCTCATGTGGTGTAATGGTTAGCAAACTAGATTAGCAGAGCATTATCGGTGAGTTCGATTCTCACTGTGAGACCCATACTTCTGGCCTTGTGTCGCGTCAAAGCTACGCTTAACAAATAACTATACCCCAGCTAAGTCCAACGACTGGAATTTATTTCTCTAGTTTTTTCATGGAATAATTTCTAAACAAATCTTATTTTTGTTCGAGTGGGAATGAGGATATTGTCCCCTTCATTTCCATAAGAAAAGCTAAATGAAAATATAATAAGAGTATGAATCAATGATAAATTTTTAAAATGATTAAAAAATAAAACAAATTAATAACGAGTAAAACATAATAAAAAGGAAATAAAATACACTTAAAGGAAAAAATACAAAAATAGCAAAAATAAACAACTTATAAAAGAATATATAAAGAATAAAAGATATAAAACAAATGTATAGAAAAATATTTTCTATATATAGATATAGATAACAGATTTATTTTTAAGCTTTTAAAACCCGGGTAACGCCGAGTAGTTCCGTTAGTATTTAATTATTTTGACTTGTTAAGATCCAAATACTTTCAATTCTAAATCCTCACTCCCAGATTTTGGTCTGTAGGAATATCCACGCTAAGTTACCTCCATGATCCGCGGACCTAACCAAATAACTTCAAGAAGAACATATATATATATATATGGGTGTGTGTATTTGGGCAGCATTCTTTCATCTATAGGTGTAGAATACAAAAGACACATCTCCTGTTTAACAATTTTTTTTTTTATTATTTCGAGTTTTCTGGACAACTTTTTAATGTTTGATTGGAATGCCTATAACACCTTTCTCATCAATTCTTCTCCTTCCAGCCTCCACATTAATCTAATTTTTTAAATACTGGAACACATCACCCCTGATGATGGCACTTCGAAGAGCCGAAAGTACTCGGGACCTGATCTTTGGTGGACTTATCCACGAATTCCAACCAAACATTAGAAATCTGGCCAGAAAACTCGAAAAGATCAAAAATAAAATTGTTAAACAGATGTGTCTTTTGTTTAATTCTACATGTATATATATATATATATATATATATATATAGAGAGAGAGAGAGAGAGAGAGAGAGAGAGAGAAATAAAATATATCAGTGATCTGAAGAAGCTCTTGAGCATGCTCTCGAGTGGAAATGGTCCATAATCACGATACCCATGGTATTTAAGGCCTTTTTATTCCCAAATAACTTTGCTCTGTTTACAATAATTAAACATTGAGCTCTCATACGGAACCTGAACTCTACAACAAACTACGGTAAAGAATTAGGACCCACCTGAATCACCCTGTACCAAGAAACTTGGTACCAAACCAAAGTATATATAATATATATATATATATATATATATATATATATATAATTTTTCTCTCCTCCCTCTCATTTTTCTCTCTTTATCATCACGTTGCACCCATAAGTCATGGAGCCGCCACTCCACAAAACCTTATTTCTTTTTGTTTGTTTTTCATAGCTCGGAATCACCGTTGACCTCTAGACTGTCAATCACATCTCTTGCTGTCTCTCTACATTGCGGCCCCCAATGTCCCGCACCGAGCAACATCCATCAACCTATTATATTACAATAACATAACCTCCAACACTCAGGTGACTTCCAGAGTTACCATTAGCAACCAGGCTCGTCGGATTTTGTGCATGTACGAGGAATATTACAGGCCGAACTTAATCCCCTGCCAACATATCCAACAAACACAACACTGTCATGTTCAGCCGCAGCACGAACAACAACCTAGAAAGTCTCTTGGATGACGTGGCATGTCACATAGCCACCATTATTCAGGGGAATGGAGGTGATACACATTAATAATTGAAGGCCAATACAATGCACATAAAAAATAAAAACAAAGAGATCTTTTTTTGTCTTATCGATTTCAAAGTAAACTTTATCTTCAGAGACGATTTTCGGAAATAGACGCGTTTTTTTTGTTTTTTTTGTCGTTATAAAAGAAATTAAAAAGAATTTAAAAAAATAAAAAAATACATTTTTAGAAAATATTTGAAAATTAAAAAAAAAAATGTTTAATTTAAAAAAAAAAATAACGACAAAACAAAACGCGTCCATTTCCGAAAATCGTCTCTGAAGATAACTTTTACTTCGAAATCGATAAGACAAAAAAATATCTTTTTGTTTTTATTTTTTATGTGCATTGAATTGTCCTTCAAATCATTAATATATAATAACATAATTAACAATGCTTCAAGCAAATTACCAATTACTTTTACATTAATAATTATATTCCTCTAATTTCTACATTTTGCATATTATATGGTTTACTATATCTATGAATAAAGATTACATTCCATCCCAATGTTAAAAGATTGGCTAGTCAACTCAAAAGTATAAAAAAGAAAATAGTCTGACTGGAGACATCTGTTCTGTTTAATAGTGTCTCTGTGGTTTTCAAATCTAGCTTGCTAAACATTACACCACATGTAAGTATTATAATTGATATAGAAATAAATGGAATAGACTCTCTTGAAATGAAGATAGAGAAAGAGATTTTTTTTTTAAAGAATTTATGTGCTTAATGATATTTTGCTTTTTACTTTTTTAACACACATTTGTCGTATGCTCTCTTTAAAAAAAACAGTCAAGTAATCATATACAGTCATCTTGAAATCTTCGCCATTTTCATTGTTCTTCTATTATTGAGTGTGTGTCTACGTGCACGCACGTGTTTGTGTGTATGTGTGCGTGTGTGTGCATGTGTGTGTATATGTGCATGTGCGTGTGTATATGTGCATGTGAGTGTGTTTACGAATGTGAGTATGCGGCGGCGTTTATTTTGTTGGTTTATGACGCCTTGAAGACAAAGACTATACCTGAATTTCAAACACAAGAAAAAACCTGTGAGTCTCAAATCTATAAACTTTCAAAGATTAGTTTTTTTTTTTTTTGGGGGGGGGGGTTATTTTGTATTAATCTTTTCATTGCACATAAGTCGTGTTAGCTTGTCTAGTTGCATTTAAACACGTATACGTATGCATCCACATAAACACACTCACACACACACACACACACACACACACACATATATATATATATATATATATATATATATATATATAGTGTTGTTATGGGTCCAATGGGAGGAAATTAGATATTTTATAAAAAAGAAGGTCCGCAAAATGGATTATGTTTTTTTGTATTTTGTTTTTTTTTAATTATTTTACATTTGCGACACGCGTTTCAGATCTTCTAATATCTTCTTCAGGCATTAATTAACCATATTCTGTCCGAAAATGAATTTGTACATGCATATATATATATACAAGTATCTAACCCATCCCTTCCTGTTCGGTGGGAGTGGAGTATTTCATTTTTAATATCTGTGTTTCTATTATGTAGATCATATTTGCCTGTGTAATAAAGCTATTGTTGTGTGTATGTATGTGTGTGGTTAAGTCCGATTTAGTTCAGGTTTGTTTTTATCTATGAAATGTTTTTCTTTAATTAGGAGTAAAGTATAGTCATCAGTTTGGTATATTGGCATCACCTTAAAATGTCCCTGATTACATTCAAAAATATGTTTCGATACATATAAGTTTCTATTTTTAGCTAATCTAATGCTGCTTTTGTGTAGTGAGATACTTTTATTTAGTGATTATGTGTAACCAATGTATATTTTCTAGCAGTTTGTGCATTTTATTATGTAAATTACATTTTCTGAAGTGCAGTCAGAATTTCTGTTTATTTTGAATATTGTGTGAGCGTTTTTGAATGTATAGAATGTTCCTTCTATGATTATATTACACACTCCACATCACCTGTTTCCGCATTTTGAGACACCCTGTGCAGTGTGTATCCCATATATATATATATATATATATATATATATATTATATATATATATATATATATTCACACACATACACCTACATATATACATATACATGTGTGTGTGTGTGTGCGTGTATGTGTATGTGTGGGATGAATGTGTGTAAATGTGTGAGTGGGAATGTATGTAAAAAAGAACATCAGTCTTCATACTTTTGTATGTACGTATTTATGTATAATTGCTTAAGCTTATATGACTATATAATATATATATATATATATATATATATATTATATATATATATATATATATATATATATATATATATATATATATATATATTTTGAATGAACAATTATATATACGTGTATATAGATATACGTGTGTGTATTTTCATAAAAATATCACCTTCATAAATATTCCTAATTCATGCACATAAACACACAGACTCACAGATACATAGACACACACAAACACCCACACACACCCCACACCCCCCCATATATATATATATATATATATATATATATATATATATGCTTTTATGAAAGTAGATAAAAAGGAAAATAATGACTTATTGATCAAATATATACTGTGCTCTAATGTATATTTATATATGTCTGCATTTATATGTATATATAAACATAAATATATATATATATATGTATATATATATACATATATATATATATATATATATATTATTATACATATATATTGAGAGTATAATTGTGTTTGTTTGTCTGTATGTATATATATATATATATATATATATATATATATATATATATATACAGAGAGAGAGAGAGAGAGAGAGAGAGAGAGAGAGAGAGAGAAATACAGTCTATTTCGTGCTTTATATTGAGCACTTGAGTAAATAAGATTGTGTATTTATTTGCTTGGTGGATTTAATAGTAACTGCGGTATATATATATATATATATATATATATATATATATATATATATATAGAGAGAGAGAGAGAGAGAGAGAGAGAGAGAGAGAGAAAGAGAGAGAGGAGAGAGGGGAGTGAGAGGGAGAGAGACACACACACAAACACAATTATATAAACAATATATATGTGTGTGTGCGGCCGTGGGTGTGTGTGTATGTATGTATATGTGTGTGTGCGCCCGCGTGTGTGTGTGTGAGTGTGTGTGTGTTACTTAGTGATCACCTACGCAGTTGACTTAACGTTCCCGTGCCCTTTGATCATTGCCGCTCGCCCACTGTCGGTACCTTTACTAAAAGCAACAGCCAAGAAAGATGGAAAATTACGTAATCGTTATTTCATATTACTTTCAACTAAATACGTTTGAAGGCGGAGTATACAGAGAGTCTCCCTCTTTGTGTGACTCTAGCGAACTTCTATTAGAATAATTGATGAAACGGATCGACCGCTCTTCGGGTGGGACTTCAAGCGACGTTCCTACTGGTCGTTTTAAAAGGACATGATGTCTTATTTCCTACTGTTATTTCTCTTGCTATTCATTCGCAACCTTTGAGCTAACAGCTGCTAGGGATACCCGCATGGATAAGACAGAAAACCAGACAAAAAACTGCATGCACTGAGGCTACGCTGAAACCTCGAGGAACATTGGTAAATATTCTAGTGAGTCCAGTCTATTTTTAATATTAGGTGATCATGAAATCTCTTTTTTTGTCTATTGCGTTGCTTCAATTCGACGAAAGATGAAAGATGAAGAGATGGCGATGAGTCACATATCATGATAAAGGCACACCTACTTGTGGCATTGGCTACTAACCCCAAAGACAGCGAGATTAGCCAGCTTCGCGAAAGTGATCAGGTATGTTGTTTTCAAAGTAAAAAAAAAAACGAGCGAAAGAAAGAAACAAAAAACAAAACAAACAAAAAAAGAATTAGAAGGAAAAGCGAAAAGAAGAAGGAAGCAGAAGTTGCGAAAGAAAGAAAGAACAAAACAAACAAAAAAAAAGAAAGAAAAAACGTTAGAAAGAAAAAAGAAAGTGGTTGCAAAAAAAGGAAAGAAATACAGAGAAAGGAAATCCTAAAAGCAAAGGAAGTTTTCAAAAATGTGTAGTTTGTGACACAAAATCACCTGTATTCTGTAGGTCTATGCCAATATTCCAATATCCTGTTCTATTTTGAAAGAGTGTAAACTAAATTTTATGAAACATTATCATACAATGACATTTTATTGAACCAATTTATCTTTTAAATTTGGTTTATAACCTCAAATATAAACTCAGTTCTTCACTACAAAAATCATAAACAGGTGACACAAAAACAGGTATGAATAATGCTGAGCTTAGAGGAATAATTGTAAGGTTCATCAAAATCTTCAGTTTGATTTTAGAATAATTAGCACAAAAATAAAGAAATATATATTTTATGTTGTTATGTAATATCTTACTGATGAGGATGTGGGAGGCCATGGTCTGTTTCCTTGTCCACCAGGCCTAAAAGAAAAGAAAAGAGGTTATCAAATCAGAGATATAATAAAAGTATGTTCAACTATTCAAAGATCGAATTCTATATTCAGTAGTAATGGGTCAGCGAGTCTAGCTGTCAAACCATTTATAATGACAAACGATGACACCGATAGACTTTGGAAAGCTTTATTCTACTTAAGATAATTGGTGCACTTATTAAGAGTCTATATTGTCTAGTATTCCCTACACAGTTCTCCAAAGGGGAGGTAATCATAAAATATGGGAAGTAACTCTTAATTACTTATTACACTATTACATCATGATGGGAGGCCACAGGTACGACATGACACAATGTAACAAGTATCAGACATCTGCCGAGGATTAAACTCGCTATTCAGTAGTATATGGATATGTGAGACTAAATTGCTAATCATTAAACTACGATAGGGCATCCTTGCATTTACCCAACGCGTTTACAACGGGTAGAGTGTGGCACAAGGTGGCAAGTATGCGGCATAAAGTGAAGATTAAATTCAAGATTTAGTAATAATGGATCCATATGGGTGTTCTATCGTAGTTTAATTGTTAGCAAGTTAATTACGCCACGATGGGGGACCCATGTTTGCTTTAATCTATGCACATAATACTGTTAAGTTTTTAAGGGCCAGAATTGGCCAGTTGATTCTAGGTAGAGAGTCCTCCGATTTAAATCCTTTGGTAAACCTCTCAGGTAGAGGTTCCTAGGTTCTTTCGTCGATGCTTGCGAGTAGACTGAGAAAGAATCAGCGCTTAAGTAATATATCAGCTACGCAGTATTGCCAGCGATTGGCTAAGGAATAGACCACATGATCTCGCCTAGTCTATAAATATAGGCCGGGAACCAGCCCACACCTTATATGAAAAGAAAAAAGGGCACCTCACGTGGTGTAATTGTTAGCAAGCTCGTTTCGCAAACCATTGTTAGTGAGTTCGATTCTCATTGGGCGCCCCATACTTCAGGCCTTGTGCCATATCTAAGCTAAGCTTAGTAAATAACTATATGAAAAGAAAATCCAACAAATACCAGCTCTGATATATCCCCTTTTAACTAGCGCTAGACAAAGGAGATTGTTTTGGCATCTTGTGTGGAGTACCACATCTCCGTACTTTACCGCACAGATCTTTGTGCTACTCATACGCTGAGTTGGCGAGGGCCGGTATCGAACCAGGAACCTTGTGGTTCCTAGTCGGACGCTCTACCGACTGAGCTAAACCGGCCCTAGACCAACAAATAGCCATAAATTCGCTCAATACCAATGTCTCCTATTGGTCAGCGCAAACCATACCATTATTGTTTTACACAGAAACTATAGCAAGAAGAATACGAGTCAACATTTAGAATAATACTGATTCGTATACATTCACATTTAATGAATACATAAATAGACCGCCCTGTCGGCTGGGGCGTTAGAATGCACCGACTGCACCTCTGCAGAGGGGTAAGACTCCCCCAATGGGGCCACCTGTTGGCCGAGGGTGGCGACCCGTGATGCTTAAGGATAGAGCCCAGGTGGATGAGCAGTTCATGACATGCAATACTCCACTTTGGCCCTATCTTGGGCTAGACGGGCGGTCGGAGAGGCCCCCTCCGATCAATCGGCTGGTCACGTCAAGCCCTAGCACCTATATGATTTTCCCAACCCTATTGCCTTTATGGCAAGCCCCAACCCCTTTTTATCATATGGGTGCTAGAAGGCGGTGGCTGCGGGTCTACATGTCCTGGGAATGATGTTAAACTCTATCTGATGGTGAGGTTCCAGTTTTGGAGGTTTGGGGAATGTGGAGCACCCCTTCATCACCATTGCTCCCTGCTCCACTCTGACCCGGAGTGGTAGTACCTGTTAGGGTCCCATCTATGGGTTAAATAGAAAAATGTATTTATAAAAAAAAATGTATTATCCATTAAGAATTGATTTATTTCAAAACTTTATTGGCATTAAATGACCCACTGAGGTTGATATGCCGTAAAACAAAACAAACAAACAAACAAACAAACAAACAAACATAAATAGATAACAAGTTTAAAAGTGTTCAGTCTCGTATTCATGATTTATTTGTTAAACAATTCCTTATTGTCAAAGAAGAAAGGGAGATGTTGAATGACAAACTCAAGACATTACTTAAGAATTAGAAACGCTATATAATACGATAGATAGCCACTCACAGAAAATAACTACTGTGCTGCACACAATTATTTGAACAAGCAGATACATTGCTCATCAAATGCCAGTATATACAAGGTGTGTCAAAAAAGTATCGACATTTTTGTACTTTTTAACACACCTTGTATTCTGTAAAAAAAAATAACGTTCCTTTCATTGTTCATTTCTATCTTGGGAAATACAGCTTCAAACTCGGCACTTTTATGACACACGTTGTGCATATATATATATATATATATATATATATATATATATATATATATATATATATATATATATATACGACTATCCTGCTGAAGTCCCGGTTTCGATTTCTGTCGGAGGGAAATCGTTAGTATATATCGCTGATGAGACAATAAAGTTGAAACAGTCTGTACGATATTCTACACACCGAGTAATTCTTTTCGAAATTCACTTGTCATTGTCATTATTATCTTCTATAATTATCGAATTTTATGCGATATGCGCATTGTAATTGCCTTCAAGCAATATATATATATATATATATATATATATATATATATATATATATATATATATATAATGGGGGAGGTAAGGCATTCGTACATATTTTTAATCTATTGTATTTCCAACAAATGAATAAACATATTTTTCATATAATTAACTATACACAGATTCATAGTAACTAAATATGTATAGAAACAGAATGAAATTGATTTAATAGAAATGAACCCTATTTATCCATTTTAATGGGTGAAAAAGTCCCCTTAATTGTAACGAACAGTCATAATTTTCTAGGAAAAAAATTCACAAATTTCCCTTTTTTTTGGGGGGGGAGTATTTTTGAGAATATCCCAGCTATGGGTAAAATAGTGACACTACTGTTCTTATACAAAAATAAATTTAGTATTAAATAACCGAAGAAGGTCGATATGCTATTTTAAAAAGAAACTAATACCAAACGATTTATGAAGAATATTTTTTTAGAAAGTGTAAAATAATTTTAAAAATAGTTCAGTTTTTTCACTGTCTGTTTTTTTTTTTTTTTTTTTTTTTCAATAATATATTTTCCGCGATAAATAACACATAAAGTGTTGACACGCCGTTAAAAAAATAAACCAAACCAACTGAAAGTTTGAATAAGAACAATTTACCTGTTTTATTTACGCTCCAAACAGAAAATAATTCTACCAGATCCTGTATCTCTTAATGATTTTAATGTCAACAGTCTAAAACATATTTTTGGTTTAAACGGAACCGACTCTCGGTTACCCGAAACATACAGAGTTTATTTCAGATTGTAATCACGAAATGAGAGAAACTGGTTTTATCTTTATTTTCTAACAAATCTGATTAAGAAGAGAAGAGTGTTTTCTTTTTACTTGTTTGATTTCCTTTGGAAGTGTACTGCTCCTTGAGTTTAAACTATTTTCGTTCCTTCTTGCTTAACTAATTGAGATGAATTGACGAGATATCTCAAGAGATGTTTATTGTCTTCCTCCTTATGGACTTCTGATTCGAGGAGTAATGAGTTAGAATCGGGTAGAAAATCAAAACCATTTGAAGATGGTGACGAAATCAAATGGAAGTAATTCCCGCCCCACGGCGACCGGCGACATATTGCCAGATTTTTCTTTATCCGAGTTCTTGTCATACAAATAAGGATTCCAATGATTATTCAACACATTTTGAAGATGACGTTGAATTCAATAAAACCAGGTTTTTTTCTGTTGAAGCTAACAAGTTTCTTTCAACAAAAATATGCGTCGGGTGAAAATGTTTAAATCAACATTGTCTTTATCTCTAAAGTTTGTTGACACAAAAAAACAGCGCATTATTAAAAGTATATTGAAAAACAACAAAGCAAGAATACTTTCCATCTGCTAATAAAGAAAATCCTTTTCTTTTTAACTCTATCTGAACCCGTGAATTCAAATCCAAGGTCAGAATGTAACAATCACATCACATGTTTAACAATCACTATCCTTTCTTTGTTTAATTTTGGCATTATCATAGTAGGGAAATAGAGAAGTTTTGAAAAATCAACGGAAAAATCTTAAGTCCGGATCACCAAGTTGATAAATTAAAATGGTCTTATCTGCGTTATTCGGACTATTGTCCCCATCTTCATTGTTATTTGTACAACATTTCGGCCGATATGCCCTCCGGCTTTCTTCAGGTATTTCATGTCGGACTCGGGAACCTTCTCGGACTCGGGAACCTTCTTTTTCGAACTCGGGAACTTTCTTGTCGTAATCGGGAGCCATCACGGAACTTTGAACCTAACCCTTTATTTAGTTCATCACGGAACTTTGAACTTAACCCTTTATTTAGGGTTAGGTTCAAAGTTCCGTGATGGCTCCGGATTACGACAAGAAAAGTTCCTGGGTTCGAAAAGAAGGTTCCCGAGTCCGAGAAGGTTCCCGGGTCCGACAAGAAATACCTGAAGAAGGCCGGAGGGCACATCGGCCGAAACGTTGTACAAATAACAATCAGAGAGATTAAAATGGGATTCCACATGCAGATCCGAACGGAGACAGTGTGACTGGCCTTCCTTTGCCCCATCTGAAGTTAATGAAAAGCGATTAGGATTAGATTAGATATAAGAATGTTTAGTAGATTGGGAGGTTAACATTGCGAGTGACTGACAACATGTAAGTACGTAGGTTGTCTGACCGGAAGAAGGAGTATTTATGTAGGCGCAGGCTTTTGGACAGAAGTAATGCGGGGTCTACACGAAGTTAGGTGAATGCCATGGGTCTTGAGAGAATGCGATATTACTAGTCCGAATCTGGGAGTTTACGGTTCGCAGTTAGTTAGTCAGCAGAGGCTAGCAGTGAGCTAAGTTAGTTCGTCCGATCTAGGAGCCCATTCGAGCAGAAGGGATGTCTGTCTCTGCTACACTTCTCCCACGAGCTTGTGGATCGAAATATATCCGGGGAAAAGAAAAACTTATACCGGTAAATTTCTGTATCCGTATTGTTAATGCAAGTAGCCGAATGAGATGAAAAGAGCACGAGACACCACAGACTGTGGAAACAATTCGATCCACAGAAAGAGCAATGACATCTAGTGAATGGATGAGCCCTAGAATATGTCGGTACCACATATATAGATGCAGTACCCAGATATACAACATATGATTTAACGATACAACAATTCCTGATTTGGTACCACGACTATAAATCATGTCATATCAACCTTCGTGGGATATTTAATGCCAAAGTCATACTCTGAAGCAATCCTTGTAGTAGGAAAATAGCCCCACTGTAGTGGTACTATTTTACCCATTGCTGGGACGATAAGGGGGGTTTGGATTTGGGTGTTAACATCTCCCGAAAGGGTTGCCTTCACTATGCCTTTGTCATTAGACTGATTCCTCTTCTTAAGTGCTAATCAAAACTTCAAGTGTGATATTGTAACGGTTATCATTGTAGGAAATAGAAACAAATTAGTCTAGTATTTGTAGCGTAATTGAAATTGGACGAGCAGAATCCAAACCCCCACGAACAAAGTGCATCCGGATATGTTTGACCTATGTGAGGGAGGGGGCGAGTGGACACGGATATTTGAACTCGCTACCTCCTCGTCGCTGAAATACTGTTGGCAGTAACCCGGATATAAACAGTATTGACGTGTACTTAAAATGCTGGTGAATATTGAAGTTCTAAACGGGCAATGCCAGACCAGAGTAAGAAGCCCGGATGTACATAATAACTGTGTATTTAAGAGCCTGTTCTGCCAGACCGAGGGAGAACGATAGAAGGAGTTTTGCTGTTAAGAAAAGAGTCGTACTTTTGTGAGAGATTGTTGCTGACTAAGGACTTTGTCAGTTGGGAGAATATATATGTCGGGCTTGACTGTGCCCCCCACCGAGTTTACTTTCATCATTTTATTTCGTTCGTTAGAGTATTTTAGCGTGATTTATAGATCCTCGTCGGATAAGTGAAATAATCAAGCAGGCGTGTGCATAATGGTTAGAGTCGTAGGAAATGGACTCGTTGACGCTAGTTCAAATCCTGGAAAACGCTGTTTGAATTCACATATCACTAATACCCTTGGGAAAGGTATGAACCCAACTATACTCCCTCCGTCTATGGGTAAATAGTAAGACAGACTGGGCTCTTTAACCTTAGTTAGGCAACCTGTCTAGGAGAAGGAAAATCCTGAATTCAACCTGTTAGAATTCCGCTTAGGAAATTGACCTTGTGTCGCATCGTGCTCGTGCGAAGGGGTTGGTAAAAAAAATACATAAATAATCAAATAGTGCAAACAATCTGCGTCATTTGTTTGGTTTAGTTTCTTTGTTTAATGGCATATCAACATTTGTGGGTTATTTAATGCCAAAGTCATCCTTGTAGATGAACAGTTGCGCTATCATTTAACCCATAGCTAGAAGCATGAAGGGATTCATACTTTTCCCAAGGGTATTATCCCGATAATGAACGTAATAGCGTGAGTCGAGTTCGAACCCACTTTCGACGATGTCACAGTCCAGCTAGTTAGACACTACGGCACGGGGATTCCTTCGTCATATTTTACAGTTATATAATTTTAAATGTATACACAATGTTACTATTCATATAATATTACACGGTATGTTGGCACATTGAAACGCTATACTCAAACACAGACAGGTCAGAGGATCGCACCCAGGAGAAAATAATAGTTACTAAACGCTGTTGACCCTATGTCTACGCTATTCTAACATTTATATATATATATATATATATATAGAGAGAGAGAGAGGAGAGGAGAGAGAGAGAGAGAACGAGAGAGAGACAGACAAACAGACAGACAGAGAAAGAGAGAGACAGAGGGAGAGACAGCAATAGACCTTTTACTATTCTCCCGGATGAGTATTGTGTAATATACATGGATAATATAGTGCCATACTCTTATATTTTAAATTTTAAACTTGCTCTGCTCTCAAAGCATTGAGCACTTTTCTCTGCAAGGCCTTTTTTTATTTACTGTCATTCATTATATCATAGCATAGCATATCTTATCTCTCCCTCTCTCTCTCTCTCTCTCTCTCTCTCTAATATATATATATATATATATATATATATATATATATATATATATATATATATATATGATCTCAACTCCTTGCCATATGAGTTCTCTGGTGTGAGAATTTGGTTATCGGTCGTACATTAAGCTCAAAATGGCAAGGCTCTTCTATAAGCAGGATGTCAGCCCTCTAACGACTGTAACATACCTACCTATGTACGTATTTATCAGTTGAAATCAACCACTTCTCTGCAGATGGCGAATTCAGTTGGGTGTCTATCCCGGTCGAAGGTAGCTTCCAATGTCTAACCACACTGAGGAGACGGGGATACGTCAAAACACGATGTCTGTAGATGACAATATATATATATATATATATATATATATATATATATATATATATATATATATATGATTTTTGGATGTTTGTTTTTAGAAGCATTGTTGCATAAAGTATATATTATATTTTTGCTTGAAGGCAATTACAATGCATGTATCGATATTTTTTTATAGAAAATGAACTTGACAAGTGTATTCCCGGCAAAGGATTCCTCGATGTGTAGAAACAGTCTGTACGATGTTCCACACACCGAGCGATCCTTTGCCGGCATTACACTTGTCAAGATCATTTTCTATAAAAAGTATCGAATTTTATGCGATACATGCATTGTAATTGCCTTCAATCAAAATATAATATAATATATTATATATATATATATATATATATATTAGTGTGTGAGTGCTAACGTGTTTGTGTATGTGTTTTTTTGCGCGCGCGCGCGTGTGTGTGTGTGTGTGTGTGTGTGTGTGTGTGTGTTGTGTGTGTGTGTGTTTTGCTATGTCATGCACCGATCTTCCGTGCTTTCCACCAAGAAAAATTCGGTGGGAAGAATTCTTTTTCATACAAATGAAATCCTTCTCGAACACACATACATTATGTATAATTACGTTTAATTTTAACTGCGCATAAGAGTAAGCACTTTCTTCACCCATAACGTTAACACTCATCTCCACGCACCCCACGCACACATACACACAGACACATTCAGAGCAAACATACTTCTTGTCTAAACAAAATTCTCAATTCAATATTCTGATGAAAATGTTGAGAAAGCGGCCATGAATATTTTAAGACTCCCGATCAATTCTCCCCGATTTGGGCAAAACTTTGATTAAAAGCAAAATCAATATTTAATTTCACTATTCAGTATCATTTTAAATTGAATAACTTTTCGCAGATTCACACTTTTACTATTACAAAATTTTTTTTGACACGTTGGGCAAAAGTCAGTTAATATTCAGATTATTCAATGAATTCGCCTATATTTTTAAACTGTTCGCTGAACATCAGTTCAGTTATATATATATATATATAATATATATATATATATATATATATATATATATATGTGTGTGTGTGTGTGTGTGTGTGTGTGTGTGTTTATATATATAAATATATACATATATTTGAATCCATATATATGTATATATATATATAATTCATAGGTAATCAAATTATACTGAACTTCTATTTTACACAATCTCCCTTTAAGTATTCTCATGTTATTGCATACACAACCTCACCAAAGGTACTGTTCCCTGGAGGTAATAGCAAATCCTTACTCCTTTCACTTCGCAATAACTATTCAAATTAAATAGATATTTGCGTAGGCTTTCCACTATATATATATATATATATATATAATATATATGTGTGTGTGTGTGTGTGTGTGTGTGTGTGTGGGTGTGTGAGTTGATCAATATATGTGTCTCTATAAGATCCTTAATTCCACACTTGAAGGTGAATTTTTGTAAATGCACATATGCTTTAGAGCAATTTTCTATGCAAATACTTTTCTTATTTGCTATCCTTCATTATATATATATATATATATTATATATATATATATATATATATATATATTATATTATATATTATATATATATATAAAATGAAATAAAACCGAATTGAATCGTAGTAGTAAATATTGAATAATGCTTAATATGTACTTGTCAAACCGGTTTAGGGAACAAAATCAATGACAGAAATTATCAACGCAGGTTGCACCGAAAAGATCATCAATCAGACTGAAATTATAACTCACTACGTCAAAGGCGGTCGTCTAAATGATTTTAAATTCTTTTCAAAAAGTGTTCGCCTACAAATTGTATGAACCATATTACTAATACCAAAAATCTATTCAGTTCTCAGAAAATAGTGTTGTGATATTCTGCACACTCATATATATATATATATTAATAAGTCATCCACAGACACGTGTTTCGGCATATCATGCCTCTTCAGTGTGGCTAGACACAACTATCCTTGGGTAGAGTTCGAACTCAGACTGACCGCATGGTAGTCCGATATCTTATCCCCTCGCCCACTGACAGCTGATGTTTTTAAACTATTAAATACATAGGAATGTATGTATCATTCGGTCACTGAGAGATCAAATTTCCGGAAAATGATCATTGCTTATTTGCTTAGTAGTGAGAGTTAATTTATCCTTAGTAGTGAGAGTTAATTTATGCTTAGAGTATATATATATATATATATATATAAGACCATCAGTCCCTGCGTTCTAGTACATATATCATAAAAATGGTTGGGGAGTTTTGCATGTCATGGACTACCCAACCGTCATGATTCCATCCTTAAGCATCACTAGCTGACTTACCTGATATTCCTTTTTTATTGAAATAGTAATTAATACAAATGACTGATGTAATAAAAAAAAAACAAATAATGTTTCTTTGTTCTTGTATCATAACCTTTTTTCTTATTTCGCTGGATGGAAAAATTATTACTTTGAGAAACTTCCAAAAATAATCACTTTCTTCCTTCTTGTATCATAGTTTGCTTTTTTTTTCTTATTTCGAGTGATGTAAAAAGTCCCTCAAAATAAGGGTTTTTTTTTACACTACTCGAAATAAAAATAACAATAATAGAAGAAATAGAGAAAAAATCATTTTACACCCCTCGAAATAAAAAAAAAAGTTGGGGTATTAGGAAAAAGACAGATAATCTTTTACACCCGTCAAAATAATGATTTTTACAATACTCAAAAAATAATACAAGAAAAAGAAAACAAATAATTGTATCCTCTTGAAATAAGGAGTGAAAAATCTGTTTCTTTACCCTCGTGTAACATACTTATTTTTTATTTCAACGTGTGTAAAAAGTCCTTTTATTCGAGGGGTGCAAAAATGTTCTCTTTCTTTTTCTTTTCATTTTTGTATCATTGCTTTTTTCCTATTGCGATTGTTGTAAAAATCCCCTTATTTCAAGAGGATAAAATTATTTGTTTCTTTCTTTTTGTATCATTTTTTTTGAGTATTGTAAAAATCATTATTTCGACGGGTGTAAAAATTATCTGTCTTTTTCCATGTACCTCAACGTTTTTACTTTATTTCGTGGGGTGTAAAATTATTGTTTTCTTTATTTTTCTATTATTGTTATTTTTATTTCGAGTAGTGTAAAAAGACCCTTATTTCAAGGGGAGTCAAAACTGTCTCCTTTTTCTTCTTCTCACGATGCTTTTTCTTATTTCGAGTGGTGTAAAAAATCCCCTTTTCCGAGAAGTGTAAAAAACGTTCTATTTCTTTGTTCTAGCGTCTTTTTTACACCACTAAAAAAAATTTTTTCAGTGGTGTAAAAAAGACGCTTATTTCGTTAGGTGAAAAAAATTTCTTTCATTTTTCTTCTATTATTGTTGTTTTTATTTCGAGTGATATAAAAATCCCCTTTATTCCGAGGAGTGTAAAAAAATGTTCTATTTTTTGTTCTGTCATTTTTTCAGTGGTGTAAAAAAGACGCTTATTCGTTAGGTGTAAAAAGATTTATTCTTTTTTCTTCTATTATTGTTGTTTTTATTTCGAGTGGTATAAAAATCCCCTTTATTCCGAGGAGTGTAAAAAATGTTCTATTTTTTGTTCTGTCATTTTTTTCAGTGGTGTAAAAAGACGCTTATTTCGTTAGGTTAAAAAGATTTCTTTCTTTTTTCTTCTATTATTGTTGTTTTTATTTCGAGTGGTATAAAAATCCCCTTTATTCCGAGGAGTGTAAAAATGTTCTATTTTTTTGTTCTGTCATTTTTTTCAGTGGTGTAAAAAAGACGCTTATTTCGTTAGGTGTAAAAAGATTTCTTTCTTTTTTCTTCTATTATTGTTGTTTTTATTTCGAGTGGTATAAAAATCCCCTTTATTCCGAGGAGTGTAAAAAAATGTTCTATTTTTTTTGTTCTGTCATTTTTTTCAGTGGTGTAAAAAAGACGCTTATTTCGTTAGGTGTAAAAAGATTTCTTTCTTTTTTCTTCTATTATTGTTGTTTTATTTCGAGTGATATAAAATCCCCTTTATTCCGAGGAGTGTAAAAAATGTTCTATTTTTTTGTTCTGTCATTTTTTCAGTGGTGTAAAAAGACGCTTATTTCGTTAGGTGTAAAAAGATTTCTTTCTTTTTTCTTCTATTATTGTTGTTTTTATTTCGAGTGGTATAAAAATCCCCTTTATTCCGAGGAGTGTAAAAAATGTTATATTTCTTTCTTCTTCTATCATTGTTTTTTTTATTCCTGTTTTATGTTATGTTTTTTATTCGTTTCATATATTGCGTAGAAATGAAAGCAAATCTGTAATTCCCTTCAAAAGTGCCCAAAATAATCTTTTTCCATTGTTCTAATTTATTTTCAAATATTTTAGTGAAAAATTGATTTTTTTTAAAAAGCTATTCACTTCCTCTCGACACAAGAGAAAAGATTTGAGTGAATCTTCAATAGCATCGCGTATTGCAAGACAGGAAGTTCTTCCCTACGACTTTTCTTCCGTTTTAAACTAAGTAAAAATTGATTTTTAGAAAATTTATTGAGTTGGTGCAAGACACTGTCAAAATTGGACTGAATTTATTTAACCCGTCTGCTGCAAGATTTTATGCAAGTAATTTTTAAAAATATTTTTTTGCAATGAATTCTGGAGAAATCTAATTTGGTTGGTTGGTTGGTTGGGTTTTATGGTACAATGTGTGTCAAAAAAGTGTCGAGATTTTTTGTACTTTTTGACACACCTTGTATTCTGAAAAAAATAGCGTTCTATTCATTAATTTGTTTTCACAATAAAAGGTGTGTCAAAAAGTAGCAACTTTAAAGCTGTATTTACCAAGATAGAAATGAACAACGAATGGAACGTTATTTTTTTTCAGAATACAAGGTGTGGCAAGAAGTACAAAATATTTCGATACTTTTTGGAGACATCTTGTATGTCAACCTTTGGGTTATTTTATGCCGGAGATGTTTTTTTATCCGTTTGGTATTCGAATATATATATATATATATATATATATATATATATATATATATATATTATATTAAGAAAAATGAAAAAACACAGGTTTAAATGGGTTGAGTGGTGAGTTTATTGGCCGACGCTGCAGTGTTTCAAGCCTCAAAATGTTTTAAACAGACTGAATAACATGGACTAACACTCGCTTTTCTCGTTATTCTGTGATAAAAAAATTATGTTATAAAATAAAATCTTTATTACCTTCCATATACCAACAAATGCCCTGAAGATGATCTAATTATTATCCCGAAACACTGTAGCGTCGGCCAATAAACTCACCACTTAACCCATTTAAACCTGTGTTTTTTTCATTTTTCTTAATATACTACATATTCACTTCCTTTCTTCACACACACACACACACACACACACACAACACACATATATATATATATATATATATATATATATATATATGTATATATATATAATCAAATGTTATGAATTATGTATACTAGCAAATATATTCGCCTTCCGCCAGACGCAAGTATTTAGTTTCAATATAATAAAATGCTATATTAAATTAGAAAGGCTAAAAGAAACTTAAAACTTATTTTTATATTTTATTTTAATTGATTTCTATATAAAAGTATACATAGCATTGTTTTTAATACGTTTGAGAATATAACAGTAATATAAGAAACCAATAACACCAAGTAATTATTTATCAAACTAAAAGCAAATTGCCCACACCAAATATCATGCAAACCTTTATTTCTTATTGCTATGTAATGCACATTGCAATATTTTACGCGTTAATACAGGGGCTGTTCTGAGGCAAATCTAACGCACCTCGACTTTAATAGAGACAACTTAAATAAATTAGATGCTAATTAAGATTAAATAATAAACCTTTAGAATTAACTTCAGTTTTCATTCATTTATTTATTGTTGCAAGATTTAGAATAACTACTATATTAACACAATCAACTTTATAAAAAGAACAAAGAATCTCTGATATTATAAATGTTCTTCCTATGTATTGTCAATTTTGAGAGACCTAACAGTATGCCAGAGAGAGAATAAAGATACCTGGTATCTTCTATTGAGTCTTTCTCCTCGGAGATTATATCTTTGCCGTGGAGCTTGTCCCTATGTGTCTATTGAATATGAGCACCAAAACTAATAGTGTTGAGAAATGTTGGTATATAAGGCGTGTGCTAGATCGTCGCCCATACTTATAGACTCGGCCAGAATCATATGATCTAACTCTTGGCCAATCACTGGCAGTACTCTGAGGTTGATACAATACTTAACCGTCCCTACTGGTCATAATTACTGTGACATTCATGGACGACGGACATAGGATTAAATCACTGGACCTTTACCAATACGTAGGATAGGACTTATACGCTTACCAAAGGATTCCATCACATAGGACTTTCTTTAAGCCCTTTTCAACTGGCCAAGGATGGCATTTAAAAACTTTACAAATAGGTTCGACACGTGATTGCTACATCCAATCAGAGAAAGGATCTCCCTCTTTTGACTCCATACATGGAAGTAGATGTATTTTGATGATCAAACAATGATTATTTAATAATATTGAGCATTTAATATAAATAGGGGATTGGGACGTCGGTAGTAACGTAGTTCCAGTTATAGATATACATACACATCATCTTCATTGTAATATGATGAATAATATCTGAAAGTAGAATATGTATTTGTTCTATAACGAAATATAGCGCCATTGCAGCGTAAACATATTTGACACATCGGCGGCCATTACGGCAAGACTTTGGCATGGAATTGTCTCAGTAGACAAAGCCTTTTAGTTGGCGTACTTTCTGTTGTGGTCAGAACACCCAATTCTCGTCAGCGTGATGATTCAAAAAGACTTTAGAAACGTACACGTTGTCTCTAGCGATTAAAATTTGGCAAGAGTGTTCTTCAATTGATGAAAGTGAGATTAATTCGGTAGTTTCGGACTGTAAACGTTATGATAGACGGCATAAAGGTGAGATAGTGCTTCCCAAAATGCGTGAAACATCAGTTGAATTCAGATGGGGTGACGTATTGGTAAGGGGGATATTCTCTGGTGCTTATATATCAAATCATTCGGTTATAACATCATCGTCATTATCAAGTCGTGTTGTCAGCAGCCCCCCGTCTCTCTCTCTCTCTCTCTCTCTCTCTCTCTCTCTCTCTCTCTCTCTCTCTCTCTCGCCGCTATTCATATGTGTCCACATATAGCTGTGTCCACAATGGCTGATAAATATATGTTTTTGATGATTATGATGGTGATGATCGTGGTTATACTTTTGATAATAAACAGTTTTTGTTTTAATATTGTCTTCACCAATGTTTGTATTCACAAATAACTTTATTAATAATGGAGATTCGCTTCCGGTTTTTGTCTGTAACAAAAACTACGTCACTGCTTACGTCAAATCGTCATAACATAGAATAAATACACTCAAAATTTGAACATGCAACATCAGACAGTCCTCGTTGTTTTTATAACAAGTTTTAATAAATACATGACCGGTATTATATATCTATATATAGTTAGTTTTATTTTAATACATATTTAAATTTACATTTCAAACTGTTTTATTTTTTAATCCTTTAAATATATGTTTTTGATGATTATGATGGTGATGATCGTGGTTATACTTTTGATAATAAACAGTTTTTGTTTTAATATTGTCTTCACCAATGTTTGTATTCACAAATATCTCTATTAATAATGGAGATTCGCTTCCCAAAATCGTCATAACATAGAATAAATACACTCAAAATTTGAACATGCAACATTAGACATTCCTCATTGTTTTTTATAAACAAGTTTTAATAAATACATAACTGGTATTATATATCTATATATAGTTTGTTTTATTTTAATACATATTTAAAGTTTACATTTCAAACTGTCTTATTTTTTAATCCTTTAATGAATTTGGTGATTTTACTTATTTAGGGTACAAACTCGCTGACATTGAATTTTTTTTATTTTATTTTTTTTTTTTTTTTAAACATATTGCCAGAGGGTGTCTCTGGCAATATGTTTCAAAAATCTATTTTCCATCGCCCGGAGGCCGTTTTTTTATTTTGTACTAGTACCATATAATAGAACGACGGAATCTATAGAATTTTGTCGGATAAAACTAAATTCTACTGCATATGAAATGGGGTGTTGTATTGTGTAAAAGATGATTGTGAACTTAAACAAACTTTCTCAAAATCTATGTAACCAGAGGTCTATATATTGTAAAGGACAAATAATTGCCGACGCCGTTAGATATTGACTGTAATTTTGTCAGTGGCATAAAACTCCGTAACACATCAAGATCACAAAATGCGTTAAGATTTCGCGTTTGGAAAGGTCAACTGTCCACTGTTATACATATGGTGGTTATTACTAAATTCCATTATATTCTTCAACTGAAGACCGTAGCAAGACTTTTGTTATGACAGCTTCACAATGCATATTTATCAATCAACCGAGGCATGAAAATCTTCTCTTTTGATGCGAGAGCTCTGGCTCGCAGGGGACATAACCCAATCTACTTGATTGTATCAGATTATATTAAAGTCAAACAGCGATGGATTTTTAGGTCGACAGGTGACGGTGAACTCTTCCATTAATATATGATTTTTTTTCTATCGTCGATATGACTAACCCCATGGACTGCAAGTTTCTGATTTGTGAGTTATCGTCTAATAATAATATATGCAGGTTCCTAGAATTACAGAGAACACACACAAACACACACACACACACACACACACATATATATATATATATATATATATATATATATATATGTATGTAAGAACATATTTTCATGAATACACACACATATATATATAATAAATAAATAAATAGATAAATATATATATATATATATATATATAATATATATATATATATATATATATATATATATATATTAGATTTCTGATATAGGAATTATCGTCTAATAATTATAGATGCAGGTGTTTTAGGATTATATATATATATATATATATATATATATATATATATGCTTCCCACTCCCATGGTTGAGCACTGTGGCGGGACATATATATATATATATATATATATATATATATATATATATACATAATAAGGGTGCTATATTTCTAAGCAGATACTCATATTTGAGATAAGGTAGCGTGGATATGGAGCCAACACCTGGTTACTGACAGTTTTTTTGCCTATGCGATCTTTAGAGCATTTGTTCAACGCTACCTTAACTCAAATATATATATATATATATATATATATAATGGAGAATGAATAGCAAAGGTATTAGCATATGGAGGTACTCAATGCTGAAATAGCTGAGCAGAATCAAATATTATGGAGTTAATATTCCGTAACTGCAGTTTCATGCATATCATACAATCTTCAGACGGTCAAAAATATATTTTTGACCGTCTGAAGATTGTATGATATGCATGAAACTCCATGATATTTAATCTCTTATATATATATATATATATATATATATATATATATATATATATATATATATATATCTTATGATAATGGAGATTGTGTTTTATCTGTCTGTAAGCGAAACTACATTACTACTCAAGTCACAATTCCCTTAGTCATTTACATCACATTCTCCATGATTTTATTTTTATTTAAAACTCAATCATTAATAAAAAATATTTTACATTATTAATACTGTTGGTCTTATCTACAGGTATTTGCCTCATACCCCACTTGTATGGACTGGGCACAAGGCCTCGTTTTAACGTGGGCCCACCCACAAGCCGAAGCTCATGGTTGTGAAAGAACAAAAATTGCGTCGATCCCCTCGGCATTCGCCTTCAAGGGGAGCGCAATAAACACAGCCTTGACCCCAAGGGGACAGCCCCCTGGGATCGACGCTATTAACTTGTAAAGATCCAGGGCCGAAGCCACTGGACCCCCACCCCGTTGGGCGGGTCTACATTCTAATAACATGCAAGTGCATTTATATATACAACAAAATAGCGGTTTAGAGTGTTAACAGGAAGGTTAATTTGAATATTGATCATAAAAACTTTATTTTAATAAATATGTGCTTAGTATTATTGAGTTCTAATTGTTTTATTTTATCTTAATGAATATGAGCAAAAATCTAGGGGATAAATTTTAAAAGAAATCGATTAAAAAGAAGAAATACCTGCGATTTTATTCTTTACTTCCTAACTAAATGATTAAATTAGGAAAATTTAGCAATGAAAAACGGGAGTGATGGAAGATGATGGAAGAGTTAGATTTAAAAGTTATTCTATTTTTCGATTATACTCCCTCTGTTTCAAATCTTTTATTTGCATTCTTATTTAGTTTCATTAGCCTTGCTGATTTAATATATTTTATCACATTAAAACTTAAATACTTGCACCCGGAGAGGGCATATATTGGCTAGTGTGTATATATATATATATATATATATATATATATATATATATATATATATTAATGTGTATGGTTGGTACTAGTATACTAGAAAAAGTAATGGTAATCCAACGTACAGTGTTATTAGAAGAGTGCTCAATATATGTGATAGAGCGTTGATAGATGAATGAAGTGACAAATAATAGTTTTAGCTTTTATTCATTTACTTGGGAACGATATTACTACTAATGGTTTCCTGCTAAAAGCATTCATCGGGTAAACGAAATGTTTTTTTTTTTTAAATGACAGAAATGGTGTAAATGGTCGAATGTGTACGTTTTTTTTATTGTATTCTCGTGTTGCGTGTTTGCGTGTTTACGTGATGTGAAATGTTCTTTTTGTTTGTACATATATACATATATATATATATATATGTGTGTGTGTGTGTGTGTGTGTGTGTGTGTGTGTGTGTGTGTGTGTGTGTGTCTGTGTCTGTGTCTGTCTGTGTCTGTATCTGATTTTTTTCTAACGCATTTTTGTTCAGGCATTCAGGAAATATTCACAATGAAGAAGTAATGCTACTGAATGCACCACTTTTAAGTAATAAAATACCAAAGACTTTCATGAATAGTTAAGATATATTAGAAATTTAACCACAGAAAGGTTCTGTCTCCGTTCAAGTAAAAGAAGAGACAAAAAAAAAATAGCGTGCACCGATTGTATAGTGTTACTATTTGACAAATGCGAATCCATATAAGATTGACGGTTTGCACTGTGCATCAGAGTGCATCTTAAATGGATTTCGCCGAAGACGTTTTCAAAATGGTATTTCAAGGACAAATGACGAGAGAATTCCTGAAGAAGAAGAAAAGATGAAAACTTAATAGAGAAAAAAATAAATAAGCAGCGTAAGAGGAAAAAAGGGAGGGAATAAAAACTATGACAAAACGACACAGAAAGATATTTTTCTATAATATTTTAAAGAAGATTTTTAAATTGGATGCAGACGTTATATAAAGATTGTCAAATAGTTGGGGAGGCGTGTGGTGTACTCGTTAGAGTCTAAATAAGATGGACTCGACCCGAGTCCAAATCCTGGATAAAGCCACAGTTCAAAACCGCTAATACCCTTTATTTAATTTTTTTTAGGGTGGATGGTGAGTTTCCCTTATCGAAAATCCATTCTTTTATTGAATGATATATCTGAAATCACATTTGAAAAAGTCTGTTTATATTCAAGTTTTCTGATGTTAAAGTCTTGTAAAAATCCGTAACTTCATCTTTCAGGGTGGATGTTGGGTTTCTCTTATCCATGCATTTAGGAAGAAGTTTTTCTTATGTGGACATGTCCTAAAAATCTACGACTTTTTATTTAGACTTTTCTTATCATTGTTGTAATTATTCGAAATTAAATTTTTTCAGTATCCTAAATTTTTCTGTCACACATAGTTGCAATTTCTTGAGCCGTTCTTGTAGGATTTGGAATGATCTAATATCCTCCATTCTATCTTATATTATTGAAAAATTTACAGGATTTAACATCAGAAAATTGAAAAGACATACGTCTTTTAATATATGAAATTGATTAAAATAATTCCAATTAAGAACAAATTTTCAAAGGATTAAAGGGAGATAACTTCATGAGTATTTTTTTATAAAATGCAGGAATTAAAAAATTCAAAAATATAATCGAAAACATAAAGAGCGTCTACAATAATCAACCGACGTAATTTGCGGTCCAAAAACATAACAGCAAGAAATGTCTTCAAATAAAACACAGAAGATTTAGCGACCTGACGATGGTGAAATAACCTGAAACCTGGGTAGTTGCTTATGAAAAACATTTAAATTTTTTTAAAAATCAACATATATATATATATATATATATATATATATAAAGTAAAGAAATAACAAAAGACTTAGACATTTAGTTTTATGGTCTATTTCAGGGTGCTTAGACAAAGTGTCTAACTCTCCCGACTCATCAGATGAGTCTAACTCTTCCGACGCATCTGATGAGTCGGGAGAGTTAGACACTTTGTCTAAACTCCCTGAAATAGACTATAAGGCAAAATCTCTAAGTCTTTTGTTATTTCTTTACTTATATATTTGCTCTGTGACTCTAACATTAAAAGCACACATTGAGCTCTCAAACTGCGACAGGTTTTTTTAGATAAAACTCTTGTGTCGTAAGGAAGATTTCTTCTCTGGACTTTTGGATTATATATATATATATATATATATATATATATAGAGAGAGAGAGAGAGAGAGACAGACAGACAGACAGACAGAGACAGAGAGACAGAGAGAGATATATAGATATAGATATATATGCGTTTGTGTGTGAATTCTACATTGAGTTTACCGTATGTACTTAGACATATGATCATGTGCAGGCATGTGTAATTAAGTGAGAGTAAATTTGTGAGAAAAATGTTGATGAATAACATCTACCAATGAAACCGAATGTAATAGATACATAGATAGATAGAAGAAGACTTAGATGAATTAACATGACCAGATAGATACTATTATTTTCAGTATTTTCTTTTTGCATTCTTTTTAGCTTCATTTCTCACTTATTAATATTCTATTTATTCAGCAGTTATCATTCATTCCTCAACAATTAATCGGTGTATCAATTATTTTAAGTTAATCAGTTCAGTGATTTATCGATTGATATTGCTTAATATAAGCTCATTTTCTAAAACAGTAATTAATCTGAGTACTCTAAAAACTGTAGATCCAGGCTTAACCAAGCGAGATCTATCTATCTATCTATCTAGCTCAGTCGGTAGAGCGTTCGGCTAGAGACCACAAGGTTCCTAGTTCGATACTGGTCCCCGCCAACTCAGCGTATGAGAAGCACAAGGATCTGTGCGGCAAAGTAAGGAGCTGATGGTAGGTGTGGCGCTCCACCTCAGATGCTAAAACAATCTCCTTGGTCTAGCCATATTGAAAAGGGATAGATACTGCTGATACCGACTTTAGGCCGTCCGTCGACTTTACTTTACTTACTTTATATAGATAGACAGAGAGAGAGAGATAGATAGATAGATAGATAGATAGATAGATCTCGCTTGGTTAAGCCTGGATCTACAGTTTTTAGAGTACTCAGATTAATTACTGTTTTAGAAATGAGCTTATATTAAGCAATATCAATCAATAAATCACTGAACTGATTAACTTAAAATAATTGATACACCGATTAATTGTTGGGGAATGAATGATAACTGCTGAATAAATAGAATATTAATAAGTGAGAAAGGAAGCTAAAAAGAATGCAGAAAGAAAATACTGAAAATGAGAGAGAAAACGGGAGATAGGGGGAGAGGAGAGATACAGCGAAAAATAGAGGGGGAAGAGAGAGACACACACACTAACAGAGATACAAACAGAGAGAGAGAGAGACATACACAGAAATACAGCGACAGACAGACAGACAGGAACGACAAAAAGCGTCATGTACAGAGTGAATTAGCATTAAAAAATAGAGGACAATATAACAACTCGGGAACTCATAATGCTTTTGTCGGGGTCATGACTGTGACAATCCACACTGTGAGACTCGCACTCGCCTGATACTCTCCGAGTGCTACTTCTGGATTTGCCTCTATGGCATGGAGCACAGCATCAAAATCCATGTTTTTTACCTACCTGATCTTGTCTGATCGTCAAGTTCTTCCGACCCGAGTGAAATTTCTACAACCAGCTGGTTAGTGTACTCACGCATACATATTTTTGTTTGTTTACGTGACATTATGGCACACTTCGAACTCATTGTAGTATGTGAAGGGACTTACATCGTTAAGCAAGACGGGCAATAACTTTTCTCACGTGTAGGTCTATGAGATATTCCCAAGAGAAAAAAAAGAATACATGTTGCTTTCATTTGCTGCAGAGAAAAAAGTGATTTGCCTCCCTGAAACCGGACGTGACAAAAAAGAGGTACGCGAGATGAGACTACTCCATTTATATGATTAGCTGCTCATGCTGATTATTCTGACCAACGAATCAGAATCGAGCCACGGCAATATAAACGCAGTGTCCCCTTTGATAGGGGTTGCAGTCTGACTTCAAAGCAAGAATTTTCTAGCGACAAGCAAAACATGTTTAAATAATATCTAGGGGAAAATTGTGTTGCCCCCGTAACTGACATTAATAAAGCGTAAGTTCTCGAATGTGCGGCTTTCAAATAATACATGGAGTGGAGCAATGCAAAAAGTGTTAGTGCAGCAAGTACCACTATACTACAAACTACATGATAAAAGCACCAAAAACTAGCACGTACCAAAATATTTCACAACATTGGACTAATTCTTGTATTTTTCTACTTACACTATGGCTGAAATAGTTGCATAGTTTTTAATGGTCACAGACATCGATTTTCGAACACAAGTTTGCATTTGTTGTGTTATGGCCCAGTTCGAACTCATAGCGCATAAGTTCTCGAATTTTTTGAGACTTCATTTGCAGCTTTCAAATCGTACATAGAACGGAGCAGTGCAAAATATGTTAGCGCACCAACTACCATTATACTACCAACCATATGATGTACGCGCCACAAACTCTCACGTACCAAGATATTACAAAGGATTTAAGGAATATTCGGACTTTGGAGCCATCTCGAACTTTGGAACCTTCTCTTCGAACTCCGGAATCTTCTTGTCGTAATCGGGAGCTATCACGGAATTTTGAACCAAACTCTTTATTCAATCCACGGGGTATCCTGTTCTCATTCCGCTAACCATAGCTGGGGTACAGGTGTTAAACTGTGTTAATTATTATTCTATATTACTGTCACCCTTTCTCAGGATTGAACCTGCAACCTAGAGATAACAGTCACTTAGAACTGTCTTAAACCAACGCCTTTATTCACTACGCTATGGTTAGCGGAATGAGAACAGGATACCCACGAGTTCGAAGAGAAGGTTCCCGAGTTTGAGAAGGCTCCTAAGTCCGACAAGAAATACCTGAAGAAGGTCGGAATGCACATCGGCCGTGACGTTGTACTGATTTAACGAATTCTAGAATTTTCCCTTTACTCAATAGCTGAAATAGTTGTATAGTAAAAAAAAAAAAAAAAAAAAAAAAAAAAACGATAAAATCAAACGCTGATTTTCAAAGTAGATAGGCTTATCTCTCGTTGAAATTCGGTGCCATAGGAACTCGCTTTTCCATATATAGAAATTCGAAACGAAGCTAAACTTAGTAGATATCAAGAATTGCAACAAAAAAAAAAAAAAAAACATCAAAGTAATACTCGAAAAACAAAGAAAACGAGACAAGAAAATGGAAAGATAAAATACAAGTATTTATGCGTAAAACTAAAGAAATAAATAAAATTATGAAAATAAAACAAAAAACAAAGAAAAAAAAAACAGATACCAACGGAGGCAAAGTGAATTATCCCACTCAAATTCGCAATCAGTTGAGAATATTTGAAACTTCGAAGTCACGTGATGTGTCAATTCTCAGTTCGGTGTGTGCACGTCTTTTCAAAATCTGAGACTGAGGAGGCGGCAAAATGCCAGGCGGCAGCAGGCAAAGCTTTTTTCAGGAAGAATCTTCTGAAATAATCTCTCTGCTCTTTCTTTGTTCGACTTGCTTCTTTTTTTTTTTTTTCTTTTTTCTTTTTTTTTTTTTTCTTTTTTCTTTTTTTATCTCAAACACCATCTTCACCCACCATTCGATTTCCTATAAATATATCTATTCGAATCTGTTCATTCTTATCTATCAATGTTTGTTTTCTTATCTATTCATTTCATCTGTTCATATTTATCTGTTGCTATCTATCTACAGATCTGTCTTTAAAAAAAACTCACTCTCTCTCACTCTATATATATATATATATATATATATATATATATATCTTATTATAATGGAGATTGTGTGTTTTTCTGTCTGTAACCAAAACTATATTACTACTCAAGTCACAATTCCCTTCGTTATTTACATGACATTCTCCATGATTTTATTTTTATTTAAACCTCAATTATTAATAAAATTGCTTCACCTTTTTATTAGTGTTGTCCGTATCTACATACAAATAACATGCAATCATATTTATATATACAAAATATAGTGGTTTGCAGTGTGAAGGGAAAGGCTAATTTGCATATTGATATTAAAAAATTGATTTTAATAAATATGTGCTCAGTATTATTGATTTCTAATTGTTTGGTTTTATCTTAATGAATATGAGCAAAAATCTCTCCAATAAATACATTAACAATATTAACAGCAATTCTATTCTTTACTTCTTAATTTAACTAAATAGTTAAATTATGAAAATTTAGCAATGAAAGACGAGAGGGAAGAAAAAGCAAGTTTTAGTTGTTCCCCCTCTGTTTCAAATCTTTTTATCGGCATCTTATTTAGTTCCATTACCCTTTCTAAGTTAACATGATATTTTATTTCATTAAAACTTAAATACTTGCACCCGGAGGGTGCATATATTTGCTAGTATATATATATATATATATATATATATATATATATATATATATATCTCGCCGTTAATATGTAATATATATATATATGTATATTCTCCACGACCATGTGTAATACGTTCGGGTGTTCGGGATGAATTTGACAGTTTCATAAGGAAAAAGAAAAAGGGCTTGGTAAATACAGAATTTTATGGATTGTAAAAAAATTCAACAGGCACGGATATTATACTACTGACACAACAAGTTTCACTCAAAATAACCACCATTAGCGTCGATCACAGCCTCGATCCTGCTCGGAAACCTGGAGCAAGCTGATGTTACAGTTTACCTGGGAACAGCCCCAAAACCTACCTTAATTCTGTCGATTAACTGGATTTTTGTAGTATTCGCATGGTGATTGGTGTCTTTCTCAGCAGCGCCACATACATAATAATGCATGGGTTAAGATCTGGGGAGTTCAGAGGCATTCATAGGTTTGGCAGGGGACCGAATCATGCTGCCACACATATGGCCTACCATTGGCTACCCTTGTTATCCAGGGCTTGACTACAGTGTTTAGCAACTTCACGTAGGCATCTGAATTCAACCTGATACCCTCTCTGAGAAAAATGCTGAGGCATTACATCAGCCTCAGAGGACACACAGCCGAAAACCATAGTTTGCGGAAATTTAGTCTGCATGAAACGAGGAGTGTCCTTTGGATTGTATACAAGCCGTATGTTATCGTGCGTGTTGTTCTTTTGATCTTGGCAAAAGTTTTTATCATCAGAAAAGAACCAGATTGTTTGTAGTTCAGCAGGATGTTTCACTTTGCCCAGAAGTTTGTTCGCCTTTGTCAGACGATTTTCATGGGTCTTTTCTCGAAGGGGTTGACCTCTCCGACGCTTGTAAGTGTAATAGCCAAGGTCTTCATTGAGTACAAACTTCATGGTAGAGGCTGAAATATTCAAACCACGTGACAAAGCCCGAATTCCAATGCCAGGGTCTTCCGAAACTTTTTTCTGCAGATTCTCGAGGAATTCTGCTGTATGAACGCAGTCAGATCGTCTTTTATGTTGCTGTCTTCTAGCCACATCCCGTAGTCTCCATTGCAATTCTTCAGTTCATGCCTGATTGTTTTTACAGTGTTCAGGGAGCATTGGGCAGCAAACATAATCTCCTTATTTTGATGGCCGGTGCAGATCTTCATGATACAAGTTATTCTCTTCCATGATTCAGGTGGGTTCCAGTCATCCATTCTATCTGTCATCACGTATATAAATGAAGAAGGTTCCAAGCTTTTAAATGATGCGTAGTGTGCGCCAATACCTCTTACCTACGGAGAAAAATATAAATATGTCAAATTTATCCTGAACACCCTATATATATATATATATATGTTTCACTTTCAAAATTTCCTATAGATCTATGTATTCGAATCTCTTCATTCTTATGTGTCATTCTACGTTTTCTTATCCATTTATTTCAATTTATCTCTTAATCTATCTCCCCTCTCTCACTCTCTTTATATATATATATATATATATATATATATACATATATATATATATACATATATATATATATATATATATATATATATATATATATATATATTCATGGTTTATTTAACGCCCAAACCATCCTTGTAGAAGAACATTAGTGTTACTATTTACCTCCTAGGTTGGGAAATGAGGCATTTAATAACTTCCCCTATGTTATTAGGCCGAAAGGGAATGTCACATTTCGACTGGAATTCAAACTTACTTACTACGATGCTACAGTCCAACCATGAATAAAGAAATTGATGAAGACTTCCAAATACCATTTAGAGTTCTAAAGAACAAAATAAAAAGATGTATCAAGCGTTACATAATCTATGCATAGATTATTGTCAACCCCCTGTATTTCTGAAGGGATGGCCCCTTTTTATGTTACGGGCGGGACTTTCCATGGAATATTACAGAAAGCCCGCGAAATACGTGAAGTCACGTTGGACCTGGTTGGCTCTCAGTTTCAGACGTCAGGCAGAGAAGATATATCTGCTTTAGCTGGGGCTCATTGCACACGCGCGCTGTGTTAGTTAGAGGAAGATGTTAGTTAAGTAAATAAAGGTATAAATAAATAATATGGTTTTGTGGTTGATGAATGTGTCTTGGCAACAAGACTGACCTAGAAGAAGAAATGAATCAAGGACGACCAACCATCAAGAACAGAGACGTTAGAAGAGATGCTAGAAGAAGAACGTAAGAACTGCAATTTTCAATAAAAGTGTCATTCTCATTAAAACTCACAAGAGCAAATAAAACTCAATTATGAACAAAACATCAAAATCAGTTGTTTATTTGTCATATTCACTAAAAACTTCAATAAAACTGCCATTTACAATAAACTACTATCTTCAATAACACTGGTATGTTCAGAAAATGACATCTGCAAAAAAAAAACTGCCAGCAAATCACAAAAAATACAAACATTGAGATATTTTTCATTAGGTTCTCTATCATTCCAACACTTTTTAAGATTTTTCTCCCCGTTTCAGTTTACAGTGTTAACAGACTGTGCACTGGCTGTGAATTTTCTACGTCTATTTTTTTTACAACCCTATATTACGATACGTATCGCCTTCAATGTGACTTTTTATTATTTAATTAACTGAACCTAACAAAAATACAATTAGATTTCACACGGTAAATCTAATAATTTTACAATGGCAAACTTAAGTGATTTACTAAATGTGAGTTAAAAAGTGATATATTCAAGATAAACATTCTTACAGTCCTCCATCGCAGTCACTTGATATCACACCGTTCGGTGTACTAGTAAGAAAGGGTATACAACACAAGCAAAAATAGCAACAAAGTTGGAATATTAGTACAACGAATAAATTATTAACAATTAAGCCAGCAGTAGAAGAATGGAAGCCGGTATATTGAAATTCCCAAGAGGAAGAAGTAATACTGTTGTATACCCTTCTTATTATTTACTTCTTACTTCTTCTTCTGTTCATCTTCTATCTTTGGTTATTTTTCTTGGGGACTTCGTCTTGGTGACTTCGTCTTGGTGGTCGGCCACACTTAACTCATTTCTTCTTCTATATCAGTCTTGTTACCAAGACATTTACCAACCACAAAACTGTGTTATTTTCTTAAGCTTTTATTTCCTTAACTAAACATTTCATGTAACTAAATATCTGACTAACATAGCGCGCGTATGCAGGGTGAGTTACAGTTAAGGCAGGACATCTTCACTGCCTGACGTCCAACTGAAAACTGAGGACCCAACCAGGTCCCACGTGACTTCACGTATTTCGCGGGCTTTCTGTAATATTCCATGGAAAGTCCCGCCTGTGATATGAGAAGGGCCATCCCCTTAGAAATACAAGGGATTGACAATAATCTTATGCAACCGCATAGATTATGTAACAATACTTGCTCAGCTACGCATTGGCCATAGAAGACTTACACACTCTTTTATACTAAAAAAACAAAAAAAAACGGAAATGGTTATACTCAAACAAGAAGGATCACTTTGCGAAACATGTCAAACACCCTGTACTGTCAGACATATCCTCGTGGGATGTGGGGCTTTCGCTCCAATCAGAAATAATTTTCTTAACGGAAACAATATGAGGGCTCTGTTTGAGAATACTAGAATGGATGGTATTATATCTTACTTGAAAGAAATAAAAGATATGACCGAAATTATGAATCAGATTTAAAATACATGCACGAAATACACATGTAAAGGAAACGTGAGTGCCAACTTCTATCTCACACTCTAACTGTTTTAGCATTAAATAACCCACTGGGTTAATATGCCATTAACCAAACCAAACCAAACTAAACCGCATCTGTTTTGATTGTCTAGTATTCCACTCGAAAAAAGATAATATTGAAATATTTGTATCTGTATATTTGTATTAATTTGTTTATACATTATGCCTCCTTGGGCATCTCCCTTCTTTTTCTATCTCATAGAACACACACACACACACACACACACACATATGTATATATATATATATATATATATATATATATAAGGTTTGTTTAGAATGGCTTTTTGCCGATAATTTTTTGGAGAATAAGTGTTTAATTGGAGTCGTACCTAATTTTGAAAATTAATTAATTAATAATGAATTAGGCGGGAATACCTATTAAATGTATGGCTAAACACATATGTACATTTCAGCCTATTAGGCCTCATCATGATGAGGCCTAATAGGCTGAAATGTACATACAGAGATTGATTTTTCTCGATTTGTTTAGCCATACATTTAATAGGTATTCCCGCCTAATTCATTATTAATTAATTAATTTTCAAAATTAGGTACGACTCCAATTAAACACTTATTCTCCAAAAAATTATCGGCAAAAAGCCATTCTAAACAAACCTTGTTTACAACTTACCATATCGTCGTGTAATAAAAATCACTAGAAGAGGAATGTTAATATATATATATATATATATATATATATATAATGTGCTAGCGGCGCCAATCGTCGCCATTCAATCCCTGGTAACAGCGGTATTTCTTCCTATTATATTACTTCACTGTTTTTTCCATGTCCATTTTAATTTAGGTTTCATCTTTCGACGTAACTATGACTCTTAGAATTTTCTCCAGAGAGAAATGGTTAATGTTACAAACAGTCCTTAAAGAGAAATTCTTAGCAACTTTTTTGTATCACATTTCTTTATAAATTCTCGTTTCTATCTAGTTTTGCCCCGTCGATAAAATTTGTCAAGTTTTATGTTTTATATTCATTCTTCAGGGGAAACTACATTTCTGTAACTATTTTTCTACAGTTCTCTGCGTGGAAGAGGAACGAGAGTTTGTTTTTCCGTATACATCGTAATATAGAAAATGTCACAATGATGCGTCAAGTCTTCATTTCTCATTGTTGACTATTCCGAATCTACTGAATAATAAGTAGTAATTCAGTAAGACCAGAAGTATGCGGCAGTCAGTGAGAATCGAAATCATGAATTTTTTAATGATATTGCCTGAGGGGAGAGAAAATAAATAAATAAATAAAATAAGATGTTTAATATTTTTTTTTAATTACTTGCTTAACAAACATCATATTTACTCCACTCCACTGAGATGTTTGTTTTGTTTTACGACAGTACGGACCTCAAAAACGTTTCTAAAACATTCTGATTTAATTATTCAAATTCTTATTTTTATAGAAAAATTTAAAAAACGTACGAGTAAAATAAATTTTGTTCGGAAAATGAAATATGGGGTAGGGTCGACCGAGTAAAAATTAAAGTAAATTCCTATTGAGGTTGGGTGTCGCGGATTTCTAGGACACTCAGTCATTTCGTTTCTTTCAAAAATAGGAATCACTGGCCGCTGTCTGAAAATCGCCTCACATCGTCTTCAAACGCCGGTGCAAAATGCATCTAGCTGGATCTGGTCGAGGTTTAAAAGTCTTCAGCACGAATGATACGCGCGCGGAATCATCATTCCCGTGTTGTTACGTAACATCTGCAATCGCGTAATCAACTCAACGGCCGAAAACAAACGCGTTTTCAAACTGATAACAAAACATCTCCGATGAACGGATCATATAATCTCTTCTCTGCAGTATTTCATTTTTTTAATACCCTGTCCGGTGGTGAAAGCTGTTTGGTAGCGCTAGGAAGTGGCAGTCCTGCCTTAGCTACCGAAACTGTGTTATCACTCCTAGTTGGCTGCTGATAAGGGCAGGGTATCGCACGTGCTATCAAACGTTGTATGACGAAAATATTTCCCTTAATGTATTTTAGGAAAAAAACTATTTTAAACATAAATTCATCTACAAGTGAATAAGTATCAACATTTTCGCGAAATTTTGACTCATAATTGATTTTTTTTCTAGAATTCCAAAAATTATTACTTTGATGTAAGCAGTGGCGTAGTTTCGGTTACAGACAAAAAGAGACCGAATCTCTATTATTAATAGATGTGAGCTTTAAAAATATTTATAAATTTATGTCTATTTATGTACATTTTTCTATCCTTATATATTTACTATCAATTAACGTCATGCAGATCATTTCTAGGATATACGGTAAATTTCTCGAAATCAATTGCTCGAAATCAATTGCTCGAAAGCAATATTTTCTATTTAAATTTTTTTTTTTTTTGTTTAATTTACAAGAAAATTTTTTCTCGAACTTTCCATTACTCGAAAGCCAATATTCATTCTTTAAATAACCACTAATAAACATTTAACCGTTAAACACTTTTTACCCATTCTTTTAACGACCAGTGTTTAATACCATAAACTTAAATATTTCTCTGAAGTTTTTTGATGAGACTTCATAATTGGTATTATTTGGATTATTCGGACTATTGTCCTCATCTTTATTGTTATCTGTACAACGTTTCGACCGACGTGCCCTCCGACCTTTCTTATGCATTTCTTCTCGGACTCGGGAGACTCCTCAAACTCGGGAACCTTCTTTTCGAACTCGGGAACCTTCTTGTCATAATCGGGAACCATCACAGAACTTTGAATCCAACCGTTTATTCAATCCACGGGGGTATCCTGTTCTCATTCCGCTAACCATAGCTGGGGTGCAGGTGTTAAGGTGTTCGAGAAGGCGCCAGAGTCCGACAAGAAATACCTGAAGAAGGGCAGAGGGCACGTCGACTGAAATGTTGTACAGATAATAAAGATGAGAACAATAGTCCGAATAATCTGAATAATACTAATTAACTTAACTATCATTATTTCTAAAAATCTTGAACCCTCATGATGGTTATAACTTTTGTAGTGGGCATAAAGAAAAGAAGTTATTGCATTTGAATTTTTACCAATAAATTAAGGAAAAGTGATACCATATCCTTTGTTGGATTTTTTAACTTGTTCAACTTGAGTATTATCTATAGAAAGACTACTTTTCGAGAAATCTGTCTTTAGATAAATTGATAATTCGAGAAATAATTCTTCGACTAATTGACTTTGTGCAATTTGCTTTCAAATGATTGATTTCGAGAAATTTACTTACATTCCATTTCTAGCAATTTCAACATTTGAAATAAATATGTATGGTGAACTTGTGGCAGATAAATATCATATATATATATATAATATATATATATATATATATATATATATATATATATATGCATTTCCAACAACGCAATCTCGAAAACAAGCAGAAACTAAATGGATTCTAAAATTACAAACTCACGTGAGGAGACTGAACGCTGATATCGGAATATTCCGTTATTATAATTTTTTTACAGACGCAGCGTCTGTAAAATAACAACAGAGACAGAAGATCCGTTGAACAGGAACAACAGTCATTTGATAAAGGGTATCTAACGAACCCGAAAATGTATGATAAAAAATAATTTTAAAAAAATAACATCGAGTAGATTCATTTATTTTTAGATGCTTCGTAATAACGCCCAACTTTAAAAAAACATAAATATATATATATATATATATATATATATATATATATATATAATATATATACTCTTTCAATAATTTTTGTATAAATACTTGTATAAATCTATAAGTGTGCATCAGAATGAGTATGCATTGTGCATATACAGGAGATATTTCCAAATATAATTATTCCATTATAACATACCAGTTAATTAGATACTTTTAATTATATATATATATATATATATAATATATTATATATATATATATATATATATATAATGTAATGTTTAGGAGAAGATAATTAAGACTTATATATATATATATATATATATATATATATATATATATATCTTATCTTCTCCTAAACATTACATTTTGAAGACACGCTTCAAAGATTTCTATAATAGGATGACCTGGACTTAACCTATTCGATTGCCCTAGGGGCATGCGTGTAATGTATGCGCTGTGAAGACCTGGAAATAATCCAGGTGTCATTGAGTGCAGACGAAGTGCATGTGTCCTTGAAGTAACATGAAATGAACTATAAATCTGGCACAGAAAAACAAACTGACACAGTTAAGTGGTTAGGGAGACTCCCTACCACACCGACTGAGAAGGCTCTCAGACCTGTGACAACCGAAGAACAAACGACATAAATCCGTGAGACGAATATATAACCCTCGTCCAAAGAACTGACCTGAAGACTAACGATAAGTATATCCAACAGAAAATAATACCGCCCTGCCGTCTGGGGCTGTAGAATACATCCCTGCAAACGGGTAAAATCACAACAATGTGACCACCTGTTGGTAATTGGACCCGTGACGAATAAAAACTAAATATAGGTGACTGGACAGTCCATGATATGCAACACTCCAAATTGGCCTTTACTTAAGCTAGACGGGCGGGTGGAAAGACCCTCACTGATAGATCGACTGGCCCCATCAAGCCCTAACACCTACAAGATTGTCCAAACCTTACTGCTTTGCGTATATGATGTAGCGCTTCCCACAAAACACCTTCACAATCCGAATCATTGGGGCATAGGCTAAAGGAGGTATCAAGAAGTATTGGCCTCTATTTGAATTCGGATAAAACTGAGTTCATGTATTTTAAACAAGATTAAGGCATCTCCACCTTGAATGGTAGGCCTCTGTGGTAAGTGGGTATCAGCCAGACAGCAAGAGGGTCTATCCCCTTTTGACTAGCGCTAGACCAAGGAGATTATTTTTGTGTCTGAGTTAGAGCGCCACACCTAACATCAGCTAATTATAACACAATAGCCAGCAATTCCAGAGATTAGCTATTCCAGAGATACGTTTAGTTGACGCGGAAAAGTTTTGATGACGAAGCACTAGTGTCGAATTCTGATTGGTAAGGACTGCACAGTGACGAGAGTAAGAAAAACACGGAAGGAGGAATGATCAGTTTGAAACGAAGCAGTGGTAGGGTGAGACGCAAGATGTGTGTCTGCTGCCCAAGGCATTTATATTTGGAGATAAAATAAAATAGCTCATGAGAAAAAACAAGAACGAATTCTGTTATTATTAAGAACTATAAATGGCACAAGGCAATGTATCCTCAAGTGCATCCCAAGATGTTCCACACTCGTATGAGCAAGAATGCCAGCCAACTCAACATTAGATCCAACAACCAGTTTCCAGTCTCTCGAAGTCAAACAGGAATAGAAGATAAGTATTTTACAGTTATTAATAACACGTCATCACTCCTTTCAAAATGAACCCGATACGTTACAATATCTCATCTGAAGAAAGATATCTCAATATTCATATAGGAAAGGCATGGACTGCTCTAGACAAATTATCAATTATATGGAAATTTGATCTCTCTGATAAGATAAAGCAAGAATTCTATCAAGTTGTAGCTGTATCAGTGTTAATGTACAGCTGCACCACTTAAACCTTAACGATGCGTTTAGTGAAAAGGCTAGATGGAAGCTACAAAAGTATGTTGTACGCTTTCTTGTCCATATCCAGGAAGCAGCACCCTCAAGAATGCAACTGTACGGCCACTTGCCTCCTATCACACAAACCAATCGAGTAAGACGAACAAAACATTTTGGACACAACAAGAGAAGTAAGGACATTCTCTAGTAAATTCCAACACATAGACTCACCAGAGTAGGCCGACCAGCAAAAACATACATCAATTAGCTCTGTGCCGATTCTGGATGTCATGTGAACCTCCGAGGGTCGATGACTGATTGGCGCGGTTTGTGTGTGTGTGTGAGAGAGAGAGAAAGAGCGAGAAATGTATATACATATATATATACATATATAAGATTCTTGGATCTTTGTTTTTTAGAAGAATTGTTGAATAAAGTATATATTATTATTTATATTTTAGCTTGAAGGCAATTACAATGCATGTATCGCATAAAATTCGATACTTATAGAAAATCATCTTGACAAGTGAATCCCGGCAAAGGATCTTTCGGTGTGTAGAACATCGTACAGACTGTTTCGACTTTATTAAGTCTCATCAGTGATGTATACTAACGATTTCCCTCCGATAGAAATCGATTTCTGTCGGAGGGAAATGGTTAGTATACATCGCTGATGAGACTTAATAAAGTCGAAACAGTCTGTACGATGTTCTACACACAGAACGATCCTTTGCCGGAATTCACTTGTCAAGATTATTTTCTATAAGTATCGAATTTTATGCGATACATGCATTGTAATTGCCTTCAAGCAAAAATATAAATAGTATTGCTATATATATATATATATATATATAGAGAGAGAGAGAGAGAGAGAGAGAGAGAGACATTGATATCCGTGCTGCCAGTGCAACCTGGTGATGATGTTATATACAGATATTCCGATATAGAATTTCGAAGTACCTTTTAAATATAAACATTCCTGTTTGCGAAATGTCACCCGTTAACAAATGAACTTGGCTACCTTTTCATTCGTTTCATTTAACCAAAGTTACAAATCTTTAACTTGACGTCAGCATTATATCGTTAGATATTTATATAAAAAAAGGTCATTTACCTTTACAGAGTTATCGCCCTTTGCCGCTTTCTTGTTTGTTAAATCAATACAGTGCTTAGAAAGATGGTGTGCTTCGCTTTCAAATTTCTCTTCTTTCGTCTTTCACTCATTATTTATTTCCGATTTTTGCTTTTGCTGTTCATGCAATAAGTTTTAGAAAAGTCGGCCTTCAAAATGATTGGCGTCGTGACGTGTGCCTGAAGGCGACAACGCGCATGCGCTCACTTCCTCCATTTTTAGTTTTATCGGTGGGTGGGTGACTGGCCGCTTTATTGGCAGAACCGCTTCTAAGACGAATCGATCGAACGTTCTGAATTGGGGAAAAGAGAGAAAGAAAGAAAGAGAGAGAGAGAGAGAGAGAGAGAGAGAATGTGTGTGTGAGAGAGAGGAAGGGAGAAAGCGAGAGAGAGAGAGTGTGTGTGTGTTTGTGTGTGTGTGAGACGGAGAGAGAAAAGAGAGAGGAGAGTGTGTGTGTATGTGTTTGTGTGTGTGAGAGGGAGACAGAAAGAGAGAGGGGGAGAGTGTGTGCGTTTGTTTGTGTGTATGAGAGAGAGAGGGGGGAGAGAGAATGTGTGTGTGTGTTTGTGTGTGTGAGAGGGAGAGAGAAAGAGAGTGTATGTGTGTGTGTGTGTATGAGAGAGGGTGAAAGAAAGAGAGAGAGAAAGAGACAGTGTGTGTTTGAGTGTGTGAGAGAAAGAGAGAGAAAGAGAGGGAGAGGGCGTGTGTTTGTGTGTATAAGAGAGGGAGAGAAAGAGAGAGAGAGAGAGGGAGAGAAAGAGAGAGAGAGGGAAGAGAAAGAGAGAGGGGGGAGAGAAAATAATAAAATGAGAATAACACAAGCAAAAAGGATACACTGAAGAAGAGAGAGAGAGGGTGTGAGTGTGTTTGTTTGTGTGAGAGAGGGATAGAGAAAGAGAGGGGGGTGTTTGTTTGTGTGAGAGAGGGGATAGAGAAAGAGAGAGGGGGGGTGTTTGTGTGTGTGAGAGAGGGATAGAGAAAGAGAGAGGGGGGTGTGTTTGTGTTGTGAGAGAGGGAGAGAGAAGAGAGAGGGGGTGGGGAGAGCAAATAATAAAATAGAGAATAAACAAGCAAAAGGATACACTGAAAAACTTGACGAACGTCTGCATATGTAACTCTTTCTTCCATCCATCAAATCTTCCTTTCTTCCTGATATTTTATCTCTTGGATCTTGCATCCTGTCTTTTGCTTACTCGATGCTGATTCTCCACATCGACTATCCAGCTTCTCATACTCAGCATCTCCGTCAATAGCTCAGTCGATAGAGCATCCGACTGGGAACCACAAGGTTCCAGTTCGATACCGGCTCTCGCCAACTCAGCGTATGCGTAGCACGGAAATTTGTGCGGTAAAGTGAGGAGCTGATGGTAGGTGTGGAGCTCCACCTCAGACGCCAAAACATTCTCCTTGGTCTAGCGCTAGTGAAAGGGGGATATACTCCCTCGCTGTCTGGCTGATACCGATATTAGGCCACTCCGACGACTATACTCTTACTTTACTTACTTTATATATATATATATATATATATATATATATATATATATATATAATATATATTCATCTACAAGTGAATAAGTATCAACATTTTCGCGAAAATTTGTCTCCTAATTGATTTTTCCTAGAATTCCAAAAATAATTACTTTGATGTAAGCAGTGACGTAGTTTCGGTTACAGACAAAAAGAGACCGAATCTCTATTATTAATAGATGTGAGCTTTGAAAATATTTATAAATTTATGTCTATTTATGTACATTTTTTCTATCCTTATATATTTACTATCAATTAACGTCATGGTTATCAAACATGTCATGCAGATCATTTCAAGGGTATACGGTAAATTTCTCGAAATCAATTGCTCGAAAGCAATATTTATTTATTGCTGTCGACTAGGGCTATAGAATAAACCGACCGCACTTCTGTATAGGGGTAAGACCCCCCCCCCCAATTGGGCAACCTGATGGCCCTGGGAGGCGACCTGTGATGGATGAGGAAGGGATCCTCTTGGCTGAGCGGTCCTTTACTTGCGAAACTCCACTTTGCATCTTACTTGTGCTAGACGGGCGATTCGAGGGGCCCGACCCGACCAACTGGCTGGTCACCTCTAATGTTGGTATCTACATGATTGTCCAGACCCTATTGCCCTTATGGAAAGTCCCAACTCTTTTTATCGTATATGTGCTAGGGTTGCTGAAGATCTTATCCTGTGTATGATGTTAAACTGCATCTAATGGTGAAGTTCCAACTTTGGAGCTCTTAGGAGTGTGGAGTATCCTTTCATCACCATTTATCCCAGGTCCACTCTGATCCGGATTGATAGTACATTTTTAGGGCCCCATCTATGGGTTAAATATAAAAAAGTAGTTTTAAAAATGTATGAAAAAATTGAGGTAAAAAAGAATTCGAATATATCCATATATAGCATGAATATAACAAAAATATTCGGTATAAAATAACCAAACAAGTGTTGACATGCCATTTTGTTGGAAGTCGATCTTACAAAATAGTTAACACCGGCCAAGAGTTCTATGATCCTTACTGCAATCGATCCTGTTAACCACGATCGAGCTTATTTACTGTGATCCTATCATCAGTTAATCCTGTAAAATAATCAGGGACCTCAATTAATCATTTTAGTAATGTGTAATTCATAATTTGTGGTTTAGATTCGAAACAAAAAGGATGTTAGGGAAATATTTTTGGAATGAAAACAATCCGAGAGTCAACATGTTGTTTACAAATTAAAGGTACTGAAATGCAAACATCTGAAGAATGTAATGGAGGTTTACAAGTTATCAGTAATCAGCTGATAAAAGAATGTTAATATTCTAATTTTTATGGTAACGTGGAAAAAGCCGATTAGGAAATTTATTAGATAATTATAAATAGTTAGGATATTTAAAAAAAAAAACGCAATCTAAGAGAAGAAAGAAGGAAAGCCATCTGCTAGACAAAAGAAGTAAACGAAAACACACACGAAGAGTTGATGATGAGCGATGAGTGATATTCGTTCGCTTTTTCTTTCTTTTTTTTCCTCTCTTATCACTTTTGGCTTAAACAACAGATTTCTATTTCCCTGTCTCCCTCACTGATTTAGCAACTACTGCTATAAAGAGACAGAGGTGAAAATAGATTTGATACTAACAGATGAGTAAAGTGATTGACATTCGATTCCTTGCAAGGCGGGTTACCACAGAAAACGAGAAAGGATTTATTAATGAAGTAACGCTAAGCCTCTTAAGTTGGACCGTATCGCAATAATCCTTTAATAGTAACTGACCATATTCCAGTCTGACCCCGATCCTGCATTTCTGCTGACAACGTTCCTGTGGTAGTCCCCGATTCTCCGGAAACTGCATACGTTTTAGCCAGTGGACGATCCTGCTTCTGCTGACTATGTTACATGCCAACGCCGATCCTGCCTTTCCGCGGTATTTCCTGGTTAAACGGCAATAGCTTACAAACTGTCCTTTTCAGGACAAACTGTCCTTTTCAGGACAAACAAACAGAAAAGTTTTCTCGCTTATTATTACACATTCAGTCCTGAGACTTTCCATTTTGATGTGACGTTCATACTGACATAGCCTAGCAGTTTCTAACCTACCTAGTTCAGCAGTTCCAGCGTCTGACGACACCCACTAGCCCACTCTCCTGGAGCGGCGACTTTGAAAAGTAGTTGAAGGAAGACATTGACGAGCCGTTCTGTTATGTGTTGTTATGTTTGTAACTCATACGCCATTTTTTTTTAATAAAACTGAAATTTGTTAAAATCAGCAACTTTCTGTTTTTCTCCTTCCCTTAGCTTGTGTCACATCGTTCTTTTCGACGTTTGCGAGGTCAGTATCATTATCGGCCCTGCAACAGTGCTAATACCATTGACAAAGGTATGAATCCAAATATTCTCCCCCCAGCTATGGGTAAATATAGGGTAGATTGGGCTCTTTAACCTTGGTTACCAGTCTAGATGGAAAACTCTGAATACAAACTTGTTTAACCCCTCTTTAAAAATTTACCATGTGTCATATTCTTTTCATGTGGAAGTTTTGTATTCGGCTCTCCGGCCTTCTTTAGTTGTTTCTTGTCGAACTTGAGAGCGTTCATGTAACTTCGAAAAGAACTCTTTATTTAATCTATTGAGTTAAATAGTTCTCATTCTGTTTACCACGACTGGGTAAAAGTGTTAAACTATATTAAGTATTCTATATTATTTCCACCTGTAATCAGGATTGAACCTGAAACCTTCAGATTAATGTCACATAGAACTGAATTTACTCGACCCTAATATCCTTTAGGACAGCCACTACTAGAAGTAGGATGCGTGTGGTGTAATGGTTAAATTCATGGGAAATTGACTCGTCGCCCCGAGTTCAAATCCTGGACGTAGTAATTGCATTTCACTTTGCGCTAATACCCTTGAAAAAGGTATGAATCCTACTCTCTCTCTCCAGCTATGGATAAATAGTAGGGCAGACTGGGCTCTTTAACCTTGGTTAGGCAACCGGTCTAGGAGAAGGAAAACTTTGAATTCAAACCTGTTAAACTCCGCTTAAGAAATTGACTTTGTGTCACATCCTGCCCGTGCGGAGGGGTTAGTAAATATATATATATATCCTTTAGGACATGTGTCCGAAAAATTTAAATAATACAATTTATCAAATCTCAGCAAAATAGTTTAGAAAATAATTTGGCGACCGTAAAGCAAGGTTCGACCTATACACGAGATCCACCTACAAACGAATATATAGATTGATTTTATCATTTTCAATTTAAAACAAAACCCTGAGTTCAGCTTATATTATTCTTTGAGGAAACCACTTGGGGTAAGGGGAAAAAAAGTTAAATTGAGTAAGAAACGTAAATAGCAGAAGGGCAACCCAAACTGAACTTCCTGACCCATTCATCACGCTTCTCGTAGTCCCTGGACAATAAGCTAAACGAATGCATTGAACGACACTATGTTCCATGAAAGTAATGAACAGTAGCGAAAATGAATGGTAGAATGTCACTTGATGAGTTTGCTGCTGCTGGTGCTGCCTTATTGCTTGTTCTATAATTAAACAGTTTAATTACGAATGGCAAGCCCCATAGGAAATACCGCAGATAGGCTAGAAGATACCTTTGTCAGAAACAATACTTAGCAGTTTGCCAGCGTCAGGAAATTTATTGCTCAGCGAGCAGTAATTAATGAAATGTGGGAAAGAAAAATACAAGATGAGGCAGAAATAATGAGGCAGTCGATTATAAAGTAATATTGGCAATTTAGACCCAAGTAAGTAAAGATTAGTAAATAATAATAATAATAATAATAATAATAATAATAATATTTGGAAAGATTCCTTCTTCTTCTTCTTCTTCTTCTTCTTTTTCTTCTTCTTCTTCTTCTTCTTCTTCTTTTTTCATTTATTTTCTCTTTTTCTTTTTCTTTATTACTTTTCTTTTTCTTCTTATTTTCTTCTTCTTCTTCACCTTTTCTTTCTTTCTTCCTTTTCTTCTTCTTTCCTAGCAAAAAAACCCCTAATTTTTAGAGACAGAATTCAGAATATTTTCCAAGATTAATGATGTTTCAACTCTAATAAAACCTACTATGCAGACTACGTAGATTATCTAGGACTTTTCGCACATGCACGGATGCATAGACTATAGAAGGCAACAAAAGCTATTGACTTTTATTTGAACTAAAAAAAGTGCAGGTCATCTTTGACGATTTGGATATTCTCATTTTTAAACAGAGGGCGTTGCAGGATGATAACGGTCGTATAATTAAGGAACACGGGTATTAATATATAGATTGAGCATTGATTGATTGGTTTATGAACGAATTAAACTCGCACTAAAGGCACTAAATTGTTTGAATTATCGTTATGTTTCTTAAAGTTGTATTGAGCGTGGGAAAATAGAGTAAACAGTGAAGAAGAAGAAGAAGAAGAAGAAGAAGAAGAAGAAGAAGAAGAAGAAGAAGAAGAAGAAGAAGAAGAAGAAGCGTGGAATCTTTGAAGAAGACTTGCGAAAAAGACGCCTTGACGTTTCGTTTAAATATTCCTGTTTTAAACCTCAACATCACGCAAAAGGAAAGCTTACGGCTTTACCCGGCAAACTTGGATTATGTAAGCATATTGATTTGAGAGCAAAACACAATCTTTTCGTTTCTGCTCGAATCCATACAATTGTTGCCGTTCCCGCGGGAACTGGAGAAAACGCGTTCATTAAAAACACACAGAATTGTAAAAAGACAAGCGCCATAAAACCGTCAAAGAAAATCACGATTCACAAAAGAGAATTTAAACAACATTTGCGTTGCAAACGCAGCAATAAAAGCCCGGTTTATTCTGCGAGTTCTTCAGTTTTGCCAAAATCTGAGTTTTATTTGTCTATCAAACATCGCCCTTAATCTTACTAGAAATGTGCCTTGATATTTACTAAAGTTTGCTTAGTAGAGCATAAAGACAAATAATGGAAGTGGTGGTCATATGGGGGGACCGTTTTGACATACATATTTTGAAATTCTGTCTGTTTCTTCAGTTTACTTTCAGGCAACATTCGGTTATAATGCAGAATAGCGCGCAATTATACATTACGTATAAAAAAGCATTACATTTCATAAAATTTCACGGAAATACCCGAAACCTTTGAAATGCTAGAGTTAGTATTAGTGTTAGTGTTAGGGTTAGGCTACACCGGGAGATTCCGTAAACTAATGCTATTTATACGCAAAATGCGATCCTAATGATATTATCTCTTACGTGCAATTCTGCATTTGTACCCAACATTGAACGATACGCAACCAAGCAAAGCAAGGCGTTTCAAAGTGGCACACATAAGAGGTATGTCAGAAAAATTCCAGGTTGATTGCATTCTTCGATGTGAGGGCCATCATTCACTGCAAGTTCTTGCAACAGGGTCAGCCGATCAACCAACTACAAAGAGATACTGTGGCGTTTGCTTTGTTCAGTGCGCGAGAAGAGGCAAGAGATGTGGCAGGACAACTCGTGGGTGCTTGACCATGACAACGCACCTGCCCACACTGCCCTGAGTATCCGAGAGTTCCTGGCCTAGAAGAATATCAAGGGAACCCATTTTGAGGATGTGCACAGCAAAAAAGTAGTGACGACAGAACTACGGAGAATCCCGGAAGAATTTTTCCAGGAGTGCATTCAAGCGTGGTAGAGAAGGATGGAAAATTGCATTAGATTCCAGGTGGATTATTTTGAAGGGAATAACTTGTAGTTTATAGTCTGGATTTGAAATAATTTTTTTGGCGATACCAGTCCTAGAACTTTTCTGACATGCCTCGTATGTATTTACTCAACGCCTCCACTCGCGTAGGATGCAGCACCAGGTCAGTTTTTTAAAGAGGGGTTGACATGTTTCGATTCAGAGTTAACCTTCACCTAGATTGGTTGCCATACCAAACTTAAATAGCCCAGTCTGAACTACTATTTACCCATAGCTGGAAGGAGAGCACTTGGATGCAAACCTTTCACAATAGTATTAACGCTATGTGAATTGCCAATCTCTTCGTCCAGGATTTGAACTCGGGCCGACATGTCCATTTCCTATGACGGTAACCTTTACACAACTCTAGTGGTCCATATAGATCACTTGGGAAAGGTATGAATCCTACTCTCCCTCCAGCTATGGGTAAATAGTACGGCAGTCTGGGCTCTTTAGGCAACCGGTCTAGGAGAAGGAAAACTCTGAATTCAAACCTGTTAAATTCCGCTTAAGAAATTGACCCTGTGTCGCATCCTGCTCGTGCGGAGGGGTTGGTAAATATATATAGATCACTAAGGGAATACATCTTTGGCAGACTGAATACAAGCATAGGTTTCAACGGGGAGGGGTTAACTTTCCTAGTTTGCATTTATAAATCCCTTTATAAATGGCGACTTTTATTTGTCTATCATACATCGCATTTACTCTCAATACAAATGTGCCTTGATATGTACTAAGCTTTCCTTAGTAGGGCATAAAGCCAAAAAGGGAAGATATTCCAAATGGTAGCGAGGGAACAGTTTGGACTCACATAAGGCCTTTACCTCGGCTTCAACTTTGGCAGAACTGGGCGTGCACAATTGTTTAGAATAAATGACTTTATGACTGGATACTTTTATTTGTCTATCAAACATTAGATTTATTCTCAATACAAATGTGCCTTGACATGTACTGAGCTGTTCTTACTAGAGCATACAGCCAAAAAGGTGTGGAGGTGTGTGGTGTTATGGTTAGAGTAGAAGACCCACCGACGCGAGTTCAAATCTTGGATGAGGCTGTTTACATTTCACATAGCGCTAATACCCTCGGGAAAGGTATGTGTCCAAACAGTCTCCCTCTAGCTATAGGTAAATAGTAGGACAGACTAGATTCTTTAACCTTGGCTAATTAACCAGCCTAGGAGAAGAAAACTCTGAATTCAAACCTGTTAAACTTCGCTTAAAAATTGACCTTGTGTCACATCGTGCTCATGTGGTGCAGTTGGTTTGTTTTGGTTTCTTTTCCGACATATCAACCTGAGTGGGTAATTTAATGCCGACAAAATTTTGAAATATATTCATTCTTAATTGATACTTAATTGTTTATAAACATTTTTCTATTTAACCCATAGATGGGACCTAATAGGTATTACCACTCCGGGACAGAGTGGATCAGGGAGAAATGGTGATGAAGGGGTACTCCACATTCCCCAAACCTCCAGAACTAAATCTTCACCATCGGATAGAGTTTAACATCATACCCAGGAGATTAAGACCCTCAGGCACCGCCTTCTAGCATCGATATGATAAAAAGGTTTGGGCCTTGCCATTGTTAAGTATCTGGTCGGCATCCTAGGTTCCAGATGTAATAAGTAAGTAAGCAAGCCAACAAGAATCCGGTGTTAAAGTATTCCTTGTAAGTCCTTCGTCCAAGAGAATCCAAATGTCAATGAAATAAGCTCAGAATAGTGTCTCTATTAATACAGCAGAAAGCAGCAGCAGCAGTGCCAGTGATTGGACAATAGAAATGCCTTCGTGGTCACGTGGTAGTCAACGAGTCTATATTTAGGAGTAACCATTTGCCCCCATGCTTTATATCATAAATAATTCAACAGCCATAAAGGGCAATAGGGGACAAACAATATATATAGGTTCTATACCTTGATGTGACCAGCCGATTGAGCGGAGGGGCTCTCGACGGCCCGTCTAGCCTAAGTAAGGATCAAAGTGGAGTGTTGCATGTCATGGACTGCTCATCCCCAGGGTCCGTCCGGAAGCATCACGGGTCGCTACCCACGGCCAACAGGTGGCCCATTTGTGGGGATCTTACCCCTCTTCAGAGTGCAGTCAGTGTATTCTAAAGCCTGTCAGCCGACAGGGCTAGCGGTGAGGGTTTAGATATATATGTAAATGCGTAAATCCAAGATATTTCACTGGTTGCGAGTGGGAATGCTTTCACTCTTATAATACAAAGGTTTTTTCTTTTTGGCTTTCTTCTGAATCTGAGTTTAATGTAACAACATTTTTTTTAGTATAAATATCCTGCATAGTCTTTTGATAAGTGTACCTGGTAATAATCCTACCAATTAAGAATGATGATGGCAAGTTTAATGTTCTATACATTCTCACTATGATCTCAACAAGAATACATGATACTAGATAAAACCAGTTAATATCAAACATCTTATCATAATGGAGTATGCTTTTTGTCTGTCTGTAATCGAAACTAACTATCAGTATAATCATAATCCTCCATATACTTCCAGGATGTTATTTTCAACCCCAATATTAATAAATAGTTTAACTTTATTATACTGTTGACCAATTCTACATACTAATGAGATGCAATTGTATATATATATATATATATACTAAATATAGCAGTTTACTGCGTGAACGGAAAGCTAATTTATATATTGATATAAATAATTCATAGGGATTTTCATAATTTAAAATTAATACTGGTTTACCTCAGGTTTGACTTAGCTAACCAAGGCAATTACTTAAGCTTTATTGAATATAAATTATCTGAGATCAAGTTAAGGTGAAGATCATTAGTATATACTAGCAAATATATGCACCCTCCAGGTGCGAGTATTTAAGTTTAATGTAATAAAATATATTAAATTAGAAAAGGCTAATGAAACTAAATATGCA
>CM042141.1:68246437-68258937 GCA_023376005.1 Doryteuthis pealeii | reverse complement strand
CTGAATCTGTAGCGTTTGGTATGACAACCAATCTAGGAGAAGGAAAAATTTAAATTAAAATCAGCTTTATTCTGTTTAAAAATTGGCCTTTTGTCACATCTAGTCTATCGTGGAAGGGTTGGGTAAATACATACTTCTGCTCTTGAGCATTTGTTAAGCTTCATCATGATCATAATCATGATCATCTTCATCTTCATCATCATCATCATCATCATCATCAAGGCGTGCGACAGCATGGATTGCCTTCTCTCACTCTCTCTCTCTCTCTCTCTCTCTTCTCTCTCACCACACACACACACACACACACACACACACACCACCTCTCTCATCATTCACACCACACACACACACACCACACTCTCTCACTCATTCACACACACACACACACACACATACCACACACAAGGCGCGCTTGCGTGTGCAATCCGTATCTATCGTATATCCCTCTTGTTAAGTCTCTAAACGTATTTAATCCTAGGCAATTCTCAAATGTGTTCACGTGTCTTTCATTTATGATTTTATATTGACTTAATGTAATATTTACACCATTTAGACACTTTCTGTGATTTTGCTCGTTATTCAAGAAGCCTTGCTTTATCTACCAAATCTTATCAAAAAATAATCATAGCTTTGATATCTAACAAAGCAACTCAGCATCAAGTAAGGGTCAAACTTCCTTTTCAGTTGCATTATCATATGCCATACACATTTTTCTTTTGTTTCTTTTAATTGCATATCAGCCTTTGCGGTTTATCTAAGTCATCAACATAGAACATCTGTAGTGGTACAATTCAACACATAACTGCCGGAACGATAGGGTCATACTTTTTGCCTACAGGATTAACCAAAAGAGAACGTAATAGAATTACTGGAGTTTGAACTTGCTTATGCACAATGTCACAGCCCAGCACGTTAGCTACTACGCCATGTGGATTAACCCCAAATTTTGATTGTTCTCTGTGTTAAGAAAAAAAAAACAGACTTATTTAACGCATTATTTTTTCAAAGATATTTTTGCCAATTTTCGTTAAGTCATTTCGATGACTGTTTTTAGCATACGCAAGAATATTAAACAAAATTTCCGTAATTGGTTTTATATATATAATACATACATGTATATATATATCCATACACTTATACACACACAAATATATATATATATATATATATATTATATATATATATATATATACTAATCGTAGTACCCCGACAATATGAATTTTTTTTCCAAGATACCATTTCATTTTGCAATCATGCCAAAGGCAAAAATCCTAAATAAATTTAAAAACAAAAATAAATCATTCTGATTGATTTCGGCTTCAGACATTTTTGACAATTACTTTTCTTCCCCACCCCCACCCCCCAAAAAATAAATAATCTGAGTGATTCTACGTGAAAATGGATACCGTTACCAAATATGTGAGTGTGTATTTGTGGGTCATTTTTTAGCGCTGTACTGCTGGTTTGAATTCAGTGTTTTTCTCCTAGTTATTTTACCAAAGTATTGAAACTACTGTCCAACTGTTTATCGTTAGTTTAGTAGGGAGTGAGATGGGTTCATACCTTTCCCAACAGTATTAGCGCGAAATGAAATACAAACAGATTTATACAGAAATCGTTACGTAAGAGCGCCCCTTAAAAAAAAAAAGGATTCACCTGAAGGGGAACTGATATGCGCTAAGTCTTTCCGCCTGTCATGCAGGGAACCAGGATCACAATACTCGCCCGAGAAGCAAAATTACTTTAGGACCCTCGAGTTATTAATAAATATATATAAGTAAAGTCATCGGGGTGGCCTAAAGTCGGTATCAGCCAAACAGCGAGGGATCTGAACCCCTTTTCACTTGCGCCACACCAACCATCAGCTTCTCACTTTACCACACAGATCCATGTGCTACTCATATGCTGGGTTGTCAAGGGCCAGTATTGAACCAAGAATGATGGGGTTCCTAGTTGGATGCTCTACCGACTGAGCTAAGCCAGCCCTTATTTGCTGCCACCTCAGATACAAGTATTTACCATGGCTAGGATGTAACATAACGCTGCATGTGTAGGGTACCCAGCAAGGATTGCACTTGCTATTAGTAGTAATGGATCTTCAAGTCTAGTTTGTTATCCATTACACCATAATGGGACAACCTTACAGATTGTATATTTAGAGTCTGTCTTCATGAGAATATTTACCATATTTAAAAATGGAGAATTGTTTTTTCATGTTTTTTTTTTAGTTATTAACGAACTGGACTATTGTTAGTGCGTCTCATTCACTAACAATAGTTTCCTAGGAAAAGGCTTCGTTCAGGATTTGAACTGGAATCACCGGTTTCATTTCCTACAATCTGTCTGATTGTCCCATACTTATGATAGCGTGTAGCAGGCGCACTTAGCTTAGTGGTTATCGCTGTTGGAATTGAAACCAGTGATTCGAGTTCAAATCCTGGACGAAGCCTTTTCCGTTTCCCTTCACACTAATATCCATGGGAAATATCTTTTCACCCTCCTACATCTTTTAATGCTGGCACTGTGTTTCTTGAAAGGAAAGCCTCACCTTTCTTGCGCCAAATCTTCTGTACATCATTATGTCCAAAAGCCTCAGTTTCTATTTCAACACTCCATAGTACTTGTTCCTGTTGTATATTGTATGAGCGAAGCAAAGAAAAGACGACAAAAACGACAAAGGACTTGTTTTCCCGGTAGAGGCGAACAAAGAGGTTAAAAAACGGAAGCGAGGCTTTCCGGTCAAAGAAGCAGGGAGAGGATAAAGAAATATATAGCAGAGGTCCGTTATCAGATCAAAAGATAAAGATGCGTAGGAGTGTCTATGAATATAAAGGGCCTGAGGGTTCGAGCCGTCAGTCGACCAGTCATACAGCGGACGGCGAACGGAGAACAAGTGAGTGGCCGCTAGTCATCCCAGCAGCAGTAGTAGTCATTGTCAACCCTCTGTCGTTTCATTGTCAACGCTCGCCGCCCGCCGATGAGAGAAATAAAGTCAAAACTCCTACTATACCCATGTGTTGTAGATTTCATTAAACGACAACTACATATATCGTCTAGGGTTAGTGACGATACCCGCTACGTATACTGATACACGATTTAGCAGCGTGAATTTGAAGCCGCTATATAACCAGTATGCAACATTCCCAAACGCAATTTTCTTTGTCCAAGAACGCTTTAGCAAAATTAGACGGAACAACAATGTAACATAGTTTGCGAAGAAGGGTTTGTCCTGGTTTGTTTCCATATATATATTTACCAACCCCTCCGCATGAGCAGGATGTAACACAAGGTCAATTTCTTAAGCGGAGTTCTCCTAGACCGGTTGCCTAACCAAGGTTAAAGAGCCCGGTCTGCCCTGCTATTTATCCATAGCTGGAGGGAGAGTAAGATTCATACCTTTCCCAAGGGTATTAGCGCTAAGTGAAATGCACTTACAACATTCAGGATTTGAACTCGGGGCGACGAGTCCATTTCCCATGACTTTAACCATTACACCACGCGCTTCCTACCGGTTTTTTTTTTCATATAACCTATTTCTATTTAAACAACGTTGTATTGTGTGAGTACTTTCGCTGATACCCATCGTATTTAACTTTTGGCGGTGTCTTACAAAATACAAATTGTGTTTATATTACCCCCCCCCCAATGCAGTTTTTGATCAGTCCTTGACGACGATTTGGATTTTCTTCCTCATCTAGGAAAATTCTTTGTATAGCCAAACTGTTTAAGTTTCTTTATAACGGACTGTAACTTAGATCTAGAGGTAGTAAACTGGTTTGAAATAGTGCAGTAACTATTTCTCATCTTGTAAAAGTTAACAATTCTCAGTCTCAAGTCAACGCTAGGATGTCTATTATATGATTCAGTCTGTAAATAGACTGCAATAATGTCCATTTTAAAGATATTTCTTATTTTCTTTTATCAGCGAAGGAAAAATTCTACTTTCCTTTATCTAAAAAAAAATGTCTTTCTCAAATAACATGTAATAAAAGTATATTCCCTCGTTCTAGAAATAGTCGTATTGTGTTTTGTTGTTCCCAGGCACTTACTATCCAAAGCCGAACGCAAAAAATATGTTTTACTAGCAAAATTCCATTCTATCATCGATATCTGTTTTTTGTTTTTTTGTTTTTTTGGGTTTTTTGGGGTTTTTTGTTTCCTTGTTTAGTCAGTCTTGCCCTTCGGTGTAATAAGGAACGATGTGTCCAAACAGAACATCACACACACACACACACACACACACACACACACATATATATATATATAAATATATATATATATATACGTATTCTTTAAAAAGCGAATGCTATAAAATTCCATGTCCAGGAGAAAGTAGCTTATGAATTCGTTCTTACTTTCCCAGCGGTGTCCAACATGTTTTGCTCGTCTTACTTGAATCATTTGTGAGATGGGAGGTAAGTGGCTGTGCAGCTCCTATTAATAATTGACAAATTCATTTCATCTAATGTCATACACTGAAAAAAGAACATAATAAAGTCATCTAAACGACAGCTAGTGTCCACAAACATCTGATAGATGTTTTGCTGGTCAGCCAACACTGGAGTGTCAATGTCTAGGAGTCAATAGGAAAACGTCGCTGATGATTTCGTCCTTTCTTTCCCAGAAATATCCAGAATATCTCATTCTGATAGTTTGCGAGATGGGAGGTAAGGGTATTTGCCTCATACCCCACTTGTATGGGCTGGGCACAAGGCCTCGTTTTAACGTGGGCCCACCCACAAGCCGAAGCTGATGGGTGGAAAGAACAAAAACTGCGTCGATCCATTCGGCATTCCTCCTCAAGGGGGCGCCTCAGGCGCTGGGCAATAAACCCATCCCTGCGTCTTTAAGTAAAGGGGGCAGGTTTTGCCTGGGGGAAAGCCCCCTGGGATCGACGCTATTATTTATTACTTAAACTGATCCAGGGGCCGAAGCACACTGGACCCCCCCCCCCGAGAGGGCGAGGTAAGTGGCTGAGCAGCAGCTGTTAACAATTGACAATTGCATTCTATCTAGTCTGATCCACTGAAAACAGAGTTCACATCGGCCGAAACGTTGTGTATATAACAATAAAGATGGGGAAAACAATCTGAAAACCTAATTACGCTCAAGTCATGCTGAAAGCGCCGGTTCCTTCTAGATCACTGAAGTTAAGCAGCGATGAGTCTGTTCAATACTTAATTAGGTGACTACTTAAGTAATAGCTTGTAATGTAAGCAATCTGGGTCCTTTGTTCATCCAAAGGGCTTGATTCGGCATTAAATGACCCATAAGAGTGTTTATATGCTGAAAATGAAACAAACAGCTAACCAACTGAGGTTAGGCAGCAATGGGCCAATTCAATACTTAATTTGGTGACCACCTAAGCAACAGCAAGAACACTAAGCAATCTGAGTCCTGTGTTTATCAAAATGACTTGATTTGGGAATAAATGACCCATAAGAGTGTTGATATGCTGAAAAAAAACTCAACAACCAAGACGACCAACTGAAAAATCAAAATAATACAAATTATCAAGATTTATCTGAAAAATTTAGATAAAAAATATCGCTAGATAAAGTAAGGAAATTGAACAATAGGCCTCGTAGCACCCCGGAAATGTTATTGCTTTATTTTTGTATCCCTAATACTATCCCACAGAGTCTAATATGAAATGACATTAATATAGGTAGCAAGCGCAAATCTGGCGTCTTCAACTACCCTTTTATTGTCAATTTGCTAATTAATGTTTTAGCTGAAGGCAAATTTGAAATAACAAGTATCCTGTTTACACTTCATAATTAACTTCTCTAGTAAATTGTTAACATGTTCTTCGGAAGAAGAAAAAAATTAAAAAAACTAGCGAAGAATGACCTGCCTGTAATAATTAGACGCCTGCTAATGTTGGTTGTGGAGAAGGCAACGTTGAATTCCATTACGTTTAGATAACACATAGAGTGGAACATCTGCGCGTTTGGATAAATAATGTATAGAATTCAATAATTTGCTATAAAGTTACAAATAAATAGATAGATAAATAAATGAATAGATGAATAAATAAATAACAAAACAAGCATTTGATATGGTAATTATAAATAACAGTGTATGAAATCGGTGATATCAGCGAGAGAAGAGAGAGGGATTTAATAAACAATATATTCATATTTTCATTCACGCTAATGAGCATTCCATATATTGTATGTATTTACCCTACTACTTCGCCACGAGCAGTATGCGACACAAGGTCAATTTTAAGCAAATCAATGCTGGATCGAATTTAGATGTTTGTAGTGTTAAGTATCTGGTCGGCATCCTTAGTTCCAGATGTAGTAAGTAAGTAAGCAAGCCAATAAGAATTCCGGTGTTATAGTATTTTGTAAGTCCGACGTCAAGATAATCCAAATAGCAATGACATAAGTTTAAGAATCAGACCTCTATATGTACACCAACAGCAAGCAGCAGCACTGCCAGTGATTGGACAGTGGGAATCTTTCTCAGGTCACGTTGTAGTCGACGAGTCTATATTTAGGAGTGACCATTTGCCCCATGCCTTATATCTCAAACACTTTCAACATGTAGTAATCACATTCCTTAGTTGCCACGGTTCTGCCAGTTGGCACTAGGTGGTGTACCGAGCAGCAATAACTGGACAAGAGCCAAAGTCAAAAACTCTCCTTCACCTTCTAGCCTCGACAAATGTAACATCGTATCCTGTCTCACAGACAAGGTGCTTTCTCGTCCCTAGGCAACCACGTGTCGCACGGCACACGAGAACATGTCCAACATGTAAATCTAAATGTTCCTTTCTCTAGCTATTATAACAGTGACTGAAAGACTTTCTCTCTACAAAAGTCTTCATATTAGGATATTCCTTCATGCAATATATATATTATTATATCATTATTCATTTTTGCTCAAAAAATAAAATTGGTTTTATTTAATTCGTCGAGAATTATTTTTGCATACATATGCAAATGAGTATATATCATACTACACACAATCTTAAACAACAAAGTGTCCGGGTTTGTTTCATCCCATCAAGAAAATGTTAGCAATGAGTAGTGGTTCCAAATCGATTTAATATACTAAGACAATCTTCAGTCGTCGGGACCATAGCTTCGTCTGCTACAGTTTTCCTTCTCCTAGACCGGTAGTCATACAAAGTTTTATTTACCCAAGACTAAGGGTGAATAGTTGGTTTCATACTTTTTCCTGGGGTTATTAGTGCGGTAATTTTTCACCTTTAGTTGTCAAAATTCCTAGCAATAAGGCAATTAGAGTAACCTCCCATGACTTCACTTTGAAACAAGCTGGTAGCTATTTGAAAGACTCCGTGCGAAATAACCAAATCTTAGAAACTTTTTCGAAAACAATACCAACTGCATGATTTAAAACAAAAATATCATAAAATGTGTTTCTTAATAACAATTAAGAAACACATTTTATGATATTTTTGTTTTAAATCATGCAGTTTGTATTGTTTTCGAAAAAGTTTCTAAGATTTGGTTATTTTCGCACGGAGTCTTTCAAAATAGCTACCAGCTTGTTTCAAAGTAAAAGTCATGGATGGTTACTCTAATTGCCTTATTTGCTAGGAATTTTGACAACTAAAGGTGAAAATTACCGCACTAATACCCCCAGGAAAAGTATGAAACCAACTATTCACCCTTAGTCTATGGGTAAATAAAACCTTTGTATGACTACCGGTCTAGGAGAAGGAAAACTGTAGCAGACGAGCTATGGTCCCGACGACTGAAGATTGTCTTAGTATATTAAATCGATTTGGAAACCACTACTCATTGCTAACATTTTCTTAGATGGGATGAAACAAACCCGGACACTTTGTTGTTTAAGATTGTGTGTAGTATGATATATACTCATTTGCATATGTATGCAAAAATAATTCTCGACGAATTAATAAAACCAATTTTATTTTTTGAGCAAAAAATGACAATATGATATAATAATAATATATATTGCATGAAGGAATATCCTAATATGAAGACTTTTGTAGAGAGAAAGTCTTCAGTCACTGTTATATAGCTAGTAGAAAGGAACATTTAGATTTACATGTTGGACATGTTCTCGTGTGCCGTGCGACACGTGGTTGCTAGGGACGAGAAAGCACCTTGTCTGTGAGACAGGATACGATGTTACATTTGTCGAGGCTAGAAGGTGAAGGAGAGTTTTGACTTTGGCTCTTGTCCAGTTATTGCTGCTCGGTACACCACCTAGTGCCAACTGGCAGAACCGTGGCAACTAAGGAATGTGATTACTACATGTTGAAAGTGTTTGAGATATAAGGCATGGGGCAAATGGTCACTCCTAAATATAGACTCGTCGACTACAACGTGACCTGAGAAAGATTCCCACTGTCCAATCACTGCAGTGCTGCTGCTTGCTGTTGGTGTACATATAGAGGTCTGATTTCTTAAACTTATGTCATTGCTATTGGATTATCTTGGACGTCGGACTTACAAAGATACTATAACACCGGAATGGATTCTTATTGGCTTGCTTACTTACTTACTACATCTGGAACTAAGGATGCCGACCAGATACTTAACACTACAAACATCTAAATTCGATCCAGCATTGATTTGCTTAAAAAATGACCTTGTGTCGCATACTGCTCGTGGCGAAGTAGTAGGGTAAATACATACAATATATGGAATGCTCATTAGCGTGAATGAAAAATATGAATATATTTGTTTATTAAATCCTCTCTCTTCTCTCGCTGATATCACCGATTTCATACACTGTTATTTTATAATTACCATATCAAATGCTTGTTTTGTTTATTTTTATTCATCTATTCATTTATTTATCTATCTATTTATTTGTAACTTTATAGCAAATTATTGAATTCTATACATTATTTATCCAAACGCCGCAGATGTTCCACTCTATGTGTTATCTAAACGTAATGGAATTCAACGTTGCCTTCTCCACAACCAACATTTAGCAGGCGTCTAATTATTACAGGCAGGTCATCTTCGCTAGTTTTTTTTAATTCTTTTTCTTCTTCCGAAGAACATGTTAAAATTTACTAGAGAAGTTAATTATGAAGTGTAAACAGGATACTTGTTATTTCAAATTTGCCTTCAGCTAAAACATTAATTAGCAAATTGACAATAAAAGGGTAGTTGAAGACGCCAGATTTGCGCTTGCTACCTATATTAATGTCATTTCATATTAGACTCTGTGGATAGTATTAGGGATACAAAAATAAAGCAATAACATTTCCGGGTGTACGAGGCCTATTGTTCAATTCCTTACTTTATCTAGCGATATTTTTATCTAAATTTTTTCAGATAAATCTTGATAATTTGTATTATTTTGATTTTTCAGTTGGTCGTCTTGGTTGTTTGAGTTTTTTTTCAGCATATCAACACTCTTATGGGTCATTTATTCCCAAATCAAGTCATTTTGATAAACACAGGACTCAGATTGCTTAGTGTTCTTGCTGTTGCTTAGGTGGTCACAAAATTAAGTATTGAATTGGCCCATTGCTGCCTAACCTCAGTGGTTAGCTGTTTGTTTCATTTTCAGCAATAAACACTCTTATGGGTCATTTAATGCGAATCAATCCCTTTGGATGAACAAAGGACCCAGATTGCTGTACATTACAGCTATTACTTAATAGTCACCTAATTAAGTATTGAACAGACTCATCGCTGCTTAACTTCAGTGATCTAGAAGGAACCGGCGCTTTCAGCATGACTTGAGCGTAATTAAGGTTTTCAGATTGTTTTTCCCATCTTTATTGTTATATACACAACGTTTCGGCCGATGTGAACTCTGTTTTCAGTGGATCAGACTAGATAGAATGCAATTGTCAATTGTAACACTGCTGCTCAGCCACTTACCTCGCCTCTCGGGGGGGGGGGGTCCAGTGTGCTTCGGCCCCTGGATCAGTTTAAGTAATAAATAATAGCGTCGATCCCAGGGGGCTTTCCCCCAGGCAAAACCTGCCCCCTTTACTTAAGACGCAGGGATGGGTTATTGCCCAGCGCCTGAGGCGCCCCCTTGAGGAGGAATGCCGAATGGATCGACGCAGTTTTTGTTCTTTCCACCCATCAGCTTCGGCTTTGGGTGGGCCCACGTTAAAACGAGGCCTTGTTGCCCAGCCCATACAAGTGGCGGTATGAGGCAAATACCCTTACCTCCCATCTCGCAAACTATCAGAATGAGATATTCTGGATATTTCTGGAAAGAAAGGACGAAATCATCAGCGACTGTTTTTCCTATTGACTCCTAGACATTGACACTCCAGTGTTGGCTGACCAGCAAAACATCTATCAGATGTTTGTGGACACTAGCTGTCGTTTAGATGACTTTATTATGTCTTTTTTCAGTGTATGACATTAGATGAAATGAATTTGTCAATTATTAATAGAGGGCACCCCCAGCCACTTACCTCCCATCTCACAAATGATTCAAGTAAGACGAGCAAAACATGTTGGACACCGCTGGGAAAAGTAAGAACGAATTCATAAGCTACTTTCTCCTGGACATGGAATTTTATAGCATTCGCTTTTTAAGAATACGTAATATATATATATATTTATATATATATATATGTGTGTGTGTTGTGTGTGTGTGTGTGGTGTGATTGTCTGTTTGGACACATCGTTCCTTATTACACCGAAGGCCCAAGACTGACTAAACAAGGAAACAAAAAAACCCCCAAAAAACCCAAAAAACAAAAAAACAAAAAACAGATATCGATGATAGAATGGGAATTTTGCTAGTAAAACATATTTTTGCGTTCGGCTTTGGATAGTAAGTGCCTGGGAACAACAAAACACAATACGACTATTTCTAGAACGAGGGAATATACTTTTATTACATGTTATTTGAGAAAGACATTTTTTTTAGATAAAGGAAAGTAGAATTTTTCCTTCGCTGAAAAAGAAAATAAGAAATATCTTTAAAATGGACATATTGCAGGTCTATTTACAGACTGAATCATATAATAGACATCCTAGCGTTGACTTGAGACTGAGAATTGTTAACTTTTACAAGATGAGAAATAGTTACTGCACTATTTCAAACCAGTTACTACCTCTAGATCTAAGTTACAGTCCGTTATAAAGAAACTTAAACAGTTTGGCTATACAAGAATTTTCCTAGATGAGGAAGAAAATCCAAAATCGTCGTCAAGGACTGATCAAAACTGCATTGGGGGGGGGTAATATAAACACAATTTGTATTTTGTAAGACACCGCCAAAAGTTAAATTACGATGTATCAGCGAAAATTACTCACACAATACAACGTTGTTTAAATAGAAATAGGTTATATGAAAAAAAAACCGGTAGAAGCGCGTGGTGTAATGGTAAAGTCATGGGAAATGGACTCGTCGCCCCGAGTTCATCAATCCTGTTGTAAGTGCATTTCACTAAAGCGCTAATACCCTTGGAAAGGTATGAATCTTACTATCTCCTCAGCTATGGATAAAAATAGCCAGGGCAGACCGGGCTCTTTAACCTTTGGTTAGGCAAACCGGGTCTAGGGAGAACTCCGCTTAAAGAAATGACTTGTGTTACATACCTGCTCATGCGGAGGGGTGGTAAATATAATGGAAACAAACCAGGACAAACCTTCTTCGCAAAACTATGTTACATTGTTGTTCCGTCTAATTTTGCTAAAGCGTTCTTGGACAAAGAAAATTGCGTTTGGGAATGTTGCATACTGGTTATATAGCGGCTTCAAATTCACGCTGCTAAATCGTTGTATCAGTATACGTAGCGGGTATCGTCACTAACCCTAGACGATATATGTAGTTCGTTTAATGAAATCTACAACACATGGGTTATGTAGGAGTTTGACTTTATTTCTCTCATCGGCGGGCGGCGAGCGTTGACAATGAACACAGAGGGTTGACAATGACTTACTACTGCGCTGGAATGACTAGCGGCCACTCACTTGTTCTCCGTTCGCCGTCCGCTGTATGACGGGGTCGACTGACGGCTCGAACCCTCAGGCCCTTTATATTCATAGACACTCCTACGCATCTTTATCTTTTGATCTGATAACGGACCTCTGCTATATATTTCTTTATCCCTCCCTGCTTCTTTGACCGGAAAGCCTCGCTTCCGTTTTAACCTCTTTGTCGCCCTCTACCGGGAAAAACAAGTCCTTTGTCGTTTTTGTCGTCTTTTCTTTGCTTCGCTCATACAATATACAACAGGAACAAGTACTATGGAGTGTTGAAATAGAAACTGAGGCTTTTGGACATAATGATGTACAGAAGATTTGGCGCAAGAAAGGTGAGGCTTTCCTTCAAGAAACACAGTGCCAGCATTAAAAGATGTAGGAGGGTGAAAAGATATTTCCCATGGATATTAGTGTGAAGGGAAAACGGGAAAAGGCTTCGTCCAGGATTTGAACTCGAATCACTGGTTTCAATTCCAACAGCGATAACCACTAAGCTAAGTGCGCCTGCTACACGCTATCATAAGTATGGGACAATCAGACAGATTGTAGGAAATGAAACCGGTGATTCCAGTTCAAATA
>CM042141.1:68224290-68246337 GCA_023376005.1 Doryteuthis pealeii | reverse complement strand
GAGAGGAGATAGAGAGAGAGAGAGAGAGAGAGTGAGAGAAGGCAATCCAGCTGTTCGGCACGCCTTGATGGTGATGATGATGATGTGATGAAGATGGAAGATGATCATATTATGATCATGATTGAGCTTAACAAAGCTCAAGAGCAAGAAGTATGTATTTACCAACCCTTCCACGATAGACTAGATTGTGCAAAAGGCCATTTTTAAACAGAATAAAGCTGATTTTTAATTTAAATTTTCCTTCTTCCTAGATTTGTTGTCATACCAAACGTAAGATTCAGGTCTCCTCTACTATTTAGCTATAGCTATTTATAAAGGGATATAGATGCATATGAGTAAATTCACCCCCTCCCGCCGGTATAACCCATGAGCAATTCCATGCAAATCATCCAGAAAAAAATTAAAATTGCCACCCACCCTTTCAACTTTTTCTGAAATTTTGTACAGGTTGGTCTGTTTAAAGGTTAGACATTTCCCCCAAATTTGAGCTTCCAATTCCAAAAATTGCGATTATGTCGATGTTTATCTTTCCAAATTGGGTGGTCGGTCGTTTTTAAAAAATTGAATATCTTTTAAAACTCAATTTTTTTCATTTAACACATAGATGGGACCTCTAACAAGTAATACACTAACATACATAGTGACTACTATTGATAAGCATCAGTTTAAATACTTGTGTTCAGTCCATAGAGCACCACCTAAGAATCGCAAGGTTCCTGGTTCGATACCAGCCCCGCCAACTCAGCGATAAATATCATAGATTGGGTAATCTGGCAGCTGTAAAGTATGGAGTATGTGGCACTTTACCTCAGCAAAAACAATTGGTGTAGCCCAAACGAAAGGGAGTAGACTCCCTCGCTCCTGGCTTGCTACCGACAACAAGCCACTGCACCAACTTTACTTTCTGTTTCATATCATCACATATGCTTAAGTATAAACTAAAGTAACAGTCAGAATTTGGAAATATTGACAAACTGAAATATCTGAAATAAAGCGTTATAATTGACTTTTTAAAATTCTAAAGAACATTCAAATCGGGATGTCCATTGATACAAGGAATTCCAAGGTAAGGACTTCAAATATTGTAGAATAACAGAAAGTGTATTATTTTATTGTCAATCATGTTACATCATTTTTAAAACGGGTATCTGATTTATACATAATCGTCATTTCGGCTCGATGTGTAGACCTTACTTTTAAGAATTAAAACCTCGTATATGGTTAGATGATATTAAATTGCAAAGTTATATATAATATTTCACAGATTTAAGTAAGCTTATTAAACCATCAAATCATAGAAATTCTAAACGACAGTAAATATCCATATTTCTAAGTCAATATGAGTGCATAAGAAAACCAGAGTGTTCACATCTGAGAACTGCCGAGGCCACATGAATACAGATAGAGAAAATACTTTTTTCTTTTCTTTTTCTTTTCTTTCTTCTTTCTTTTTTTAAAAGACCGGTGAAATCTGCCTTCGAACACGCCACAAAAACACCTTATATATCTTATTTATAATGGAGATTGTTGTTTTGTCTGTCTGTAACCGAAACTAATCATACTCAAGTCACAATTCCCTTATTTATTGAACATCACATTCACTATGAATTCATTTTTATTAAACCTCAATTATTGATAAAATTTATACGTTATTAATTACTGTTGTCTACATACTATACATGCAATTATTTATATATTCACAATACGGTTTACAGTGTTAAACGAAAGGCTAATTTGCATAATGATATTAGAATTTGATTTTTATCAAATATATGCTTAATATTAGTTGATTCTAATATTTGGTTTTCTCTTACAATCTGAGCAAAATATCGGGTATAAATCTTAAAGAATCCATAAACCAGACGAAAACTTAATTTTATTAAATATTCATATCTAACTAAACAGATCAAATTAGGAAAAAATGAAAGACGGGGGTGATGGCAAAATGATGGAAGAATTAGATTTAAAGCTGTTCTATTTCGAATTATACCCCCTCAGTTTATCATTTTCTAAATAGTTTCTAATTTAATACAATATTTTATACAACAAAACCTAAATTCTTGCACCCGAAGGGTGCATATATTTGCTAGTGATATAATAACAACAACAGAAAAATCAAATATATTGAAAAAACAAAACCTTTAGACAGGAAATGTACATTATCGATATAATGTAAGCGTTACTCTTTGAATACAATCAAAAATTTTGTCTGTCAGGGATTTAACCTGCATCAGTAAATAAGAATTTTCCAGTAATACCGATTAAAAAAACTTATTTTTTTTAATTGAAATATAATATAAATATGAATATTTATACTCCAGATTCTCAAGTCATTTTAAACCATGTTTAATCAATATTGATATTAAATTAAAACAATATTATTAATGTTAAATAAAAGAAAAATAAAAAAAGAATCATTATTGGCCACAACTAAAAAATACCTATGCATTATCATCACCATTTTGTGTGTGTCTGTGTGTGTGTGTGATTTTTATTTTTATGGACTCGATAGTACCCCCCAAAAAAAAAAAAAACACAACCCCCAAAAAAAACAAACAAACAGATAATCTAATTTGTAAAGAAAGAAATTTACAAACAGGTACAAACTGGGACCCCCCCCCCAAAAAAAAAAAAAACCCCGAATCACGCGTATAGTTGATAAAAATTCCTCTGTCAAAAAGAACCGACCAAAGAAAAAAGCACAGAAAGAGTAAACTAAGCAAACGTGCAAAAAGAGCTCTATTTACTAAATTGAGCGAAAAGTAGAAAACCTATATTTGAGTCAGATAGTACCTAAATAGTTTTCACCTCAACGACCTTAAGGACAATTCTGAATTATCCTGAAGATCCTTTAGGTGAGCCTACCTAGGTAGTATCCTACTCAATTTAAGTTTATATATCTATCTGTGTGTGTGGCGTGTGTGTATGTGTGGTGTGTGTGTGTGTGTGTGTGTGTGTGTGTGTGTTGTTTGTGGATAACGAGATACCTTGACTTACGAGTTTAATTCATTTCGGTCCTAACCCAATGTCCTTGTATATCAAATCAGTTTAACCCATTGAAATAAGCTGAAATGCCATTAATCCGTTCCAGCCCCCACCTAAAAAAAACACCCTATAAATAAACGTATTGTATAAAAAATAATAAAATAGAATTGAATGAATTATATGGTGTAATATGTTTCAATTTTTATATTCTTATGAATGATATTTTTCTTTGATGTAATAAATTTGTAACCTTGAATGGTTTTGGAAACCTTATTAACATGAAGTTGCTCGTAACTCGGAAAACTCGTAAATTAATGTACACTATATATATATATATATATATATAATATATATATATATATTGTGTGTGTGTGTATATAATATATATATATATATATATATTATATATATATTATATATATATATATATATATACGTTTAAGTGTATTTGTGTGTCTTTTCTGCTTGGACACGTCGTTCCTGATTAAACCGAAGGCCACAGCTAACTAAAAAAAAATGAAAACAAAAAATAGAAAAAACAATACCGAATATAGAATGGAATTGTACAGGAAAAAAAGAACTGTGTTTGGGTTGGTACTGGAAAGTAAGTGCCACTGGACAAAAAAGAGACAAGATGACCATTTTTAGAACAAGAGAATATTATTCTTTCCATGTCATTTGAGAAAGACATTTATTCTTTAAAACAATAAAGCAAAATAGACTTTTTTCTTGGCTGAAAAAAAAGTCAGAAATATTTTTAAAATGGACGTGATTGAAGTCTTTTTACAGACCGAATCACATGATAGACCTCTGAATGAATGATATATATATATTATATATATATATATATATATATATATATACCCTTAGAAAAGATATGAATGCATATATTCTCCCTCCAGCTATGGGTTAGATAGTAGGGCAGACTTGCCCTTCAGCCTTGGGTAGGCAACCAGTCTAGGAGAGGGATAACTCTGAATTCAAAATTCCCTCCAGCTATGGTTAGATAGTAGGTCAGACTGGGTCCTTCAGCCTTGGGTAGGTAACCAGTCTAGGAGAGGGATAACTCTGAATTCAAAATTCCCTCCAGCTATGGGTTAAATAGTAGGGCAGACTGGGCCCTTCAACATTGGGTAGGTAACCAGTCTAGGAGAGGGATAACTCTGAATTCAAAATTCCTGAGGTCGGTCGTTGATTGGGTTGGTGGCAACCCTTGATGCACCAATTCTTTCCTATCGACTGTCCCAAAAAGTTTGGATGGTCCAACACAAGTCTTCACCACTATAAAAAAATCACTGTGTGGGTATTCATTGTGTGTGTGAACCCTCATGCGTCGAAAATCGACGAGAGAGTCCATAATATATATATATATATATGTATATATATATTAGTTAGTTAGTTAGTTAGTTAACATAATATAATATGACATAACGTAACCTAATATAGTATAATGATAAATAATATAAAAATATATATAATATGTAATATAATAATATAATAAATTAACATAAAACAAACAAACACGAAACAAAAAAATCTATGTGTTTTTCACGGTCCGATTTTTCTTTAAGACTCCGTGTAGAATAGTTTCAAATAGAACTGTCCAAAAGTTTTAAATAGTAGTGGATCAAGGATGGAAGGTGGGGGAAGTCACACATAGTTATCTTCCCCTGGATCAGTACAGTATCTTATTATAATGGAGATTGTGTGTTTGTATGTCTGTAACCGAAACAATGTAACTACTCAAGTTACAATTCCCTTTGTTATTTACGTCACATTCTCCTTTTTTTTTTTTTTTTTACTTAAACCTCAATTATTAGTAAAATTCTTTACATTATTAATACTTTTGTCCTTACCAATATTACTAATAACATGCAATTATATTTATATATACAAGAAAATAGCGGTTTACAGTGTGAAGGGAAAGGCTAATTTGCATATTGATATTACAAATTTGATTTTAATAAATATATGCTTAGTATTATTAATTTCTAATTGTTTGGTTTTATCTTGATGAATATGAGCAAAGATTTCGGGGAAAAATCTTAAAAGAAATCGATTAACAAGAAGAAATAACTGTAATTTTATTCTTTACTTCTTATTTTAACTAAATAGTTAAATTGGGAAAACTTAGCAATGGCTAATATAGGTGATGGAAGAGTGAATTTCAGTTGTTCTATTTTTCGATTATACCCTCCCCTGTTTCAAATCTTTTTATCTGCATTCTTATTTAGTTTCATTAGCCTTTTCTAATTTAATACAATATTTTATTACATTAAAACTTAAATACTCGCACCTGGAGGGTGCATATATTTGCTAGTATATACTAATGTATCTTCACCTTAACTTGATCTCAGATAATTTATATTCAATAAAGCTTAAGTAATTGCCTTGGTTAGCTAAGTCAAACCTGAGGTAAAAACCAGTATTTTAAATTATGAAAATCCCTATGATTTATTTATATCAATATATAAATTAGCCTTCCGTTCACGCAGTAAACTGCTATATTTAGTATATATATATATATATATACAATTGCATCTCATTAGTATGTAGATATGGTCAACAGTATTAATAAAGTTAAACTATTTTATTAATAATTGGGGTTTAAATAAAAATAACATCCTGGAGAATGTGACGTAAATAACTAAGGGAATTATGACATGAGTAGTGAAATAGTTTCGATTACAGACAGACAAACAAGCATACTCCATTATGATAAGATGTTGATATTAACTGGTTTTATCTAGTATCAATGTATTCTTGTTGAGATCATAGTGAGAATGTATAAACAATTAAACTATGCCATCATCATTCTATAATTGGTAGGACTGAATTACCAGTGTACACTTATCAAAAGACTATGCAGGATATTTAGTTACTAAAAAAATATGTTGTTACAATTAATCTCAGATTCAGAAGCCAAAGCCAAAGTAAAAGCCTTATGTATTATAAGAGTGAAAGCATTCCCACTCGCAACCACTTGAAATATCTTTTTTGGATTTACGCATTTACATATCTACCAACCCTCACCGCTAGCCCTGTCGGCTGAGGCTTTAGAATACACTGACTGCACCTCTGAAGAGGGTAAGATCCCCACAAATGGGGCCACCTGTTGGCCGTGGGTAGCGACCCGTGATGCTTCCGGACGGAACCCTGGGGGATGAGCAGTCCATGACATGCAACACTCCACTTTGATCCTTACTTAGGCTAGACGGGCCGTCGGAGAGCCCCCCTCCGCTCAATCGGCTGGTCACATCACCTATTGATTGTCCGACCCTATTGCCCTTATGCTGTTGAATTATTATGATATAAGGCATGGGCAAAGGGTTACTCCTAAATATAGACTCGTTGACTACACGTGACCACCGAAGGCATTTCTATTGTCCAATCACTGGCACTGCTGCTGCTGCTTCTGCTGTATTAATAGAGACACTATTCTGAGCTTATTTCATTGACATTTGGATTCTCTTGGACGAAGGACTTACAAGGAATACTTTAACACCGGATTCTTGTTGGCTTCTACTTACTTATTACATCTGGAACCTAGGATGCCGACCAGATACTTAACAATGGCAAGGCCCAAACCTTTTATCATATCGATGCTAGAAGGCGGTGCCTGAGGGTCTTAATCTCCTGGGTATGATGTTAAACTCTATCCGATGGTGAAGATTTAGTTCTGGAGGTTTGGGGAATGTGGAGTACCCCTTCATCACCATTTCTCCCTGATCCACTCTGTCCCGGAGTGGTAATACCTATTAGGTCCCATCTATGGGTTAAATAGAAAAATGTTTATAAACAATTAAGTATCAATAAGAATGAATATATTTTCAAAATTTTGTCGGCATTAATTACCCACGCAGTTGATATGTCGGAAAAGAAACCAAAACAAACCAACTGCACCACATGAGCACGATGTGACACAAGGTCAATTTTAAGCGAAGTTTAACAGGTTTGAATTCAGAGTTTTCTTCTCCTAGGCTGGTTAATTAGCCAAGGTTAAAGAATCTAGTCTGTCCTACTATTTACCTATAGCTAGAGGGAGACTGTTGGACACATACCTTTCCCGAGGTATTAGCGCTATGTGAAATGTAAACAGCCTCATCCAAGATTTGAACTCGCGTCGGTGGGTCTTCTACTCTAACCATAACACCACACACCTCCACACCTTTTTGGCTGTATGCTCTAGTAAGAACAGCTCAGTACATGTCAAGGCACATTTGTATTGAGAATAAATCTAATGTTTGATAGACAAATAAAAGTATCCAGTCATAAAGTCATTTATTCTAAACAATTGTGCACGCCCAGTTCTGCCAAAGTTGAAGCCGAGGTAAAGGCCTTATGTGAGTCCAAACTGTTCCCTCGCTACCATTTGGAATATCTTCCCTTTTTGGCTTTATGCCCTACTAAGGAAAGCTTAGTACATATCAAGGCACATTTGTATTGAGAGTAAATGCGATGTATGATAGACAAATAAAAGTCGCCATTTATAAAGGGATTTATAAATGCAAACTAGGAAAGTTAACCCCTCCCCGTTGAAACCTATGCTTGTATTCAGTCTGCCAAAATGTATTCCCTTAGTGATCTATATATATTTACCAACCCCTCCGCACGAGCAGGATGCGACACAGGGTCAATTTCTTAAGCGGAATTTAACAGGTTTGAATTCAGAGTTTTCCTTCTCCTAGACCGGTTGCCTAAAGAGCCCAGACTGCCGTACTATTTACCCATAGCTGGAGGGAGAGTAGGATTCATACCTTTCCCAAGTGATCTATATGGACCACTAGAGTTGTGTAAAGGTTACCGTCATAGGAAATGGACATGTCGGCCCGAGTTCAAATCCTGGACGAAGAGATTGGCAATTCACATAGCGTTAATACTATTGTGAAAGGTTTGCATCCAAGTGCTCTCCTTCCAGCTATGGGTAAATAGTAGTTCAGACTGGGCTATTTAAGTTTGTATGGCAACAATCTAGGTGAAGGTTAACTCTGAATCGAAACATGTCAACCCCTCTTTTAAAAACTGACCTGGTGCTGCATCCTACGCGAGTGGAGGCGTTGAGTAAATACATACGAGGCATGTCAGAAAAGTTCTAGGACTGGTATCGCCAAAAAATTATTTCAAATCGAGACTATAAACTACAAGTTATTCCCTTCAAAATAATCCACCTGGAATCTAATGCAATTTTCCATCCTTCTCTACCACGCTTGAATGCACTCCTGGAAAAATTCTTCCGGGATTTCCGTAGTTCTGTCGTCACTACTTTTTTGCTGTGCACATCCTCAAAATGGTTCCCTTGATATTCTTCTAGGCCAGGAACTCTCGGATACTCAGGGCAGTGTGGGCAGGTGCGTTGTCATGGTCAAGCACCCACGAGTTGTCCTGCCACATCTCTTGCCTCTTCTCGCGCACTGAACAAAGCAAACGCCACAGTATCTCTTTGTAGTTGGTTGATCGGCTGACCCTGTTGCAAGAACTTGCAGTGAATGATAGCCCTCACATCGAAGAATGCAATCAACCTGGAATTTTCTGACATACCTCTTATGTGTGCCACTTTGAAACGCCTTGCTTTGCTTGGTTGCGTATCGTTCAATGTGGGTACAAATGCAGAATTGCACGTAAGAGATAATATCATTAGGATCGCATTTTGCGTATAAATAGCATTAGTTTACGGAATCTCCCGGTGTAGCCTAACCCTAACACTAACACTAATACTAACTCTAGCATTTCAAAGGTTTCGGGTATTTCCGTGAAATTTTATGAAATGTAATGCTTTTTTATACGTAATGTATAATTGCGCGCTATTCTGCATTATAACCGAATGTTGCCTGAAAGTAAACTGAAGAAACAGACAGAATTTCAAAATATGTATGTCAAAACGGTCCCCCCATATGACCACCACTTCCATTATTTGTCTTTATGCTCTACTAAGCAAACTTTAGTAAATATCAAGGCACATTTCTAGTAAGATTAAGGGCGATGTTTGATAGACAAATAAAACTCAGATTTTGGCAAGAACTGAAGAACTCGCAGAATAAACCGGGCTTTTATTGCTGCGTTTGCAACGCAAATGTTGTTTAAATTCTCTTTTGTGAATCGTGATTTTCTTTGACGGTTTTATGGCGCTTGTCTTTTTACAATTCTGTGTGTTTTTAATGAACGCGTTTTCTCCAGTTCCCGCGGGAACGGCAACAATTGTATGGATTCGAGCAGAAACGAAAAGATTGTGTTTTGCTCTCAAATCAATATGCTTACATAATCCAAGTTTGCCGGGTAAAGCCGTAAGCTTTCCTTTTGCGTGATGTTGAGGTTAAAACAGGAATATTTAAACGAAACGTCAAGGCGTCTTTTCGCAAGTCTTCTTCAAAGATTCCACGCTTTCTTCTTCTTCTTCTTCTTCTTCTTCTTCTTCTTCTTCTTCTTCTTCTTCTTCTTCTTCTTCTCTTCTTCACTGTTTACTCTATTTTCCCACGCTCAATACAACTTTAAGAAACATAACGATAATTCAAACAATTTAGTGCCTTTAGTGCGAGTTTAATTCGTTCATAACCAATCAATCAATGCTCAATCTATAATTAATACCCGTGTTCCTTAATTATACGACCGTTATCATCCTGCAACGCCCTCTGTTTAAAAATGAGAATATCCAAATCGTCAAAGATGACCTGCACTTTTTTTAGTTCAAATAAAAGTCAATAGCTTTTGTGCCTTCTATAGTCTATGCATCCGTGCAATGTGCGAAAAGTCCTAATAATCTACGTAGTCTGCATAGTAGGTTTATTAGAGTTGAAACATCATTAATCTTGGAAAATATTTCTGAATTCTGTCTTCTAAAAATTAGGTTTTTTTGCTAGGAAAGAAGAAGAAAAGGAAGAAAGAAGAAAAGGTGAAGAAGAAGAAGAAAATAAGAAGAAAAAGAAAAGTAATAAAGAAAAAGAAAAAGAGAAATAAATGAAAAAAGAAGAAGAAGAAGAAGAAGAAGAAGAAAAAGAAGAAGAAGAGAAGAAGAAGAAGGAATCTTTCCAAATATTATTATTATTATTATTATTATTATATTTTATTTACTAATCTTTACTTACTTGGGTCTAAATGCCAATATTACTTTATAATCGACTGCCTCATTATTCTGCCTCATCTTGTATTTTTCTTCCCACATTTCATTAATTTACTTGCCCGCCTGAGCAATAAATTTCCTGACGCTGCAAACTGCTAAGTATTGTTTCTGACAAAGGTATCTTCTAGCCTATCTGCGGTATTTCCTATGGGCTTGCCATTCGTAATTAAACTGTTTTAATTATAGAACAAGCAATAAGGCAGCACCAGCAGCAGCAAAACTCATCAAGTGACATTCTACCATTCATTTTCGCTACTGTTCATTACTTTCATGGAACATAGTGTCGTTCAATGCATTCGTTTAGCTTATTGGTCCAGGATACGGAGAAGCGTGATGAATGGGTCAGAAGTCAGTTGGGTTCCCTCTGCTATTACGTTTTTCTTACTCAATTTAACTTTTTTTCCCCTACCCCAATGGTCCTCAAAGAATAATATAAGCTGAACTCGGTTTGTTTTAAATGAAATGAAAAATCAATCTATAAATAATTCGTTTGTAGGTGATCTCGTGTTAGGTCGAACTTGCTTTACGGTCCCAAATTTATTTTCTAAACTATTTTGCTGAAGATTTGTAAATTGTAGTTATTTAAATTTTTCGGACACTGTCCTAAAGGATATATATTATATTTTACTACCCCTCCGCACGGGCAGGATGTGACACCAAGTCAATTTCTTAAGGCGGAGTTTAACAGGTTTGAATTCAAGTTTTTCCCTTCTCTAGACCGGTTGCCTAACCACCAAGGTTAAAGAGCCCAGTCTGCCTACTATTACCATAGCTGGAGAGAGGAGTAGGATTCATACCCTTTTTCAAGGGTATTAGCGCAAAGTGAAATGCAATTACTACGTCAGGATTTGAACTCGGGCGGACGAGTCAATTTCCATGAATTTACCATTACACCACACGCATCCTACTGATCTAGTAGTTGGCGTCACTAAAGGATTTGCGAGTAAATCATTTCTATGTGACATTAACTGAAGTTCAGGTTCAATCCTGATTACAGGTGGAAATAATATAGATACTAATATAGTTAACACTTTTACCACAGTCGTGGTAAACAGAATGGAACATTAACTCAATAGATAAATAAAGAGTTCTTTTCGAAGTTACATGAACTCTCTCAAGTTCGACAAGAACAAAACTAAAGAAGGGCCGGAGAGCCGGAATACAAAATTCCACATGAAAAGAATATGACCACATGCGTAAATTTTAAAGAGGGGTTTTAAACAAGTTTGTATCAGAGTTTACCATCTAGACTGGTAACCAAGGTTAAAAGAGCCCAATCTTACCTATATTTACCCATAGCTGGGGAGAATATTTGGATTCATACCTTTGTCAATAGGTATTAAGCATGTTGCAGGCCGATAATTGATACTGACCTCGCAAAAACGTCGAAAAGAACATGTGACACAAGCTAAGGAAGGAGAAAAACAGAAAGTTGCTGATTTTAACCAAATTTCAGTTTTATTAAAAAAAAATGGTATGAGTTACCAAACATTAACAACACATAACAGAACGGCTCGTCAATGTCTCTCCTTCAAACTTACTTTTCAAAGGTCGCCGCTCCAGAGAGTGGGCAGTGGTGTCGTCAGGACGCTGGAACTGCTGGAACAGGTAGGATAGAAACTGCTAGGCTAGTGTCAGTATGAAAACGTCGAATCAAAATGGAAAGTCCTCAGGACTGAATGGGTAATAATAAGCGAGAAAACTTTTCTGTTTGTTTGTCCTGAAAAGGACAGTTGTTCCTGAAAAGGAACAGTTGTTAAGCGTATGCGTTTAACCAGGAATACCGCGGAAAGGCAGGTCGGCGTTGCATAGTAACATTAGTCAGCAGAAGCAGGATCGTCCACTGCTAAAAACGTATGCAGTTTCCGGAGAATCGGGGACTACCACAGGAACGTTGTCAGCAAAATGCAGGATCGGTCAGACTGGATATGTCAGTTACTATTAAAAAGGATTATTGCGACACGGTCCAACTAAGAGCTTAGCGTTACTTCATTAATAAATTCCTTTTCGTGTTTCTGTTTGGTAACCCGCCTGCAAGGAATCGATGTTAAATCACTTTACTCATCTTGTTAGTATCAAATCTATTTTCACCTCTGTCTTCTTTATAGCAGAGTGCTAAATCAGCTGAGGAGAATTGGAATTAGAAATCTGTTGTTTAAGCCAAGTTATAAGAGAGAAAAAAAAGAAAGAAAAAAGCGAACGAATATCACTCATCGCTCATCATAACTCTTCGTGGTGTTTTCGTTTACTTCTTTTGTCTAGCAATGGCTTCCTTTTTCTTCTTCTTAGATTGCGTTTTTTTTTTTAAATATCCGAAACTATTTATAATTATCTATAAATTCTAATCGGCTTTTTTCCACGTACCATAAATTAGAATATTAACATCTTTTATCATCTGAAGAATGTAATGGAGTTTACAAGTTATCAGTAATCAGCTTGATAAAAGAATGTTATTTACAATTTTTATGGTTAACCGTGTCGGAAAAAGCCGATAGGAAATTATTGATAATTATAAAATGTTAGGATATAAAAAAAAAAAAACGCAATCTAAGAGAAGAAAGAAGGAAAGCCATCGATAGACAAAAGAAGTAAGTAAACGAAAAAACACACACGAAGAGTTGATGATGAGCGATGAGTTGATATTCGTTCGCTTTTTCTTTTCTTTTTTTTTTTCCTCTCTTACACTTTTGGCTTAAACAACAGATTTCTATTTCCCTGTCTCTCACTGATTTAGCAACTACTGCCTATTAAAGAGACAGAGGTGAATAAGATTTGATACTAACAGATGAGTAAAGTGATGACATTCGATTTCCTTGCAAGGCGGAAGTTACCACAGAAACGAGGAAAAGGGATTTATTTAATGAAGAACCGCTAAGCTCTTAAGTTGGACCGTATCGCAATAATCCTTTAATAGTAACTGACCATATTCCAGTCTGACCCCGAATTCCTGCATTTCTGCTTGACAACGTTTCCTGTGGTACCCGATTCTCCGCGCGAAACTGCAACGTTTTAGCCATGGACGATCTGCTTCTGTGACTATGTTACATGCCACCGCCGATCTGCCTTTCGCCGGTATTTCCCTGTTTAAACGGCAATAGCTTACAACTTGTCCTTTTCAGGACCCCCCAACTGTCCGGTTCAGGACAAACAAACAGAAAAGTTTCTCGCTTATATTACACATTCAGTCTGAGACTTTCCTTTGATGTGGACGTTTCAATACTTGACATAGCGCTAAGCAGTTTCTAAACTACCTAGTTCAGCAGTTCCAGCGTCTGACGACAAAACCCCCCCCCAAAAAACAAAAGCCCATCTCCTGGAGCGGCGACTTTGAAAAGTAGTTGAAGGAAACATTGACGAGCCGTTCTGTTATGCTGTTGTTATGTTTGTAACTCATACGCCATTTTTTTTTAATAAAACTGAAATTTGTTAAAATCAGCAACTTCTGTTTTTCTCCTTCCCTTAGCTTGTGTCACATCGTTCTTTTCGACGTTTGCGAGGTCAGTATCATTATCGGCCTGCAACAGTGCTAATACCATTGACAAAGGTATGAATCCAAATATTCTCCCCCCAGCTATGGGTAAATATAGGGTAGATTGGGCTCTTTAACCTTGGTTACCAGTCTAGATGGAAAACTCTGAATACAAACTGTTTAACCCCTCTTTAAAAATTTACCATGTGTCAATTCTTTTCATGTGGAAGTTTTTGTATTCGGCTCTCCGGCCTTCTTCGTAGTTTTTCTGTCGAACTTTGAGAGCGTTCATGTAACTTCGAAAAGAACTCTTTATTTAATCTATTGAGTTAATAGTTCTCATTCTGTTTACCACGATGGTAAAAAGGTTAAACTATTATAAGTATTCTATATTATTCCACCTGTAATCAGGATTGAACCTGAAACCTTCAGATTAATGTCACATAGAACTGAATTTACTCGACCCTAATATCCTTTAGGACACCACTACTAGAAGTAGGATGCGTGTGGTGTAATGGTTAAATCATGGGAAATTGACTCGTCGCCCCGAGTTCAAATCCTGGACGTAGTAATTGCATTTCACTTTGCGCTAATACCCTTTGAAAAAGGTATGAATCCTACTCTCTCTCTCCAGCTATGGAAAAATAGTAGGGCAGACTGGCTCTTAACCTTGGTTAGGCAACCGGTCTAGGAGAAGGAAAACTTTTGAATTCAAACCTGTTAAACTCCGCTTAAGAAATTGACTTTGTGTCACATCCTGCCCGTGCGGACGGAGTTAGTAAATATATATATATCCTTTAGGACATGTGTCCGAAAAATTTAAATAATACAATTTATCAAATCTCAGCAAAATAGTTTAGAAAATAATTTGGCGACCGTAAAGCAAGGTTCGACCTATACACGAGATCCACCTACAAACGAATATATAGATTGATTTTATCATTTTCAATTTAAAACAAAACCCTGAGTTCAGCTTATATTATTCTTTGAGGAAACCACTTGGGGTAAGGGGAAAAAAAGTTAAATTGAGTAAGAAACGTAAATAGCAGAAGGGCAACCCAAACTGAACTTCCTGACCCATTCATCACGCTTTCGTAGTCCCTGGACAATAAGCTAAACGAATGCATTGAACGACACTATGTTCCATGAAAGTAATGAACAGTAGCGAAAATGAATGGTAGAATGTCACTTGATGAGTTTGCTGCTGCTGGTGCTGCCTTATTGCTTGTTCTATAATTAAACAGTAATTACGAATGGCAAGCCCCATAGGAAATACCGCAGATTAGGCTAGAAGATACCTTTGTCAGAAACAATACTTAGCAGTTTGCCAGCAGTCAGGAAATTTATTGCTCAGCAGCAGTAATTAATGAAATGTGGAAAGAAAAATACAAGATGAGGCAGAAATAATGAGGCAGTCGATTATAAAGTAATATTGGCAATTTAGACCCAAGTAAGTAAAGATTAGTAAATAATAATAATAATAATAATAATAATAATAATAATATTTGGAAAGATTCCTCTTCTTCTTCTTCTTTCTTCTTCTTTCTTCTTCTTCTTCTTCTTCTTCTTCTTTTTTCATTTATTTTTTCTTTCTTTCTTTATTACTTTTCTTTTCTTCTTTTTTTCTTCTTCTTCTTCACCTTTTCTTTCTTTCTTCCTTTCTTCTTCTTTTCCTAGCAAAAAAAACCCCTAATTTTTTAGAGACAGAATTCAGAATATTTTCCAAGATTAATGATGTTCAACTCTAATAAAACCTACTATGCAGACTACGCAGATTATCTAGGACTTTTCGCACATGCACGGATGCATAGACTATAGAAGGCAACAAAAGCTATTGACTTTTATTTGAACTAAAAAAAGTGCAGGTCATCTTTGACGATTTGGATATTCTCATTTTTAAACAGAGGCGTTGCAGGATGAACGGTCGTACAATTAAGGAACACGGGTATTAATATTATAGATTGAGCATTGATTGATTGGTTTATGAACGAATTAAACTCGCACTAAAGGCACTAAATGTTTAAATTATCGTTATGTTTCTTAAAGTTTATTGAGCGTGGGAAAATAGAGTAAACGAAGAAGAAGAAGAAGAAGAAGAAGAAGAAGAAGAAGAAGAAGAAGAAGAAGAAGAAGAAGAAGAAGAAGAAGAAGAAGCGTAGAATCTTTGAAGAAGACTTGCGAAAAGACGCCTTGACGTTTCGTTTAATATTCCTGTTTTAACCTCAACATCACGCAAAAGGAAAGCTTACGGCTTTACCCGGCAAACTTGGATTATGTAAGCATATTGATTTGAGAGCAAAACACAATCTTTTCGTTTCTGCTCGAATCCATACAATTGTTGCCGTTCCCGCGGGAACTGGAGAAAAACGCGTTCATTAAAAACACACAGAATTGTAAAAAGACAAGCGCATAAAACCGTCAAAGAAAATCACGATTCACAAAAGAGAATTTAAACAACATTTGCGTTGCAAACGCAGCAATAAAAGCCCGGTTTTATTCTGCGAGTTCTTCAGTTCTTGCCAAAATCTGAGTTTTATTTGTCTATCAAACATCGCCCTTAATCTTACTAGAAATGTGCCTTGATATTTACTAAAGTTTGCTTAGTAGAGCATAAAGACAAAATAATGGAAGTGGTGGTCATATGGGGACCGTTTTGACATACATATTTTGAAATTCTGTCTGTTTCTTCAGTTTAACTTTCAGGCAACATTCGGTTATAATGCAGAATAGCGCGCAATTATACATTACGTATAAAAAAAGCATTACATTTCATAAAATTTCACGGAAATACCCGAAACCTTTGAAATGCTAGAGTTAGTATTAGTGTTAGTGTTAGGGTTAGGCTACACCGGGAGATTCCGTAAACTAATGCTATTTATACGCAAAATGCGATCCTAATGATATTATCTCTTACGTGCAATTCTGCATTTGTACCCAACATTGAACGATACGCAACCAAGCAAAGCAAGGCGTTTCAAAGTGGCACACATAAGAGGTATGTCAGAAAAGTTGCAGGTTGATTGCATTCTTCGATGTGAGGGCTATCATCCACTGCAAGTTCTTGCAACAGGGTCGCCGATCAACCAACTACAAATACTGTGGCGTTTGCTTTGTTCAGTGCGCGAGAAGAGGCAAGAGATGTGGCAGGACAACTCGTGGGTGCTTGACCATGACAACGCACCTGCCCACACTGCTCTGAGTATCCGAGAGTTCCTGGCCTAGAAGAACATCAAGGGAACCCGTTTTGAGGATGTGCACAACAGCAAAAAAGTAGTGACGACAGAGCTACGGAAAATCCCGGAAGAAATTTTTCCAGGAGTGCATTCAAGCGTGGCAGAGAAGGATGGAAAATTGCATTAGATTCCAGGGGGATTATTTTGAAGGAAATAACTTGTAGTTTATAGTCTCGATTTAAAACTAATTTTTTGGTGACGCCAGTCCTAGAACTTTTCTGACATGCCTCGTATGTATTTACTCAACGCCTCCACTCGCGCAGGATGCAGCACCAGGTCAGTTTTTAAAGAGGGGTTGACATGTCTCGATTCAGAGTTAACCTTCACCTAGACTGGTTGCTATACCAAGGTTAAATAGCCCAGTCTGAACTACTATTTACCCATAGCTGGAAGGAGAGCACTTGGATACAAACCTTTCACAATAGTATTAACGCTATGTGAATTGCCAATCTCTTCGTCCAGGATTTGAACTCGGGCCGACATGTCCATTTCCTATGACGGTAACCTTTACACAAACTCTAGTGGTCCATATAGATCACTTGGAAAGTATGAATCCTACTCTCCCTCCAGCTATGGGTAAATAGTACGGCAGTCTGGGCTCTTTAGGCAACCGGTCTAGGAGAAGGAAAACTCTGAATTCAAACCTGTTAAATTCCGCTTAAGAAATTGACCCTGTGTCGCATCCTGCTCGTGCGGAGGGGTTGGTAAATATATATAGATCACTAAGGAATACATCTTTGGCAGACTGAATACAAGCATAGGTTTCAACGGGAGGGGTTAAACTTTCCTAGTTTGCATTTATAAATCCCTTTATAAATGGCGACTTTTATTTGTCTATCATACATCGCATTTACTCTCAATACAAATGTGCCTTGATATGTACTAAGCTTCCTTAGTAGGGCATAAAGCAAAAAGGGAAGATATTCCAAATGGTAGCGAGGGAACAGTTTGGACTCACATAAGGCCTTTACCTCGGCTTCAACTTTGGCAGAACTGGGCGTGCACAATTGTTTAGAATAATGACTTTATGACTGGATACTTTTATTTGTCTATCAAACATTAGATTTATTCTCAATACAAATGTGCCTTGACATGTACTGAGCTGTTCTTACTAGAGCATACAGCCAAAAAGGTGTGGAGGTGTGTGGTGTTATGGTTAGAGTAGAAGACCCACCGCCGCGAGTTCAAATCTTGGATGAGGCTGTTTACATTTCACATAGCGCTAATACCTTCGGGAAAGGTATGTGTCCATGTAGTCTCCCTCCAGCTATAGGTAAATAGTAGGACAGACTGGATTCTTTAACCTTGGCTAATTAACCAGCCTAGGAGAAGAAAACTCTGAATTCAAACCTGTTAAACTTCGCTTAAAAATTGACCTTGTGTCACATCGTGCTCATGTGGTGCAGTTGGTTTCTTTTCCGACATTAATGCCGACAAAATTTTGAAATATATTCATTCTTAATGGATACTCATTTTTTTATAAACATTTTTCTATTTAACCCATAGATGGTACCTAATAGTATTACCACTCCGGGACAGAGTGGATCAGGGAGAAATGGTGATGAAGGGGTACTCCACATTCCCCAAACCTCCAGAACTAAATCTTCACCATCGGATAGAGTTTAACATCATACCCAGGAGATTAAGACCCTCAGCACCGCCTTCTAGCATCAGGTTTGGGCCTGATTAAGTATCTGGTCGGCATCCGTTCCAGGCCAACAAGAAGTTAAAGTATTCCAGTCCTTCGTCCAAGAGAATATGTCAGCTCAGAATAGTGTCTCTATTAATACAGCAGAGCAGCAGCAGCAGTGCCAGTGATTGACAATAGAAAGTCACGTTAGTGTCTATATTTAGAGTAACCATTTGCCCCTGCCCATAAATAATTATAGGGCAATAGGTCGGGGACAATCATATAGGTTCTATACCTTGATGTGACCAGCCGATTGAGCGGAGGGGGCTCTCCGACGGCCCGTCTAGCCTAAGTAAGGATCAAAGTGGAGTGTTGCATGTCATGGACTGGCTCATCCCCCAGGGTTCCGTCCGGAAGCATCACGGGTCGCTACCCACGGCCAACAGGTGGCCCCATTTGTGGGGATCTTACCCTCTTCAGAGGTGCAGTCAGTGTATTCTAAAGGCTCAGCCGACAGGGCTGGCGGTGAGGGTTGTAGATATGTAAATGCGTAAATCCAAAAAAGATATTTCAAGTGGTTGCGAGTGGGGAATGCTTTCACTCTTATAATACATAAGGTTTTTACTTTGGCTTTGGCTTCTGAATTGAGATTAATTGTAACAACATATTTTTTAGTAACTAAATATCCTGCATAGTCTTTTGATAAGTGTACACTGGTAATTCAGTCCTACCAATTATAGAATGATGATGGCATAGTTTAATTTTATACATTCTCACTATGATCTCAACAAGAATAATTGATACTAGATAAAACCAGTGAATATCAAAAATCTTATATAATGGAGTATGCTTGTTTGTCTGTCTGTAATCGAAACTATTTCACTACTCATGTCACAATTCCCTTAGTTATTTACGTCACATTCTCCAGGATGTTATTTTTTATTAAACCCCAATTATTAATAAAATAGTTTAACTTTATTAATACTGTTGACCATATCTACATACTAATGAGATGCAATGTATATATATATATATATATACAAATATAGCAGTTTACTGCGTGAACGGAAAGGGCTAATTTATATATTGATATAAATAAATCATAGGGATTTTCATAATTTAAAAAATACTGGTTTTTACCTCAGGTTTGACTTAGCTAACCAAGGCAATTACTTAAGTTTTATTGAATATAAATTATCTGAGATCAAGTTAAGGTGAAGATACATTAGTATATTACTAGCAAATATATGCACCCTCCAGGTGCGAGTATTTAAGTTTTTAATGTAATAAAATATTGTATTAAATTAGAAAAGGCTAATGAAACTAAATAAGAATGCAGATAAAAAGATTTGAAACAGGGAGGGTATAATCGAAAAATAGAACAACTGAAATTCACTCTTCCATCACCCGCCATTGCTAAGTTTTCCCAATTTAACTATTTAGTTAAAATAAGAAGTAAAGAATAAAATTACAGTTATTTCTTCTTGTTAATCGATTTCTTTTAAGATTTTTCCCCGAAATCTTTGCTCATATTCATAAGATAAAACCAAACAATTAGAAATTAATAATACTAAGCATATATTTATTAAAATCAAATTGTAATATCAATATGCAAATTAGCCTTTCCCTTCACACTGTAAACCGCTATTTTCTTGTATATATAAATATAATTGCATGTTATTAGTATATGGTAAGGACAAAAGTATTAATAATGTAAAGAATTTTACTAATAATTGAGGTTTAAGTAAAAAAAAAAAAAAAAAAGGAGAATGTGACGTAAATAACAAAGGAACTGTAACTTGAGTAGTTACATTGTTTCGGTTACAGACATACAGACACACAATCTCCATTATAATAAGATACTGTACTGATCCAGGGAAGATAACTATGTGTGACTTCCCCCACCTTCCTTCCTTGATCCACAACTATTTAAAACTTTTGGACAGTTCTATTTGAAACTATATTCTACACGGAGTCTTAAAGAAAAATCGGACCGTGAAAAACACATAGATTTTTTTGTTTCGTGTTTGTTTTGTTTATGTTAATTATATATTATTATATTACATATATATATATTTTTATATTATTTATCATTATACTATATTAGGTTACGTATGTCATATTATATTATGTTAACTAACTAACTAACTAACTAATATATATATATATATATATATATATATATATTATGGACTCTCTCGTCGATTTTCGACGCATGAGGGTTCACACACACAATGAACACCCACACAGTGATTTTTTTATAGTGGTGAATGCTTGTGTGGACCATCCAAACTTTTTGGACAGTCGATAGGAAAGAATTGGTGCATCAAGGGTTGCCACCACCCAATCAACGACCGACCTCAGGAATTTTGAATTCAGAGTTATCCCTCTCCTAGACTGGTTACCTACCCAATGTTGAAGGCCCAGTCTGCCCTACTATTTAACCCATAGCTGGAGGGAATTTTGAATTCAGAGTTATCCCTCTCCTAGACTGGTTACCTACCCAAGGCTGAAGGACCCAGTCTGACCTACTATCTAACCCAAGCTGGAGGAATTTTGAATTCAGAGTTATCCCTCTCCTAGACTGGTTGCCTACCCAAGCTGAAGGGCAAGTCTGCCCTACTATCTAACCCATAGCTGGAGGGAGAATATATGCATTCATATCTTTTCTAAGGGTATATAATATATATATATATATATATATATATATATATATATCATTCATTCAGAGGTCTATCATGTGATTCGGTCTGTAAAAAGACTTCAATCACGTCCATTTTTAAAAATATTTCTGACTTTTCTTTTTTCAGCCAAGAAAAAAGTCTATTTTGCTTTATTGTTTTAAAGAATAAATGTCTTTCTCAAATGACATGGAATAGAATAATATTCTCTTGTTCTAAAAATGGTCATCTTGTCTCTTTTTGTCCAGTGGCACTTACTTTCCAGTACCAACCAAAACACAGTTCTTTTTTTCCCTGTACAATTCCATTCTATATTCGGTATTGTTTTTTCTATTTTTTGTTTTCATTTTTTTTTAGTTAGCTGTGGCCTTCGGTTTAATCAGGAACGACGTGTCCAAGCAGAAAAGACACACAAATACACTTTATAATATATATATATATATATATATATATATATATATATATATATATATATATATATATTATACACACACACACACATATTATAATATATATATATATATATATATATATATATATAGTGGTACATTAATTTACGAGTTTTTCCGAGTTACGAGCATGTTAATAAAAACCATTCAAGGTTACAAATTTATTACATCAAAGAAAAATATCATTCATAAGAATATAAAAATTGAAACATATTACACCATATAATTCATTCAATTCTATTTTATTATTTTTTATAGAATACAGTTTATTTATAGGGTTTTTTTTTAGGGGGCTGGAACGGATTAATGGCATTTCAGCTTATTTCAATGGTTAAACTGATTTGATATACAAGGACATTGGGTTAGGACCGAAATGAATTAAACTCGTAAGTCAAGATATCTCTGTATACCCACAAACACACACACACAAACACACGCATATATATATATAACTTAAATTGAGTAGGATACTAACTAGGTAGGCCT
>CM042141.1:68199290-68219290 GCA_023376005.1 Doryteuthis pealeii | reverse complement strand
AGGATAAAGAAATATATAGCAGAGGTCCGTTATAAGATCAAAAGATAAAGATGCGTAGGAGTGTCTGAATATAAAGGGCCTGAGGGTTCGAGCCGTCAGTCTAACAGTCAGACAGCTGACGGCGAACGCAGAACAAGTGAGTGACCGCACTCACGGCCACAGCCGATGGGCTGTGAGCCGTCACGTAGCCACCTTCCACCTCACCAACGCTAGTCATCCCAGCAGCAGTAGTTGTCAACCCTCGGTCATTTCATTGTCAACGCTCGCCGCCAGCCGATGAGAGAAATAAAGTCAAAACTACTACTATACCCATGTGTTGTAGATTTCATTAAACGACAACTACATATATCGTCTAGGGTTAGTGACGATACCCGCTACGTATGCAGATACACGATTTAGCAGCGTGAATTTGAAGCCGCTGTATAACATATAGAATTTGATGCCAGTATGCAACATTCCCAAACGCAATTTTCTTTGTCCAAGAACGCTTTAGCAAAATTAAAATGAACGATAATGTAACATAGTTTGTGAAGAAGGGTTTGTACTGGTTTGTTTCCATATAACCTATTTCTATTTAAACAACGTTGTAATATATGAGTACTTTAGCTGATACCCATCGTATTTAACTTTTTGGTGGTGTCTTACAAAATACAACTTGGGTTTATATTAAACCCCCCACCCAATGCAGTTTTTGATCAGTCCTTGACGACGATTTGGATTTTCTTCCTCATCTAGGAAAATTCTTTGTATAGCCAAACTGTTTAAGTTTCTTTATAATGGACTGTAACTTAGATCTAGAGGTAGTAAACTGGTTTGAAATAGTGCAGTAACTATTTCATCTTGTAAAAGTTAACAATTCTCAGTCTCAAGTCAACGCTAGGATGTCTATTATATGATTCAGTCTGTAAATAGACTGCAATAATGTCCATTTTAAAGATATTTCTTATTTTCTTTTATCAGCGAAGGAAAAATTCTACTTTCCTTTATCTAAAAAAAAAATGTCTTTCTCAAATAACATGTAATAAAAGTATATTCTCTCGTTCTAGAAATAGTCGTATTGTGTTTTGTTGTTCCCAGGCATTTACTATCCAAAGCCGAACGCAAAAAATATTTTTTTACTAGCAAAATTCCATTCTATCATCGATATCTGTTTTTTTTTTTGTTTCCTTGTTTAGTCAGTCTTGCCCTTCGGTAATAAGGAGCGATGTGTCCAAACAGAACATCACACACACATACACACACACGCACACACACACACACACACACACACACACATATATATATATATATATATATATATATATATGGTATTCTTTAAAAAGCGCATGCTATAAAATTCCATAAGTCCAGGAGAAAGTAACTAATGAATTCGTTCTTACTTCCCCAGCGGTGTCCAACATGTTTTGCTCGTCTTACTTGAATCATTTGTGAGATGGGAGGTAAGTGGCTGTGCAGCTCCTATTAATAATTGGCAAATTCATTTCATCTAATGTCATACACTGAAAAAAGAACATAATAAAGTCATCTAAACGACAGCCAGTGTCCACAAACATCTGATAGATGTTTTGCTGGTCAGCCAACACTGGAGTGTCAATGTCTAGGAGTCAATAGGAAAACGTCGCTTATGATTTCGTCCTTACTTTCCCAGAAATATCCAGAATATCTTATTCTGATAGTTTGCGAGATGGGAGGTAAGGGTATTTGCCTCATACCCCACTTGTATGGGCTGGGCACAAGGCCTCGTTTTAACGTGGACCCACCCACAAGCCGAATCTGATGGGTGGGAAAGAACAAAAATTGCGTCGATCCATTCGGCATTCCTCCTCAAGGGGGCGCCTCAGGCGCTGTGCAATAAACCCAGCCCTGCCTCTTTAAGTCAAGAGGGCAGGTGTTGCCTGGGGGAAAGCCCCCTGGGATCGATCCTATTATTTATTACTTAACCTGATCCAGTGGACGAAGCACACTGGACCCCCGCCCCCGAGAGGGCGAGGTAAGTGTCTGAGCAGCAGCTGTTAACAATTGACAATTGCATTCTATCTAGTCTGATCCACTGAAAATAGAGTTCACATCGGTCGAAACGTTGTGTATATAACAATAAAGATGGGGAAAACAATCCGAAAACCTAATTACGCCCAAGTCATGCTGAAAGCACCGGTTCCTTCTAGATCACTGAAGTTAAGCAGCAATGAGTCTGTTCAATACTTAATTAGGTGATTACTTAAGAAATAGCTTGTAATGTAACCAACCTGGGTCCTTTGTTCATCCAAAGGGATTGATTCGACATTAAATGACCCATGAGAGTGTTTATATGCTGAAAATGAAACAAACAGCTAAGCAACTGAAGTTAGGCAGTAATGAGCCAGTTCAATACTTAATTTGGTGACCACCTAAGCAACAGCATGTACACTAAGCAATCTGAGTCCTTTGTTTATCAAAATGACTTGATTTGGCAATAAATGACCCATAAGAGTGTTGATATGCTGAAAAAAACTAAACAACCAAAACGACCAACCGAGAAATCAAAATAATACAAATTATCAAGATTTATCTGAAAAATTCAGATAAATAATATCGCTAGATAAAGTAAGGAAATTGAACAATAGGCCTCGTAGCACCCCGGAAATGTTATTGCTTTATTTTTGTATCCCTAATACTATCCCACAGAGTCTAATATGAAATGACATTAATATAGGTAGCAAGCGCAAATCTGGCGTCTTCAACTACCCTTTTATTGTCAATTTGCTAATTAATGTTTTAGCTGAAGGCAAATTTGAAATAACAAGTATCCTGTTTACACTTCATAATTAACTTCTCTAGTAAATTGTTAACATGTTCTTCGGAAGAAGAAAAAAGAATTAAAAAAACTAGCGAAGAATGACCTGCCTGTAATAATTAGACGCCTGCTAATGTTGGTTGTGGAGAAGGCAACGTTGAATTCCATTACGTTTAGATAACACATAGAGTGGAACATCTGCGCGTTTGGATAAATAATGTATAGAATTCAATAATTTGCTATAAAGTTACAAATAAATAGATAGATAAATAAATGAATAGATGAATAAATAAATAAACAAAACAAGCATTTTGATATGGTAATTATAAAATAACAGTGTATGAAATCGGTGATATCAGCGAGAGAAAGAGAGAGGGTTTACTAAACAAATATATTCATATTTTCATTCACGCTAATGAGCATTCCATATATTGTATGTATTTACCCTACCACTTCGCCACGAGCAGGATGCGACACAAGGTCAATTTTTAAGCAAATCAATGCTGGATCGAATTTAGATGTTTGTAGTGTTAAGTATCTGGTCGGCATCCTTAGTTCCAGATGTAGTAAGTAAGTAAGCAAGCCAATAAGAATCCGGTGTTATAGTATTCTTTGTAAGTCCGACGTCCAAGATAATCCAAATAGCAATGACATAAGTTTAAGAATCAGACCTCTATATGTACACCAACAGCAGCAGCAGCATTGCCATTGATTGGACAGTGGGAATCTTTCTCAGGTCACGTTGTAGTCGACGAGTCTATATTTAGGAGTGACCATTTGCCCCATGCCTTATATCTCAAACACTTTCAACATGTAGGAATCACATTCCTTAGTTGCCACGGTTCTGCCAGTTGGCACTAGGTGGTGTAGCGAGTAGCAATAACTGGACAAGAGCCAAAGTCAAAACTCTCCTTCACCTTCTAGCCTCGACAAAGGTAACATTGTATCCTGTCTCACAGACAAGGAGCTTTCTCGTCCCTAGCAACCACGTGTCGCACGACACACGAGAACATATCCAACATGTAAATCTAAATGTTCCTTTCTACTAGCTATATAACAGTAACTGAAGACTTTCTCTCTACAAAAGTCTTCATATTAGGATATTCCTTCATACAACTCTCTATATTATTATTATATCGTAGTCATTTTTTGCTCAAAAAATAAAATTGGTTTTATTAATTCGTCGAGAATTATTTTTGCATACATATGCAAATGAGTATATATCATACTACACACAATCTTAAACAACAAAGTGTCCGGGTTTGTTTCATCCCATCTAAGAAAATATTAGCAACGAGTAGTGGTTTCCAAATGGATTTAATATACTAAGACAACCTTCAGTCGTCGGGGCCATAGCTCGTCTGCTACAGTTTTCCTTCTCCTAGACCGGTAGCCATACAAAGGTTTAATTTACCCATAGACTAAGGGTGAATAGTTGGTTTCATACTTATCCTGGGGGTATTAGTGCGGTAATTTTCACCTTTAGTTGTCAAAATTCCTAGCAAATAAGGCAATTAGAGTAACCTCCCATGACTTTCACTTTGAAACAAGCTGGTAGCTATTTTGAAAGACTCCGTGCGAAATAACCAAATCTTAGAAACTTTTTCGAAAACAATACAACTGCATGATTTAAAACAAAAATATCATAAAATGTGTTCTTAATAACAATTAAGTTCATTTCAGATAATTTATGCTAGGAATTTAGCAAACTGCCTTTCACTTTGAAACAAGACGGTAGACATTTTGAATGTGTCCGTGCGAAATATACAAATCTTAGAATCGTTTCGAAAACAATACCACTACATGCTTTAATACAAAAATATCATACAATGTTTTCTTAATAACAATTAAGTTCAATTCAGATAATGTGCACGCACAATTTTATGCTAGGAATTTTAACAAGTAAAGGTGAAAATTAGCATTAGTGCTTCCAGGGTTTGAACTTGGGTCGCTGTGTCCTTTTCCTACGAGTTGACAACGAGAATATATATTGTAGTAGGTATTTACCTAACCCGCTTGCCATGAGTAGGAAATGGCACAAGGTCACAATATTGGGCATCCAGCGAGGATCGAACTAGCTATTCAGTAATAATGTATCTGCGAGACTAGATTACTAATTACACCACGAGGGAATGCACTTACATATACTGTAGTCTATCAAATTCAATTGACCATCGGCAAAAATAAAACATCATAACTCCGGTCCAGTGGACCAAGGTAGAACCAATTTAAAAAAAAAAAACATATTTTCCCAATATATGTAGTGACGTCACCTGTAGACTCGGTAAATTATTTTATACAACATTGACAAATACGTATATTTTATCTGTTTATTTAATCATTTTCAATTTAACTAACTTTTGGCTTAGTATGTTATTGTATGACAACTGCATCCGTTGGTGAGACTCCACTTCTGCAGTGTATGGGATATCCCATTATTATCATTACTCTCTGGTCCGCTCTTGCCCAGAATAGCAGTAACTGTTAAGGTCCGATCTATGGGCTGGATGGTTGGATTTCATGATGTCAACCTCTGTTGGGTTATTTTATGCCGATAGCGTTTTGAATGAGAACAGGATACCCCTATGGACTAAATAAAGGGTTAGGTTCAAAGTTCCGTGATGGCTCCCGAATACGACAAGAAAGTTCCCGAGTTCGAAAAGAAAGTTCCCGAGTCCGAGAAGGTTCCCGAGTCCGACAAGAAATACCTGAAGAAGGCCGGAGGGTATATCGGCCGAAACGTTTAACAAATAACAATGAAGATGGGGACAATAGTCCGAATAATGCAGATAATACTAATCTTCAAGCCTCATCTCAAACATTCAAAGCGATAGCGTTTTGTTCTATTCATTTTTGATGGGTATTCAATCATTTTTACTCAATCTTTTTAAAACTCTTTTTTTAAATTTAAACCCTATATGGGACCCTAATGAGTACTACAACTCCAGAGTGACCAGGGAGTAATGGAAATGAAGGGTTATTCCACACTCCCCAGAGCTGCAAAATTGAAACTTCACTATTAGATGCATTTTAACATCACATCTAGGACACTAAGACCCCCAGTCACCGCCTTGTAGTGCATTTATCATAAAACGGTTTGGGGACTTGCCATAAGGACCGTAGCTTCGGGACAATCGTATAGGTGCTAGGACTTGACGTGGCCAGCCAATTGATCAGAGCGGGCCTCTCTAATCGCCCGTCTAGCCTAAGTAATGGAAAAAATGGGTTATTGCATGTCATTGACTGCTCGACCACCAGGATTCCGTTCCTCAGCCTCGGGTGTCGCCAGGGCCAACAGCTAGACCCATTGGAGGGATTTTACCCCTCTGCAGGGGTGCAGTTGGTGAATGCTACTGCCACAACCGACAGTGCGATGATATATGGGTCAAATATATAACTTTGAAATATTTTTGATAGATAGAATACTTGAAACCATATAACTGTGCGCAAATTATTTATATTAATAGTTACTTCATCTTATAATTGATTATAAAAGATTGTTAATATTTATAATGCTAATTAATTACTAAGGTTTATTTGGTACTTTGCACAAAGAAAATTATTATTAAATAGAAATAGTTACGGCATACTATATAGTAAGTAAAGTCGACGGGGCGGCCTAAAGTCGGTATCAGCAAGTCAGCTAGGGAGTCTATCCCCTTTTCAATAGCGCTAGACTAAGGAGATTGTTTTTAGCATCTGAGGTGGAGCGCCACACCTTCCATCAGTTTCTTACTTTACCGCACAGATCCCTGTGCTACTCATACGCTGAGTTGGCGGGATCGGTATCGAACTAGGAACCTTGTGGTTTCTCACCGAACGCTCTACCGACTGAGCTAATTTTTGTTATAAAACTAATTATAGCTTAGATATTTAGCACATTTCCTTAGCATTCAATAAGGATCGAACTCCCTTTTCAGTTGCAATTCATATGTGAAACTAGCTTGCTAGCCATTATATTGATTAGTGTTTGGACTTCTCAAAAATCGCATTTGAATGCGTTATTTATTTGATTTTTTTTTTGGGGGTGGTTGGGGTTTTTTTTTTTTTGGTTTTTAAAAAATATTTTTTAGAATATCCATTAAGTCATTTCCGAGGAGTGTATTAATATACGAAAGAATATTAAACAAATTCTAGAATCGATTTTTACAGTCATTTGTAACCAAGATAATTCATTGCGCTCGTCGCGTAATGGTTACCTGCGTAGGAAATGCATTCAGTGATTAGCATTCAAATCCTAGACGAGACTATTTCACATAGCATTAATACACTTAGTAAATGTATGAATCAAATTATTCACCCGCCAGCTATGGGTAGATAGTAGGGCAGACTGTTAAATTCAATCTTAGTATGGCAACCAGTCTAGATTGGTTGCTTGCTTGGTCGAATTTTACGGCATTTCAATCCTTTTTGGGTTATTTTATGCCGAGGACCTTTATTCATTCTTGTTGGGTATCCAATGTTTTTAAAACTCATTTATAATCTATTTAACCCATAAACAGGACCCTAACAGGTACTACCACTCTGGGTGGACCTGGGAGTAATGGTGAAGGGGTTCCCCACACTCCATAGAGCTCCAGAATTGGAACTTCACCCTTAGATGCAGTATAACGTCATATCCAGAACACGTAACCGGTCTAGGAGAGTGAAAACTCGGAATTTGTCTGTAGTCCATACCTTTCCTATAGACATATTGACATAATTTATAGATGAGATAGTCTTGAGTATGACCTTAAATTGCATTTAATGGTGAAGTTCCAATTTTGGAGCTCTGGGGAGTGTGGAGTACCCCTCCATTGCAATTACTCCAGGTCAACTCTGGTCCAGAGTAGTAGTAGCAACTATAAGTTGAATAGAAAAAATGAGTTTAAAAAATCTAAGTTAAAAAATGAGTTTAAAAAAACTGAATCTCCATCATGAATGAATAAAACAAAACGTCTTCGGCATAAAATAACCCAACAAGTGTTGACATCTCGTAAAACCCAACCAACCTGTATAAGATGATATACTACCTAGGTATGTGAAATGGTTTACTAATTTCAGCGGCTTCCCGCCTGGTCTGGAGACATCGCCATCTTGTTAGTAACACAGCCATGTCAGTACTACTGTACGGGTGCACTACCTGGACTCTAACAAAGCGCTGTGAGAAAAAGATGTATGAGAACTGTACAAGGATGTTGTGTGCTGACTTGAAGAGATCCTACTAGGAGCACCCTTCAAAAGGGTAGCTGTACAGCCACTTACCTCCTATCACACAAACAATTCGGGTAAGAGGAGCAAAACATGCTCTACCCTTCCAGGGGAAGCAAAGACGAGCTCATAAATGACGTTATCCTATGGGCACCTATAAATGGACATACCAGTGTGGGTTGGACAAGAAAAAACTACACCCATCAGCTTTGTGTGGATCCTGGATGCCCTGCAGAAGACCTACCAGAGTAACGGCCGATAGCGATGAGGAAGACATACTGGATACTGCTGAAGAAGCAAGGATGATCTCATAAGTGATGTTATATTATGGGCACCTCCATATAGACACATAAAAAACTACATCGATCAGCTCTTCGAGGATTCTGGATGCTGTGCAGAAGACCTGACTTGATGATGATGATTATTATACATTATCTACTAGCCTTAGAATCCGCACTCCGCTGCGATATTTGATCAAGACACGATTTGTTGAGTCTACTAAAATACTTACTGCATTATTTCTCGTATACATACTTATTTACCCACCCTCAACATGAGGAGGACGTTACACAATGACAGATTCTTAAGCGGAGGTTAACAGGCTCGAATTTAATTTTTCCTTCTTCTAGACTGGTTCCTTACCCAAAATTAAAGTGCTCAATCTGCCCTACTATTTATCTATAGCTGGAGAGACAATGGTTGGATTCATACCTTTCTCAATGGTATTAGCGCTATGTTAAATGCAAACAGCTGTAACGTGGCGGTGGCGATATATATTGTATAGCGGGTCTTGTCAAAGTGCCTCCAAATCACGACACTAAAAAGGTGTTCGGCACGTGGCGCTTATCTTGTCGATAAAAAAGTACAACGCGAGAAATATATTGTCACAAGCTGCTTAGCTTTTATTTCCAGGCTCGTATCGTGGGTTGTATCGGAAGAGGAGGAAAGGCAGAGAGAAAGAGAGAGAGGACACTGTTAAATTACTGTGATCCCACAACTGGGACCAGAGGTCCGGTCCGTACCCTACGCGTCCGAAAGCAAAAAGAGACCGGTATTTTTCTTCGTCGTTTCACGTCACCACATGACTTCCGGTTCCGTTCAACTCCCGAAACTTCCGGTTGACATTCAATTCTCCATTCGGGGGGTCACGCCCCGGTCAAACTCACGACAACCGTTTTTGTGCTCATCACTTTTTTTAAAACCTTTACTATCTCTTATTTCTTCTTCCTCTCTTTTCTAATAGTAGTCCTCGCAAAACTCAGGATAATCCCCATCTTGCTACACAGCCTCCCACAGGATTTGAACTCGTCTCACCGTGTCCATTTCCTATGACGGTAACCATTAAATAATGCGTCTCCATTATTTCTACTATAGAAACGTTTCTTTCGTTATTACCACAAATTTCACGTAAATCAATCGATTTCAAAATTTGAGAGCCCGAGCCAAGTTTTAAAAAAGCAAATATGGCCTATAATTAACATCGACTGGGATAATTTGATTTTTCCAATTTTAACAAAGTTGATTATTTAAAAATAACCTGCACAATTAGCTGGCTGTGTTTTTGTTTGTTTGTTTATTTTAGTTTATTTTTTGTCTTGTTTTTATTGTTTATCGATTAACTGCAAGCAAGTTGATTAGAATGGACAGTAAGTAAATTATCAAGATATTACGGATGGATGGAGACTTTCCGAAAAACGGGCAAAGATCATGAGCGGCCATTTTAGCATGCATAAATAATGATTTATATAAAAAAATTTTAAAAAACACATCAGATCTTTACATGATTCTTTCTCTTTCGGCCAAATTTTTCTCGTTCGCTGGCTGGTTGGATAGATTTTACGGCATGTCAACCCTTGTTGAGTTATGTTATGCCGAAGACGTTTTGATTTATTCATTCTTGTTGGGTGTTATTTTTTTTTCTTCAAACTCAATTTCATTTTCAAACACATTTTTAGTACCGATTTTTAATCTATTTAATCCATAGATGGGACCCTACCACTCCGATTCAGAGTGGACCTGGGAGTGAAGGTGATGAAGATGTACTCCACACTCCCTAGGGCGCCCAAATTAGAATTTCACCATAAGATGCAGTTTAACGCCATACCCAGGACACTAAGACACACATCCACCACCTTCTGGCACATATATGATAAAAAGGGTTGAGTTTTGCCATAAGGGCAAAAAGGTTGGGGTGCAAGGGCTTGCACGACCGGAGAAGGGCCGCTCCGACCGCACATCTAACCTAAGTAAGGCCCCAACTGAAATGTTGTGTCATGGATTGCTCAGCCACCTGGAATCTGTCATTAAGCATCACAGGTCGTTTCCCGCAGCCAACAGGTGGCATCATTGGAATGATTTTACCCCTCTGCAGAGATACAGTCTATGTATTCATCTACCCTAGCGGACTGAGCGGCTTTTCACGATAATTCATTTCTATATATATATATATATATATATATATATATATATATATATATATATATAAGCCTGTTCTGTTTCCAACAGTCGCATTAGTCCCTGAACTTCAGTCTTCCTGCATTTCAGTATACATCAATAGCAAAACTTTTCGCGATGCCTTTATATTATACACATTATAGCTCTACTGTGATACTAACGATTGTACTTAATGACAGGTAGCAACACTGTTTTTCCTGATTTTCAATGCATATAGATAATAACATCATTTTACTTCATTTGTATAAACATTTGATGATCCTGTTCTCTCAGAATGCATATCTTAATTCCTGACCACTGACAATTCCTCTCTTCCTGATTTATTACGTATTTGTATAAGTATTAGCGATGCGTTTGAATTATGCATAATATTAAGCCATATTTAAACAAAGTTTTCTTGATCTTCTTTAAAATAAATACACAATCTTCATTTCTCTTATCACACTAATATATTTACTTTTTTATTGGTAGGAGAATCATTCAATACATAAGAGAAATATTTTTAGAAAAAAAGAACTGACATTTAATTCTTTTGCAATCTCTCCAGTTTTTTAACGTGTGAAAATATAAGTTTTCTGTCCCTGGGTGTACATATTTACGTGCAATAAATAATATACCTGTTTTTGTTTGTTAATATGAGTATGTATGCGTATGGTTGTAGTGTATATACCAGGGTTATTCAATAAATAAATAAATAAGGGAATTTTCTTTCAGAATTTTTTCTATAAATGTAAACTATGCGTTGTTTGGAATTTGTTTTTTCAGCATCAAATATTTTAATTTCGCAAAATTGTGTTTTGAGGCTATTCAAAATAAAAGAACTTATCATTATAGATTTCTTTGAAAAAAAGTTGCAACTGTAGACGGGTCTTTGTTTAATGCCAACTCCTTAGCCAATATTCACTTTGTTTACTGAATGACCTTTTTAAATGCATTTCCAACAATAAATTAGTAAGAAAAAACAAATTCTGAACGACTAAAAGTTAAGTTAATAAATATTGGGAGTTTCTTTGAAAAAAAATGTTTTTTTCACAATCGTATGCCATTAATGTAAACTCTGCTTGGTTTCGAATTGATTTATGACAAAACTATCTTAATCTCACAAAAATATTTGTTTTTGAGGTTATTCAAAATGGCAGCAAATCAAGTTCTATAGGCTTGAATGGAGTTCTGTCATCAAATTTTGGTGGCTGATAATTTCAAACCATGTGAAATATACAGAGGAATGTGTGATGAGTATGAAGACGCATGTTTTAGTTGAAATAAAGATTCAAGAATAGGTTAAACATTTGTTTTTATTTTATTTATGAACTGCTTCTGGTGCCACTCAATCTGCCCCAATGCCTATTTTTGCCTCACCACCCATCGCCTCATTTTGCTTCACAATCCCTAGATATATGGTCCCCCTCCCCGTGGGAGGTACTGCCAAATTTGGAAACCATTGCACAATACAATACACCTTAATTTTGAATAGTGTTGAAAAATATTTTTTTAATACTGCCCAGTTTTTGTTATTTTAATTCTGCCCAATTTCTTTCTAAACCCCGCACAAAAAGAACATTTTTCCATATTTTCTCTTTATCTTAAACTATCTAGGCAAAAAATTGACTTTTTGGAAGACTTCCCGCCTTTAGTGCTGTCCATGCGCCAAAATTGAACCGTATCTTCAGTCACCCTACAAACTGACCCACATCTTGAATTACTCGGAGTCATAACTTCCTTTACCATTTTCTTTCTATTTAATCAATTTTACGAGGGTCGATTGATAAATAAGATCTCCTATCGTGTTGCATCACTGATAATAGAAATGAAAAAAAAATTCGTATATTCATTCGGTATTATAAAAAATCCTATTTTAAACCAATTGCAGTCAGATCGTTTTCTTAGATATTGGTTTGTTTGTTTGTTTGTTTTATCAACTCTTTTCGGGTTATTTAATGCCGAAACAACTCCTTTTGATAAAAAGTTTCTATGGTTTAAGTTCGTAATATCTTCAAATTGGTATAACTATTTTTCATTAACTACACTTGGTTTAGTTTGATTCGGATTGGTTTGTTTAATGGTATGATAATCCTGTAGGTTATTTAATGCCAAAAACTTAGATATTGGTCTGCCTGTGTACCATTGATAACAAAAATATCGCTTTGACTGCACTGCAACATTCTCCTACACGTGTACACAATAGTGTTGACCGACCAGTAAAATCTTCATCCGTTCTGTGCAGACACTGAGTACCATCTATAGCAGTGGTTCCCAACCTTTTTCTATTCCCGACCCCTTTAAAGAGTTTTGCTCTAACCTCGCACCCCTACAATTTATACTTTTGCTCAAAAATATAAAATGTGAATCTATACTACAGTTTTATTAAAAGATCATATATATTTCACTCTCTAAATCTAATAATATGTAAAATGTTCTTCGACATGATGAAGGATAATGATAATAATCTGAAATAAAGATACGAAAATATAAATAATATTAGTTATAAAAGAAAACGATTTAATTTGAATTTGAACGGACGCTTCTCCCACCCCTTGGAATGATGCCGCACCCCAGGGGGTTCGAGCACTCTTGGTCGGTAAGCCCTGATCTAGAGGAATTACCAAGAGCGATGGTCGATATGAGAGGATGGTGTGTGTGTGTGTGTGTGAGAGAGAGAGAGAGAGAGAGAGATAGAGAGAGAGAGAGAGTCAAATGAAACTGTGCTATCAATACATCTTAATAATGATGATGAAAAAGATAATGATGATGAAGAGGTTCATATGCCGTCAAATGAACCAAATCAAATCAGCGACAAACGCTAATTACCGACTTAAGAATATATAACATCTACTAATTCAAGGAGGCGCTCTTGTGTAATGGTTATTATTAGTCGAATGGAATCTGATGATGAGGCTTCAGTTCTGGAGGTCTGAGAATGTGGTGTACGGCTTCATTTCCATTACTGCCTGGCACTTCCTAACCCACAGTGGTAGTACTTGTTAGGTTCCCCTCTATGGGTTAAATAGATATGTTTAAAAATTATTCGTATTCGATAGGACCATGTGCAAAAAACAACAAACACATAAGAAATACTAACCCAAAAATACAAATATGAACGTGATTAACAATCACTTGTTGTAATGGTTATCGTCGTAAGAAATGCACATGGCGCCCTGATTTCAAATCCGGGATGAGGCTGTTTGCATTTCCCATAGAGCTAAAACCATTTGGATTTGGATATGTATGAGTGCAGCGTTTTTGTTTGGACTAGCCTAGCGTACCTTGCGTAGAGAGACAATGAGCTGGTCGAGGACTATTTATACACGGCTGTCTGAGAACATCGGGGTGATTGTTGAGCCAGCTTCTGAGTGCTTTGGTCTCTGGAACGGATAAGTAAAATTAACAGTGTTGATCCCAGGGGCTATCCCCCCACCAGGCAATACCTGTCACCCTGATTCAAAGGGGAAGGGCTGGGTTTATTGCCCAGTGCCTGAGGCGCCCCTTGAGAGGGAATGCCGATGGGATCAACGCATTTTTTGTGCCTATCACCCATGAGCTTCGGCTTGTGGGTGGGCCAACATAAAAATGTCCTTGTGTCACGCCCTCATAAGTGGGATGAGAGGCAAATACCATGAGACTGCAAGGATTACGGAACCATTACGCGAAACGTCTACCTCGAGATTTTAGCACTCCGTCACGAGTTACTATATCTCTGATGCACATGTAAATTGAATGTACTAGTATACTGAATACTGTATGATCCAATATGCAACAGTTTCTCTTTCCAGCTATGGGTAAAATAGTAAGGTAGAAGCTTTTTCCTTTCTTTCTTTATAATAAAAACGGAATGGTCAATTATTTAGCTGAGGTGAGGACACTCATAAGACATTCGGCGATTAAGCAATACCAGAAAATCAGGATTTACACTTTTGCGTTTCTTCTTGGACGATTTGGTTGATCTCGTTTTTAACTAGAGGATAACGGTCGTACTGTTAAGGAACGCGTGTATTAATCTATACATATATAAAGGAAAGTTGTGTGTATGTATGTCCGGAGGAAAATACAAAAATAAAACAATTAATGACAAAGTAAATATAGGTACACATTCACTATCGCCAGGTCTTGCTTTTTGAGTAAAGATAATAATGATTTTCTTTATATTATCGAGAAGATAATTAAAAAATAAAATTTAAATGATCACAGAATGGATTTTTTTTTTTGCATTTAATATGTTGAATAGTAGACATTAACGATTCTTTTCAGAGTGGCTGTATCAATGCAATGTCTTTTTTTTTACATTTTAATGGGGCATTAATATATACTAACACAGTCCAAATAATTTAATTTATTTTGTCTATAATAAAAGGAACTGAGAAGTCTTCCCTTATACAGTTACATTGGTCTTACGTTTCTTTATTATATTTAACTAGCAAAAACAAAAAAACACCATCTGGGCTTTGTAAAAATCAATTTTTGAAATATATTGCCTGGAAGGGAGAGGGAGTTTATTTTGTTTTATGACAGAAAATAATGTTTTTTTTTAAAGACAGCCATTTTTGCATAGTACCTCTTAGGGTTCTATCTATAGGTTTAATAGAAAAAAGGAGTTTAAAAAAAATGTGCTTAAAAATTGAGTTAAAAAAGATTGAGTTAAATAAAAAAAAGGTTTTGAATACCCATTAAGAATGAATAAAACAAAACAGCATCAGCATAAAATAACCCAACAAGGATTGACATGCCATAAAATACAATCAACTCACCATCCAACCAACCTCCAAAAAGGGATGTCCTAAGTTTGATAGTAAACTATATCTAGTTGTGGGGCTCTAGTTATGGAGATCTAGGGAATGTGGAGTACCCGTTCATTGCCATTACTCCCAGATCCACTCAGACCGGAAGTGGTTGTAATTGTTAGGATCCCATTTATAGGTCTAATAGATAAATTTAAAAAGTATTTGGATTCGATAAGAATGCCTGATATCATGTAACTGTAAATTATCTGTATATATAATATATAGCTATATTTGTTGAATAAGGATTATTATTAGTTACTTAAAACCATATAACTGTATGCAAACAAATGAATATTATTAAACTCACAATTCAGTAATAATGGATCTGCAGAACTAACTTTAAAAAAATCCCCCCTCTACCCAAGGGATACCGGGTAGTCGCTTCTAGTATATTCTAGTATTTCTCAATAGACGTAGTACGACTTATTACGATTCATTCAAATCATTTTCTGGCAATCACAACCAATCCAAAGCTCTTCAATAATCAAAACCCGTCATAAACCAAATATCTCCGTTTATATCGTTCCCGTGAGGGACATACAAATAAAATCTAACATTCCTATCTGAAAGATGTTTAGTTTTATCTTGCGAGAGAGTTGCCGCCATTTTGGCCTCTCGTGACTTCGATCGTCCTTTGATATGTTTTATCGGCCAGGGATCGAATCAGGTTGGCTACGCAAATAACTTGTTGAGTAATGCTGAAGTAGCAAACTCAAAAATGACTTTCGTAAGTGGAGACTCCTGGGAATTGCAAGATGAAAAACGACTCTGTTTTTGGCAATTTAGTTTTTTGGCAAGGTAAATGTAGTTGTCGGCCAGAAACTCGAATTTAACCTCTTAGGGGACCCTAACAGCTACTACCACACCGTGTCAGAGAGGGCCTGGGAACAATGTCAATGAAAGGGTATCCCACACTCGTCAGATCTCCAGAACCGGAGCCTCACCATTAGATGCAGTTTAGTGTCATACTCAGGAATCTCAAGAGGTTTCCCCCGTGACAAAGTGGCTAACGTGCTAGACTGTGACGTTGTAGTAAATGAGTTCGAATTCCAGTCGCATTATTACGTTCCCTTTCGGACTGATACTCTTGGTAAAGGTATGAAAGCCCACATACCTCCAGCTATGGTTTAGTATTACCACTACGGTTCTTCTAAAAGGATGACTTTAGCATTGAATAACTCATGAAGGTTGATATGCCATTAAATAAAGAAAACAAGCCTAAGCCAAAACCACATAACTAGACAGACGATAGATAGAACCTATATGATTGGCCCAACCCCATTGCTCTTACGTCAAACCCTCAATTCTTTTTATCATATATGTGCTAGAAGGCAGTGGCTGATGGTCTTAGTGTCCTGGGTATGACGTTAAACTCTATCTGATTTTGCAGTTCCAGTTCTGGGAATGTGGAGTATCCCTTCATCACCATTACTCTCAGGTCTCCTCAGAGTGGTAGTACCTGTTAGGGTTCAATCTGTGTGTTAAATGGAGAATCCAGAAAGAACAGCGATACTTAAATATCAGTTAATTTGTTTTACCCTTGAATTTCACTTTTATTTCCGTTGAACCCAGATGCAGGGAGGGGGGAGTCTTTGTGTCGTAAAATAACCCATGAAGGTTGATATGTCATTAAAACAAACTGATGAACAAAAAGCAGAAAACCAAGTTACAAAGGCATTATACTTAATCATCCGATCGGTTAACGATAACTTATTTTTTTTTAGCCTAACACATTTCAAAATTTTCCAAAGTCATTGCATTAATAAAATTTCTAAAATTCTCACAGACAATATATATATATATATATATATATATATATATATAATATATATATAAAGAAATAACAAAAGACTTAGAGATTTAGCGTTATAGTCTATTTCAGGGAGCTTAGACAAATTGTCTAACTCTCCCGATTCATCAGATGCGAATGTATCTTCGCATCTGATGAATCGGGAGAGTAAGACAATTTGTCTAAGTTCCCTGAAATAGACTAGAAAGCTAAATCTCTAAGTCTTTTGTTATTTCTTTACTTATATATTTGCTCTGTGACTTTAACATTAAGAGCACACATTGAGCTCTCAAATAAAACTCTTGTGTCGTAAGGAAGATTTCTTCTCTGGACTTTTGGATTATATATATATATATATATACATATTCATTCACTGACCGCTCCCGTGCCCACAGAAAGCGGAAGAATCGGTTTGTGGTAGACAGCCTGAAAGCCTACCACTGCTAGGAAGAATGTTTAGGTAAACAACAACCCGCGTTGCGTCTCCCCTTCTATACGTCTTAGGACCGTGGACCCGTGTGTGTTACGTATCGTCTTTGTAGCATGGTGGGAATTCACTACGTTACATATTGTGTTCTGCCATATATATATATATATATATATATATATATATATATATATATATAATATATATATATATAAGAAGGTCCGCAGAATGTATTATGTTCTCAGAAAAAAATGTTTAAATTCTTTTTATCTTACATATGCGACACGTGTTTCTGCAGCTTTTCTATTATAATAGAAAAGTTGCAGAAACACACACAACCTATCAAATATCGGACATATTCTGCCAAAATAATAATTCAATGCCTGAAGAAGACAACAGATCAGAAACACGTGTCGCATATGTAAGATAAAAAGAATTTAAATTTTTTTCTGAGAACAAAATACATTTTGCGGACCTTCTTTTTTTATAAAATATTGAATTTTCTCCCGTTGGAACCAGAACAACATTTTATATATTATATATATATATATATATATATATATATATACACGCGAACCCGGTATGCACTGATTGTCCATTTTGAAATCAGATTTGAAAAAGGCAAGGGGCTGAAATAAATTTGTATCCCTAAAAAATTTTCATTTACCTATTTCTACCGGAGATATTGTCAACGTGTTCTAAGCCCTGTTGAAAAGGCCGATCTTATATTGAGATTCGAAAAGGAAACGTATAGCTGGCTATGGTTAAATAACCATTACCCTTCAATTCTGAGATTAAAGTAATTTAACGTCTCTAAGAACTCTAATTCGCCGAGTTAGTTTTGCCAAGCTCTAAGTCAGAATACGCTGACTGTATACCCTCAAAAGGACGTTACCTTAAAATTTAAATTAAGTTGCATCTGATGGTGTAGCTCCTGTTCTGGAGATCTGGGAAGTTTGGTGTACCTTTTACTTGGGTACCTTTTCGTTGATATTATTTTCAGCTCTCTCTGAACCGGTTGTACCTACTATATACTACTATGGTCCCATTGATGTGTCAAACAGATTAGTTTTAAATATTCTCAATTACTAGGAAGAAGAAAAAGCCCTGTCGGCTCGGTTTTAGAATACACCAACTGCATCACTACAGAGGGGTAAGAGACCCACAACCACCTGTTAGCTGTGGGTAGTGACCCGTGATGCTTCAGAACGAATTCTGGTGGATGAGTAGTCCATGACTTACAACACTCCACTCTGGCCATTACTTAGGTTAGACAGGCAGTCGTAGAGGCCCCTTCTGATCAATCGGCTGGTCACGTCAAGCCATGGCACCTATATGATTGCCCCAACCTTTTATATCATAAGGGTGCTAGAAGGCGGTGGCTGAGGGTTTTCATGTCCTTGGAATGACGTTAAATTCAATCTGATGGTGAATTTCCAGTTCTGGAGGTTTGGGGAATGTGGAGCACCCCGTTATTACCATTGTACCCTGATCCACTCTGACTCGGAGTGTAGTATCTGTTAGGGTCCCTTCTATGGGTTGAATATAAAAAATGGTTTATAAAAATTGTTTTAAAAAAAACTTTCTCCCAAACAATTACTTATAACAAACTTGAACCTATAAAAGTATCACATAATTGATTTCCGATCCACTTAGCAACAAACAACTGTAAATAACTACTGTCAAAATTAATAAAAATCCTTGAAAAAAAGATATAACAATATTACAATCCCTTGTAATTTACTGCTTTGCATAAAATTACCCTGGATGGTTGACATGCCATTAAAATCAATCAATCAAAGGAAAAATAACTCTTAAGAAAGATCCACATAAATGTAAATATGAATGCGATCCCAATCTTCTTGGCAGGTATTTAGTGAACTCGTTCGCCACGGGTAGTATATGACACAAGCTCGCAAACATAAGGCATCCAGCAAGGATCGAACCTAGTTTTTCAGTTGTAAATAGTTTTATGAGCCGGGCTTACTAACCATTACACCACGATGGGACGATCTACTTTTATATCTCTTATTATAATGGAGATTGTGTGTTTGTCTGTCTGTAACCGAAACTATATTACTTCTCAACTCACAATCCCCCTTGTTATTTACGCCACATTGTCCATGATTGTTATTTTTATTTAAACGTCAATTATTAATAAAATTATTTTACATTATTAATACTTTTGACTTTATCTACATTCTAATAACATGCAATTGTATTTATATATGCAGCAAAATAGCGGGTTACAGTGTGAACAGGAAAGCTAATTTGCATATTGATATTAAAAGTTTAATTTTATTAAATATGCGCTTGGTATTATTGATTTCTAATTGTTTGGTTTTATCTTAATGAATATGAGAAAAATCTCGGGGATAAATCTTAAAAGAAATCCATTACTTTAAAGAAATAACAGTAATTTTATTCTTTATTTCCTAATTTAACTAAATAGTTAAATTAGGAAAATTCAGCTATAAAAGGAGGGAGTGATGGAAAATGATGGAAGACTTAGTTTCAAAGTTGTTCTATTCTTCGATTATACCTCCTCTGTTTCAAATCATTTTATTTGGATTTTTATTTAGTTTCAAAAGT
>CM042141.1:68186790-68191790 GCA_023376005.1 Doryteuthis pealeii | reverse complement strand
TGTTTTCTTGCTGTGGATTGCAAAGAGGCAGATTAGTAAAAGATTCAAATTAACTTACAAGTTTACTAATGGGGAAGGGTTTACTTTTGCAATCTTGTTAACAGTGTCAGAATAAGATTGTAGACGGATAAGAAAATATTTCTTTAAAAAAAAGATTTATTTAAAATTTTCCAGAAATGTCATCTTCAGAAACACAAATTCATGCATGGTTGTGCTAAGTGTATAAAATCTGTAACACCTGATTCTTTTTTCATGTTTCCAATTTATAATCTAAAACTAATGGTTTTTGAAGAAATTGTATGAGTTCAAAATAATATATATATATATATATATATATATATATATATATATAGTATTTGACGTATACAATTTATTGTATATATATATATATATATATATATATATATATAATATATATATATATATATATATAAAAAGCAACATTATACCAATATTCACCACCTTCTCTTGGCGTTCACATATGAAATATGCCCCTTTAAAATTTAAGAATAATCTAACACTAAAACCTGTTCTATAATATTTTTTTCAAATACCACTAAACTTTATTTAGTTAAAATACAACAAGACTATTTAAGCAGTCCGTCAGTCTATCTCACTCTCTCTTTCTCTCTCTCTCTCTCTCTCTCTCTATATATATATATATATATATATATATATGTGTGTGTGTGTGTGTGTGTGTGTGTGTGTAATATATATATTTTTTTTTCAATAGATTCTTTCTACTTCGTTGATTTGATTTTTTTTAAACTTTTGTTAAATAGTTAAATAATTGTTAAATTAAATAGTTCATACGTATATAATCAAATTTTTCCTATTAAATGGTCATTTTTCAAATCATTTTTAATTCAAATTAAATATTATTATTAAATCCTTATTAACTTTAAAGGTTTTCTATACATCTTATTAAAATTTGCAATTGAAAAGGTGATAGACTACCTCGCTGTCTGGCTGATATCTACTTTAGGACACCCCGACGACCTTACTTACTTTTACTTTTATATATATATATATATATATATATATATATATATATATATATATATATATATATGAAGAGAAAAATTGAAGTGAATCCAACGGTTCAATACCACCGGGAGTGGTCTACACAGAGGAACACAGAGCAATTTAAAAACAATTTAAATCTGTTTTCAACTGACTTAAGAATAATAATGAAATCATCATTTTGTATCTGATTATCGAAGATACTAGACAATTTCTCTAGGTTCTCTGAAATACGTTATACTGCTAAAGATCTAAATCATTTTTTTACATATATATATATATATATATATATATATATATATATATATATATATATATATATATATGCAAAGATAAATTTAATGAGTCAGACGAACCTACTATTAGTTTCAGATCTTAGCCATGAAGAGCATTAAGCGAAACTAATAGTAGGTTCGTCTGACTCATTAGATTTATCTTTATTATTTGTTCTACTTAGGTATTGAGCACTTTTTACTTATCAGCTATTCTCCTAGCGGTTATATGAATATATATATATATATCTTATATACATATATATACATATAAATTGTTTTTTCTTTTGGCCAAATACTGTACCAATAGATTTTTTTTTTTTGGACGACTATCTTGGTCTTTTTTTTTTTTCAAAAAAATGTTTTCTCCCCGGTTGATGTTTGGTAGTATATTTTTACAATCAAACTATTTGCTGGGTTTTTTCTCACCGCAAGGATTTACCAACACGCTTGGTATATTATTATATTTATATGTATATATGCATATATTATATATATATATATATATATATATATATATATATATATATATATATATATATATATATATATATATATATATAAGAAAGACTATATATTGAATTACGCCGAATAAGCTAAATTGCAGAACATAAGTGAATTGATTTGTAAGAATAGACATATTAAGAAATGTGTTGTTTCTATGAACTCCTGATTGATTTATAAATGTATTTTACCTGTATTTAGACTTTCACATATCTAAAATCAATAATTCTTTTTTTTTTTTTTTTTTTTTTTTTGCTTTTTAACATTTTTTTTTAGTGTCTGTGGCAAGTGAATAAATATTACCACGTGAAAAATTCCTCACACTTTAAACACGGTGGATAACCACTTTTTCTAACATTTCCGTCTGATGATTTGTTGATTCATATAAAACTTTATGAAACAGTCTTTAAAAGTATATAATTTGATATTTTGAATATTTTAGGATTTTGGTCTGCTCTGCCATAGTAATGTTACATAATCTATGCGGTTGCATAAGATTATTGTCAATCCCCTGTATTTCTAAAGGGATGGACCTTTTCATAGTTAGGTCCTCAGTTTTCAGTTCGACGTCGAGCAGATAAGGTCTTTCTGCCTTATCTGAAGCTCACTTCATACACGCGCTATGCTAGTCAGATATTTAGTTACATGAAATGTTAGTTAAGGAAATAAAAGTTTAAGAAAAATAACACGGTCTTGTGATTAATGGGTGTCTTGGTAACAGGACTGATTTGAAGAAAAAATGAGCCAAGTGCGACCGAGCACCAAGACGAAGTTCAAGATGCTAGAAGAAGAACCTAAGATAGAAGATGAACAGAAGAAGGAGTAAGAAGTAAGTAAGAAGAAGGGTATGTAACAGTAACGCCGACAATTTTTTATACGTCCCCCCCTCTCTCTCTCTCTCTCTCTCTCTCTCTCTCTCTCTCTCTCTCTCTCTCTCTTTATATATATATTAATATATATAATTGAGAAAATATACGTATTTATATACTTATATATACTTTTATTGTTCCACTTTTTCCACCCCCAACTAACCTGTCCTTTCTTGTTGACCCTCACTTGCTGACCTATTTGGGTCATTACCCACTCACTAATTAACTGGTTTGATTTTGATTTTTTGGTTATCTAACCACCACCACCCCCCTTTTATTAATCTCATTTACTATTTCCTTTACTCATATCTCTTTCCAAGAAAAGGCTACTTCCCCTCCCCTATCCGGTGACCTCACCATTCATTTTTTCTACCTGCTCCTTTCTCTTCTATCTCCCTCCTTAATTCCCCCAAAGATGTCTCCTATAACCAATCAAATCTTTCCCTCACCACAAAACTTACCCACCTACCTACTTCCCCCTTCTATAAAACACTTGTATGATCCTAATGATTCAATAAAGGCTGAAGAAGCGGAATTTAACATTCCAGGGAAATATCCTACACATTTTTGTCTGAGTTTTGTTTTTTCATTCCTTATTTTACCTCAATATATATATATATATATATAATATATATATATATATATATATATATATATATCGGTTTTACCTCAACGACTTTATCACACCGTTTAACTCTTCATGTGACAGATAATAGCTCCGTTTCACAACATCTAAAATTACATTCATGTCCCCACTCTAATTACCGAAATATCCTAACGGAAAATACACACATTCTGCACAAAGAAATAAATAAACAAAAACTCCAAATACTAGAAGATTTATACATAAAACAATACAAACCATCCTTAAATAAAATTAATTTTCAATGCAGTACTCACATTTTAAAATGCCTATAACACTTTCCTTTTCAATTCTCCTATTTCCAGCCTCCATATCTATTATTAATATATATATATATATATATATATATATATATATATATATATATATATATATATATATTGATATTCATGAAAATAGCAAACATTTCTTTCAAGCATTTATATGTGAGTTAATAAATTATTTTTTTTTAAAACATAATTCTTTTTGCAAACCTTTTTTATAAAATATCTATTTTCTCCCGTTGGACCCATAACAACACTTTATATCTATATATCTACATATATAGCTTACAAATGTCTAGCCACACTGAAGAGATGTGATACGTCAAAACATGGTGTCTGTGGATGATTATTTATATGCCCCCTATCCTGTAGTGCGCTGAGCACTTTGGAGGGGATTTCACTGACGACTAACATGCGTAAAGGCGACGCTTTCCTATAAAAAGGATTGAGCACTCTCTGGAGGCTTTTACATACATCAGTTAAAATCCTCTTCTGATTCTGTAGGTGACGATGGCCGGGTGATTATGCAACCTGACAGATAATGAATCGATCGGGTTTCTATCCCGGACGAAGGTAGCTTACAAAGTCACACTGAAGAGACGTTATATGTCGAAACACATTGTCTGTGGATGACTATATGTGTGTGTGTGTGTGTTTTGAAAAGATAATTGGAAGAAAAATATTCTACATTGGTATGGATGAAATTTATTCTTGTTATTTGTCAACACGTGTTTCGATAAAAATTATTTTATACACACAGTATTCTATAATAAAATATCAAGACTGCAAACAAGAGATCATCTTTGGTTGGTTGTTGCTTCAGGTAAGTAAACTGACGCTGCACAATAATCTTACTATCTATCACTAATGGAGATTAGGTCTCTATTTGTCCACAACAGAAACTACGTCATTGCTTACATAATTGTTAACCAAAATCGTCACAACATAGAATAAATGCACTCAAAATTTGAGCATGTAACCTTAGACGACCCTCATTATTTTTAAAACAATTTTATCACATATCATATATTTGGTTATTAATATATATTATTATATATATATATATATATATATATATATATATATATATATATATATATAAGTTATCAGAATAAAGTTTTCATTTCAAATTGATGTTTTTTTTACTTCTTTAATACATTTGGTGATTTTACTTACTTATGATACAGATTTTACTTACTTGTGATACTCTGACATTGAATTTTTAAATCCCAAGCTCTCAGGCAATATCTATCAAAAATTAATTTTTGCACCGCCTGGAGAGCGTTTTTGCTTGCTAGTCCTACTTCTATCATATTTGATCTTTAGCCAAACAACCTTTACTTTATTAGTATCTATACGTAGATTTCCAGTGTGAGGGATCATGTCGTACAACGGCGGCAATACAAAACTATCAGAACGCGTCCAA
>CM042141.1:68156790-68181790 GCA_023376005.1 Doryteuthis pealeii | reverse complement strand
AACATGATATGGAAAGGTGTATGTACTATCTATACACTTTGCCTCTAACTTAAGCAATACTCATATCCTTATATATATATACACACACACACATACACATATATATATATATATATATGTTGTGTGTGTGTGTGTGTGTGTGTGTGTGTGTGTGTGTGCATTCATGTGTATGTGTGTGTGTTAAAGAAGATGGAAATAAATCCGACATATATTGAGAAAAATATAAATATATTTATATGGGTGAAATTTAATTTGATAAATGCTGACACAAGTTTCGACGAGAAAATATTTACATATAATACATTCGAACTACAAATCATTTAACAAGTAAAATAAAACAATATATATATAATATATATATATATATATATATATATGAGTGAGAGAGAGAAAGAGAGATGAAATGTTTATGTGTTTATGTTTATTGATTTTAACGGCATATCAACCCATTTGGGGTTATGTCATGCCTAACGGTTAGAAAGTTATACATATCGTGTATTTATAATTATACTTTTTAGTAATTGGTTTTATAATATGTTAGCATTATTTGGGATTATGTTCTATGCTATTGATTTGTTTCATGTCTATATTCTATGGTATAATTTTATTTCTCTCTAAAAAAAGAGAATATCCTCCATGTTGACATTTTCAAACAGATCTTTCATATTGTTTGCTTTAAAATAACGTTTTCTGATATGAGCAAAAAACCTGCATTCCATGAATAAGTGTTAAACTTTCAAAGGTGTTTGACATGTTCCACATTATGGTTGTTGTTCTTGTTTGAGTATATTGGAGTGTGTTAGTCTTGTATGACCAATGCGTAATCGAGATACAATGACTTGTTTCTTTCTAGACTTCCTTAAAGTTGGTCTCCAGCCTCACAAAGTGGGTTTGATTAGGAAGAGTTCATTGTGGATGTTGTTATTCCAGTTTTGCTGCCATTTTGTATGAAGGAATCTATTGATTTTAGGTTTCAAATCAGTATATGGTATCTTGAAATCGTCGGGGATCAAATCTAGAGCCGGTTTAGCAGCGGAGTCTGCTCTAAGAGAGAGACTATTACTCATGAGGAAATACACCCCTTAAAATCTATTTATAAAAGTTGATTTTTCCCTACACCAAAGATACAAAATTTTATCATTTCCAGCGTAATATTATACAATCAAAACGGATGTTATTACGTTTTATTTATTACCAAGCTCTACAGCATCTAAATTCTATAATCGAAAATGTCAATATGTCATTATCATCAGGATGAAAGCACAGATTCCTATGACTCTCTTTCTCTCTCGTCGCCGGTTCCTATCACTCATAGTTCTCGGTAATGTAACATATTAGAGGTGGGCAGGAGTGTAACAGTGACGTTTAAATTAGCACTGAAAATTTTTAGCAGGAAAACAAGTATTACGTGTTAGATTATAATGGAAAAGTTTAAGGATTAATCATCATAATACTGCATGGCATTTTTTCTATTGGTTGAGAGGTGTCACGTGGCGAAACGGTTCGGAGAAAGAGTGGTACGAGGCAATGGCAGAGCTCCAGAATTGAAACTTCTCCACTTGATGCAGTTTAACGCCATACCCACTACTCTAAGACCTTCAGCCACTGTCTTTTAGGACATATATGATAAAAAAAGTATAGGTACTTGTGCTTGATGAGACGAACCGATTGATCAAAGGGCCACTCCGACCTCCCGATTAGCCAGAGTACGCGCCAAAGTAGAGTGTTGCAAGTCATGGATTCCGTCCTTAAGCATCACCGGTCGCCACCCACGGCCAACTTCAACTTTTAGGACATATATGATAAAAAAAAGTATAGGTACTTCGGCTTGATGGGATGAGCCGATTAGCCAGAGTAAGCGCCAAAGTAGAGTGTTGCAAGTCATAGATTCCGTCCTTAAGCATCACCGGTCTCCACCCACGGCCAACAGATAGCCGCTTTGCATTGTTAAGATCAGCTTCATATGCTAAAGAGTACTTGAGATCTGAGAAGACTTACCTGGACTTAACTAGATCTCCGGTGACATACCCCAGTTACAGCTGGTGTATAAACCTCTCAATGTGTGAAATGATAATAATATTAATTGAATGTTTAAAAGTGATAATGATCAATCCAAATCCAATTATTGAAAGCAATCTTTAAAAAGCAAACCACGTCTCAAAAATCTAAATGATAATTATTATTGTATCAGAAACAGGTGTGCTTAGAAAGAATCTTTTAAGCTCTATAAAACAAATCCATCAAAGTAATTGTTCACAGACATAGGAATTCAATACTTTTGACGATATTCAAAGTGGTTTTTGGCGTTGAATAAAGTGTCTGATAAAAATGTTCAATAAACTTTACATTAGAATAGCAATTTCTTTTTTATATATGCAAACAGAAAATAAAAGATACGCATTTTGAAACGAATGTGAATAAAATTACAAGTTTTAAATGTTACTTAAAAAATAAAGAAAGGACAAAAGAAGAAGAGAAATGAAATTATTGATTTATCTCAAATGACCTTTTTTAAATGCAACACCTGCACTATGTGCATATATTTGCAATCATAATCTACCTGGAGTTGCTTCCAATTTGCAGTTATCTAAAGCGTCAAATATGCACATTAATGTATTATCAAATGCACACATGTACATAAACACTAGATTGTATCACATAAACTGTCGGTATCTGACAGTAAAATGAAACTGCATTTTAAATTAGAATCTACTTTGATCATATGCTTTTACTCTTATTGCAAAGAATCTATTATCACAAATGTCATCGTTTCTTGACATGACACGCTGGATGTTGTGAAAATAAATCTGCACAGCTTTTATGAATCTTTTTCCCAAGCGAAAATATCATATTAAATTAGAGAGGCTAATGAAACTAAATAAGAATGCAGATAAAAATATTTAAAACAGAGAGGGTGTATAATCGAAAAATAGAACAACTGAAACTTACTCTTCCATCACTCCCGTCTTTCATTGCTAAATTTTCCTAATTTGACTATTGAGTTAAAATAGGAAGTAAAGAATAAAATTGCAGTTATTTCTCCTTGTTAATGGATTTCTTCCAAGATTTATCCCCGGGAGTTTTGCTTTGTATTTTTTTTTACATGAAAGAATCAACCAAGAGTATTTATTACTGCGGAGAAAATTACTGAGATCCTTTTGTAACGTTATGGGCTTTTTTACGGCGTCTTCCTGTGCCTCAAAATGCACGGCACTATTATCGTATAAAATTTCTATCAGGGGTCGGCAACGCGCGTTCGTTTACAAGCGCACACACATCTAGCAGTCAGCCTTCAAGCTCGCAATGAAATCCTCCTTTCGTTTATGGTCAAGCAAAAGGTATCACGTTTCACGACCGGGGTTTTTTAGTTACGGTCAATTTGACCTGTTGACAAGTATATATCTCCTTAGCATCAGACAAGTATCTGTTCACGTTTGTTTGTTTAATGGCTTTCATTCATGATTTCCCGTACGATTTCTTTGACGTAGTAAAATAAAGATGAGGACAGTACTTCTTGCTTTTCATCAATTTATTTTCTTAATGCAAGTTATTGAGAGAGAGAGAGAGTCGATTTCTGTAACACACGCCTTTCAGTCACCCGCTTATGACTAACTCGCCCAAACTGCCAACCCCGACTGTCCTCGGCAGATTCTGTAGCGCAACTGGCTCTCTCGGTCCCCGGAAATCAACTCACAAAATCTAAGGTTCCCTCATTATATAGAAATCGCTAATGAAGGTTCTAATTGTTCTACCAAATTGCGCGTGTCATTTAAGAGGTCAACGGGTCAACCATCCTTTCTTCTGACAAACCGATTAAACTACATTTTAATAGCAAAATCCCAGACTCACTGGCTACGAATAGACTCAAGGTGATAATTAGAATTTCATATTGTTCTTGCTCGCCCACTCCCGTAAGGTCTGAGAATCATGCTACATCCTATTAAGGTTTCTCCGTGTCTGGCACAAGGCCACAAATAGGGTGTTCCTGGGTCCTTTATGCTACACTTTTTTTAGTAACTTGTAAATGTATGTTGGTGGAAGTAATTCCCAAGCAATTTGTAAATATGTAAACAATTATTGATTATTTTCATACAGTTCACTTCGAAGTTTATGATAAATTTCGTCCCGGATGAGTTCAATTGGTAAAATATCCAAAGACTAAGGAGACCAATTGGTGAAATATCCGAAGACTAAGGAGACCGATGATTTCCAAAATCTTCCTTTGATTTTAGATAATTTGAACACAGTTTTTAACTGAGTTTTGTATGATTATCCTGTTTTAATTTTATATAATTGTCTGCATGGTGAATTGTTTTATGCAAATATATTAAATTAGACTTTATTATGAAAATAAACGAGGAAGGTCCTGGACTTTGGGTTGGTAGTGTAAGCTAGACAGAATACCTCACCAATTTATATTAAGTCATGTTTTCAATCCTCACTAGGTGGAGTATATATGTGCTATAGAGCCAAAAAGTTGTAGTTAGCTTTCTCCTTGTTACATAATTATTAGATACCTAATATTTATGTGCAATAGTGTAGAAATCAAAATAGCCGTTATAAGCTACAGTCCATGGCCTTGAAGGATTTGAATGACAAGGCTTGACCTGTCCTGATCCTTCCTTCCGGGGATAGCCGTGAGAACCGGTAGAGAGGACCCTCTCTTCCGGTTTAGATAGTAAGTAAGATTCAGTCAGTTAGAGACTAGCAGCCGAGCTCGACGAAAGGGTAAGTCGCGTTACACGCGCTCCCGTCTTAATCTGCGCAGATGTCTGGTTGGGATTTAAAAATAAAGTAAGATCAAAGCAAATCGGAGTCTTGTGTTATTACCTCTAAAAACTAACAATGACACAGGGCTTCTGATAAAGAGAAATCTCCAATAGAAGACCAGACCCGAAGTCCCCAAGAAAGTCCAGACCTTAGAAGATTCCAGACCAAGATAAGATGTTATAAGATTCCAAAGACGGTCAGAAGAATAGAGTAAGAAAGAAGTAAATAAAGAAGTAATGAAGAGGGTATACACCATCCTGTGTGTGTGTGTGCGCGCGCGCGCGTGTGTGTGTGTGTGTGTGTGTGTGTGTGTGTGTGGCTATGATCGAGACAAGCTAAAAGCACCGTTTCGTAACATATTCCGTAACGTAAGTAGGAATAAACTTGTTCTCTGTCACTACATAGAAAGTCCAATGTACAAGACTAGGCAAAAGCTAACAGGATTGTCTGGTGCTTATAAGAATAAAAAGAGTTTGTTAAAAAAGAATGGGCAAATATTATATTAACCTAAAACATTGGATTATACAACCTGAAATTTCGAAAAAAATTATTTTGGTGTGTACGTATTTACTCAGGTGTGTATTATATGAGGTTGTAATTATTTTGAGTGGGAGGTCAGTTCTTTCTTTTCTGCAGGTTCCACGGCAAACATACCCCAGTCTGAGATTGAAGTATGTGTGTGTGAATGTGTATGTGTGTTTATATGTGTGTGTCTCTTTGTGAATGTATGTTTGCGTCTGTCTTTATGTGCGTCTGTGTGCGTCTGTGTAAGTGTGTATGTATGGCTGTGTATGACTGTATGTGTCTTTCCCACTTTCTGTGTGTGTCTGTCAGTGTGTGTGTTTAAGTGTGTCTGAGTGTATTGTGTCTGTGATGAGATACAAGGATTGCTTGAAGTCGACCTTGAAAAAGTGTAGCATCGACGAGAATACCCGGTAGAGTAAAACTTTGGATCGTGGGCAGCGGAGAAAAACTTTCCAGGAAGGCACAAATAAATTTGAGACCAATCGTATGCAACATGAACGGTTAAAACGAGATGTTCGCAAAGGGTACGTTCATAAAGCAGTAGACGAACAGGGCTCCAAATTGGTCTACTATATGAAAATTGCGGAAGGCCGTGTCTGAACAGAGCTGGCCTGATGAGTCACCAAACTGAGCATCAGCGAAATCGACCAATAAACTACCCTGTACTCACTAGAATAACTTGTTGTGAATATGGGAGATGTGCTAGACTTTATCTGGACTGAAAAGCCACATTCGCACAACTCACCGTATAACTTTTTGAACTTTTTGAAGCTCACCGTTAAACTTTTAGAACTATTTTTTTTGGTCTTATCAAGCAATGGCAATATTCGAACACGATTTTGCTGCCATCATCATGTATGTATGTATTTATATGTCTGCGTGTGTGTCTGTGTGTGTACATGCCTGTATGTGTGTACGTGTGTATGTGTCTGTCGGTGTGTGTATGTGTATCCGTGTGTACCTGTGTGTCTGCAGGCGTATCGTTATTCTTTATTCTGTTCAATTAAATTTTTTCTTTCATTATATATAAATCTGTTTTAAATTGTATTGATACATTCTGCCTCAATTTTTATATACCGTTCTTCAAATATCTCACTATTTTCTACTGTACTGTAGTATTTTATTCATATTTCTTATTGTCAATGAAAAATAAAAGCGATAAAAATAATTTTTGTTGTGGTTGGGGCATTTATGTTTCACAGACCATTCCTTTTTTAACTCTTGGTGGGTGGGCCCCGGTAGCTATTTGATTTTATCAACACCTACAGAATTATAAAGTTAAAAGAAAGCTCCAGGCATATGTCTTCTTCAGAATTTCTTTAGGTAGCAATTTTACGTTTTATAAAATAGTGATGGCTAAAACCGTTTGTTTTGGTTCTTTTGTATTTAGTAAAAAAATTCTCAGTCCGATAAACTCACACTCACACGCTCGCACAGGCATACAGATGAACACAAGCTGGCACACATATACACACACACACACACACATACCCACATGTGTATATATATATATATATATATGTGTGTATGTGTGTGTGTGTATCATTATTCACAGGTATCCATATATATATATATATATATAATATATATATATATAAAATGTTGTTTCTGTTCCAACGGGGAGAAAATTCAATATTTTATAAAAAAGAAGGTGCGCAAAATGTATTATGTTTTCATAAAAGAATTTATTCTTTTTATCTTACATATGCAACACGTGTTTGAGATCTTCTGGTATCTTCTTCAGGCTTTGGTCAATAACATCAAAGTCTGAAGAAGATACCAGAAGATCTGAAAAACGTGTTGCATATGTAAGATAAAAAGAATAATTTTTTTTCTGAAAACATAATACATTTTGCGGACCTTCTTTTTTATAATATATTATATATATATATATATATATATATATCCACAAGTATGTATATATATATATACATATATATATATATATATATTATAGTTATCCCCAAGTACCGTGCCTCGACGTATCACGTCTCTTCAGTGTGGATAGCCATTTGCAAGATACCGCCAACCGGGATGGAAACATCATCAGCACTAAAGCACTCGGCTTTATATATATATATATATATATATATATATAATATATATATATAATTAGTTCAATGAAGTGACAAATAAAAGTTTTAGCTTTTATTCATTTATTTGGGAACGATATTACTACCAATGGTTTCCTGCTAAAATCATTCATCAGGTAAACGAAATAGTTTTTTTTAAATGACAGAAATGGTGTAAATGGTCGAATGTGTGCGTTTTTTAACTGTATTCTCGTGTTGCATGTTTGCGTGTTTACGTGATGTCGAATGCTCTTTTTGTTCGTAAGTGTGCGTATTTTTGTTTGTGCGTATGTGTATGATGTCATGCGCGTGCGCGTGGAAATGCGTGAAGGCTGTGATGATATGATTGTGTCCACGCGTGTGTGTGCGTATATATATATATATATATATATATATATATATATAATATTATATATATCATCATCATCACCATCATCATGTTGCGCATGTAGCACGGGCATCCATGACAATTTTTCGCCAACCCTCCCTATCATTCATTACACCTGGGAACTCCTCTGGGGAGCAGCCAGCATCTTCACATAACTGGTCAATGTATGTCCTTGCTGGGCGCCCCACACTTGCATGTCCATGTGTTGGCTTCTACAGGAGAACGTCGCTTATGACTTCATCCTTGCTTCTCCAGCAGTGTCCTGCATGCCTTGTCCGTCTCATTCGGATAGTTTGTGAGATTGGGGGCCGGTGACCGTACAGCTGTTTCCTTGTGGGGTGCTGTTTCCACGACTTATTCAAGACTGCACGCAGCATTCTTGTGCAGCTCCCATCTAGCTTATTCTCAAGACGCTTTGTCAGGGTCCAGGTGGTGCAGCCATACAGCAGCACCGATACAACCACAGCCTGGAAGAACTGTCGCTTCAGCTTGCCAGGGAGATCGGACCTCCATATGACTGATAATCTATTTGTGGCCGCCCATGCAAAGGCATATATATATATATATATATATATATATATATATATATATATATATACATATATATATATATATATATATATATCACGCATACATATATACACGAACACACATATATACATTGTTGTAATGGTTGTCACTGTAAGAAATTATACATGTAACCAGATATCAAATCATACACGATGCTGGTTGGCTGGCTGGCTGGTTGGATTTTGCGGCATGTCAACCCCCGGGACATTTTCTCTCAAATACTCTTCGTTTTACTCATTCTTGTTGGGTATTCGATTTCTTCTTAAATACAATCTTTTTTAAATATATTTCAAACTCATCTTTTTATATATTTTACCCATAGATGGGATATTAACAGGTACTATTACTCCGGGTCAGAGTGGACATGGGAGTACGGGGGATAAAGTGGTACTCCACATTACCCAGAGCTCCAGGATTGGAGCCTCACCACTAAATGCAGTTTAACGTTATAGCCAGAAAGATTAATTTACAGATTTTTACAAGACCTTACCATCAGAAAGTTTGAATATAAATAGACGTTTTCAAATGTGATTTTGAATATATAATTCCATAAGAGAACGGATTTTCGATGAATGAAACCCACCATCCATCCTGAAAAATTAAATTGCTAAATTTACAAGACTTTACCATCAGAAAATTTGAAAATACATACTTCTTTTAACATATGAAGTTGATTACATAAATTCCAATTAAGAACAAAACTTCATAAGGTTAAAGGGAGATAACTTTGTGAGCATTTAAAAAAATGCAAAAACTGAAAAATTCAAAAACAAAATCTAAAGCATAATGAGTATCCACAATAATCAACCGACGTAATTTGCGGTCCAAAAACATAACAGTAAGAAATGTCTTCACATAAACACCAGAAGAATTATTGGCGTCCTGATGATAGCAATATAGCTTGAAACCTGGGTAGTTGCCTATGGAAAACAATTATATTTTAAAAATTCAACAAATATTATATATATATATATATATATATATATATATATGATTTTGTTGGTTGATGTTGAGTCCCCGTATACTTCTTTATATGTGAATTTATTGCGTATCAACTTTATTCTTGAGAACGTTTTTTTTGGGGATGTCAAGAAGCGTGGGAAACAAATGAGCAAAAACCAGGTTTTCAATACCCAACCGTTGTTTTGTCTCTGGTTCGCTTTATTTTTTTTTCAATATTTCGAATGACCTTCCCCCTTTATCAAGGTATTATAACAACTATGTCTATGTAAAAAAAGTGAAATGAAACAAATTCGATAAAAAAAATTAATGTGAAAAGATTTGGCATTGTTTAGCTATTATTTTTCTTTCGAAATCGTTTGACGTATCTCACCTGAAATTGATTACGGCAATTTATCATTGAAAATTTGGCATGACCTATGATTGTGAAAATCATGCGCAACTTAATGAAAAATAAAAGATAAATAAATAAAAATTAAAATAGAAATAAAAATACAATATAACGTCAAAGAATTAACTTATGATGACCTCGGTGCGTCTTAGCTTGAAATATGTAGAGTTTTTGTACATATTTGCATGTTCTGTGTGTATATATGCATACTTGTGATAATGTATAAGAGTCTTTTTCTTGGGGTGTCAATTGAGTCCTCTACTGTCTGGTAGTATTCTTTTTGTGTGTTTTATTGTGTATGGGAATTTAATATCTCCAGTAGGACCAGGGTGGAAGGTTACCTCTTGTTGTACCTTGTTTTTGTTTTTAGAGGGTAATAATGTTTGTGGTGGGACATTAGGAGTTGGTTGTGGGAAACTATTTGTATTTAAAGTGCCTGGGTCATTATTCAATCCTTTTTTGTGTGTAATGAGTTTGAGTATCCATTTAATTTCTTTTTTGCTTGCGTATTTGTGTTGTTGTAATGTCACTGTCTATTAGAATACATTTAATGTTCTCAAGTGTGTGTCCTGGTTGGTTGAAATGTTTTTCTATAGGTGAGTTAAGTGATTTTTGTCGAATGGTTAGTTTGTGGTTGTTGAATCTGAATCTGAAAGGTGTTTGGGTTTCTCCTATGTATCCACTGTTGCTCAGAGAAGATTAAGTATATGATGTTGGAGCTGACACAGCTGAGGATGGGGGTTGGATTTCGATGTCTCTCTGAGATATTGTAAAAGGGAATCTGTCATTAGATGTTTGCATACTATACATCTGGGTTTGTTGCATTTGTAATTTCCCTTTTGTTAGATTGTGTGTAGGTGTTTCTTGGAAGAGGTGAGGATAGTATGTAGGTTAGTTAGTTGGCGTTTAGCGTTAATAGGTGACTTGTGGAATGTGGATTTGATTTTGGGGTCCAATTGCAGTTATTGGAATTCTTTTATTAAGTTGCGGGTGAGTTTGTGCATATGTTGTCCATGGTGAAAGATCATTGGGATGCGGTCTTTGGGGGTTTGGTGTTTATATTTAATGAGTTTGTATCTGTTTAAGGATTATTCTTTATGGCTTACGAGGTAGTGACATTGTAAGAATTGTTATACTATTTTGATAGTGTTGTCTGCGTAATCTAAGGGGTCTGTGCAGATCTCAGTTTATTTTTGGATCGGATAATTACGTCTTGAAATGGGATAGAGTTGTGTGAATGTTCTATAGTGAATTTTATTGTGTGGTGGTTGCAGTATTAGTGAAAGCATAACAGGGTGTTTAGACCGTACGGCCATATTAGGAATATGTCGTCTATGTACCTGCAGTAGTGAGTTGGTTTTAGTGGGTATTTCATAAATATGATAGCATAACTCGGTGCCATTTTAGAGCCCATAGCAGTACCTTTGAACTGTCGGTAGTTTTTATTATTGAATTCAAAGTTATTGTGTATTAAGATAAAATTGATTAGATTGCATACGTAATTTATTAGTTTAGTGGGGAGATTGTTATTATACATGAACTCTTTGCAGGCTAAGATGCCTTCATTGAGTGGTATGTATCCAGGGATGTTGGGAAGTAGGGGGTTGAGGATGTGGTGGTCAATATATCCTACACTCATAGTTATATATAAATGTATGTATATATATATATATATATACATATATATACATATATATGTATAAATGTAAGAAAGTAAAGTCGACGGTGTGGCCTATTGTCGGTATCGGTCAGTCAGCGTGGCAGTCTATCTCCTTTTCACTAGCGCTAGATCAGGGAGATTGTTTTTGCATCTGAAATAGATCACCAAAACTACCATCAGCTCCTCAGTTTACCGCACATATTCCTGTGCTACTCTTGCGCTGAGTTGGCGAGAGTCTGTATTGAACCCGAAAGCTTGAGATGGATACTTTACCGACTGTGCTAAACCAGCCCTTTGAAAATGTGCGAATTTATAAACACACTAGCATTCACACACCTATATATGTATACTAGATAACTACTTGTTTATGTCAAGCACAATTTCAAGTTTTGTTTTGCCGGACAGAAATAAATTATCTATAGATATGATTCCTATTTATTTTAATGAAATGTGAATAATTACGTTAGTAAGCCAAAAAAATCATTTGTTTTTCTTTTAAATCTTCTTTATATTCGTTGCTTCTTGCTCCAAACAAATTATTGCTTATTTTTAATGTCTGGCACTCGGTGGGTAAATAACATTACCCATGAGAAACAGGAGAAACTCTCATCCCTGTTACGAATAAACATGCACAGTAAATTAGATACGATTTCATTAAACCGTTTGGTCATCTATAATGAGCAGACAAATAAACCCTTTCCGATTAATAATATGTACATAAAGATACGACTATATATATATTATATATATATATATATATATATATATATATATATATATTAATGATTTGAATGCAATTACAATGCGTATAAAAATAAAAACAAAAAGATGTTATTTTTGTCTTATCGACTTCAAAGTATAAAACTTTATCTTCAGAGATGAATATCAGAAATGTACATGCTTAAGTTTTTTTTGTGTGGTTATATTTTTTTTCTTATCTTTTTTCCTCTTCTTTTTTTATAATAAAATAACTGTAATTTCTTTTTTTTTTTTGAATATCTGTGAGAACGAATGTTTGAACCCCTGCTTGTATATGTATCCAATATTGTCTGTGTATATTCCGGTGAAACATTGCAACAAAGTAGCCACGTTGAATTCAAAATAAAAACGGTCACATAGAAATATATATATATATGTGTGTGTGTGTGTGTGTGTGTGTGTGTGTGTAGGAGCGTGGAGTCATGGTTACCGTCGTAGGATATGAATACGACGAATCGCATGTATATACCTGTGTGTGTCTATATCGTCTTAGGTAATGGAAACAACGAACCAAGTTCAAATCATAGACGAGGCTGTTTAAATTTCACATAGAGCTAATACCCCTGGAAAAAATATGAATCCAACTATTCACCCTCCATTTATGGATAAATAGTAGGGCAGAGTAGGCACTTTAACCTTGGTTAGGCGACTAGTCTAGGAGAAGGAACTGAATTCAAACCTGTTAAACTCCGCTTAAGAAATCCACTCTGTGTCACATCCTACTCATGCGGAGTGTTTAGTATATATATATATATATATATATATAATATTATATATATATAGAGAGAGAGAGAGAGAGAGAGAGAGAGAGAGAGAGAGAGATAAATTTATCTGGTAAAATAAAAAAATCTGTGGGCAACCCAGTGAAGATTGAATTATGGTCTGCAAAATTAACTCGGCAACCATCAATCTAGATCGGAGTTGAGTTCGTTATTTTTTTCATTATGTGTGCAGCACGGTAAAATAGATCGATAGATAGATAGATATATAGATATGTAGATAGATATGAATAGACTTAGATTGATAGATAAATAGATAGATGGGAATTACTTCCTAGATTATTTGGGGCAGGTGGAGTGATTTCGTAAAATATCGTGAAATATCAAGCAAGACATGAGAAACGTTACATAACGTTGAACAAATCGATAATTGTGTTCCATTTCTTTGAAAGCGTAACTCGTATACACACACATAAGATATTTAGAAGTGTTGATATACAACACAAACAAACAAATATACACACACAAATGTATATATATATATATATATATATATATATATATATATATATATATACTGCAAAAATTGTAGTGCATCCGATAAAGGTTTCATCCCATCACCCTAGTTTATTTCGGAGCAAAAGCACCATTAACACTTATCCAGAGTGCTCCGGCAGCATATCTACAATACCGCCTGATTTGTTGGCCTTTTATCACATTGTAGGAATACCAGATAAAAACGGAACCTTGTCATTTAATCATTTGCTGGATTCACAGCTTTCATGGCAATGTAAACAACAGCAGCCACTATACCAGCCATTCAATGATGTAACATTTATTTGTGCGACTAAAAGACACGATAATACACTGAACGCGAAATGGAATTTCTATGAAATACAAGTGCGACGTCGGTGTATCTATTATCAATAATGATGTTAATCTGAATTATATGAAGAGATTACAACGAGAAATTCAGTGAAATACCGAGACAATGTTCTACGTAGAATAAAAATACTTTTTTGTACATAATCTGATTGGAGATAATAATTATCAAATGACCTTCGGCATAGATTATCCCTACAATGGTTTCCATGCCGTAAAATCAGCCAACTAACAAAAATATAGAAACAAACAAATAACAAACCGACTAATCAACCAAACAACTAACCAATTCACCAACCAATCAAGTAAACAATAAATCAAACAATAATACCTCCATTAGTTTATTGACTATTTAAACAACACCAAATACTGTAAGCAATCTGACTTATGTGTGCCTTATCTAAGCCAAGGTTAGTAAATAACAATACTTATACTTCACTCTAAGCCCGTGGTGTAATGGTTAGAGTTGTAGGAAATAGACTCGTTGGCCCGAGTTCAAATCCTGGACGAGGCTGTTAGCATGTCACATAGCGCTAATACCTGTGGGAACGGTATGCATCCAACAACTCTCTCTCCAGTTATGGGTAAATAGTACTAAAGACTGGACTCTTTAACTTTGGCTATGTAACCAGTCTACGAGAAGGAAAACTCTGAATTCAAACCTGGTAAAATCCGCTTAGAAATTGACCTTGTGCTGCATTCTGCTCATGTGGAGGGGTTGGTAAATATATATACCTTACTTCAAATAACTATTCTTAATGCCCATAATTTACAGTCTTATGGTCACAAGTATTCTTACTTATTTTAAATTTAAGACCCCATCTATTTAAATAAATATCTAAATAAAATAAGAGCATATAAAAAATAGAAAAAGCTGAAGAAATCATCTTTCTTTCGTAAAATTATTCTATAATTGTATGAACAATAGATTTTATTCCTTTTTGTTAACCAATTCACATGGTTCAGTTCTTCTAGGAAGCAGCTGAAATTCATAAAGCCCATAAGGAAAAGGTTTTACAAAATAAAAAAAGATAATTTTAGAACCAAAGAGGTGAGATAATTAGCTTGGAAATAACACCTACCTGACAGTAAGTAAGGAAAATAGTTTAGTAATATGCTAAAAACAAAGTAAAATACAAGGGGATTTGTTATTTGAAAGTGGTGTAACAAGATGGGGATATTATCCTGAGCTAGAACTACTATATTAGAAAAGGAGGAAGAAGAAATAAGAGATAGTAAAGGTTTAAAAAACAGTGATGAGCACAAAACAGGATGAACGATGATTTGACCGGGGCGTGACCCCCGAATGGAGAATTGAGTGTCAACCGGAAGTGTCAGGTGTTGACAGGAACCGGAAGTCACATGGTGACGTGAACGACGAAGAAAATGCCAGCCTCTTTTCGATTTGGGACAGTGTAGGGTTAAGACCTGCCCTTGGTCCCGTGTGGGATTACGGTGGTTTAATAGTTCTCTCTCCCTGTCTCTCTGCACTTTACGAATATACGTCTGATACGAACCCACGAGCGGAGCACGATAATAAAGGCTAGCAGTTGTGACTACATATTTCTCGCGTTGTAATTTTTATCAACAAGATGACCGCCACGTGCAGAACGCCTTTTTAGTACGGTGAATACAACAGATACCGCTACGTTACATATATATCATTTTGGTACTGTGAAAATACCACAACGTTACAGTGGTTCAACATACTAAACAAAATGAACAAATAATTGAGCAGAAATAAGACTTCAACGTCAGATAAAGCTTTCGTCGTGTAATTTGTTTAATTCATAACTTTTATGTCAATCTAATTATAAGTGATTCTGTTTCTCTATTATTATTACTAGCAAATATATGCACCCTCCGGGTGCAAGTACTTAAGTTTTAATGTAATAAATATCATGTTAAATTAGAAAGACTAACGAAATGAATGAAAAAAAAGATTTGCAACAGAGGGGGTATAATAAAAAATAGAACAACTTTGAAACTAACTTCCACCATTTTCCCCTCCCGTCTTTCAGTGGTAAATTTTCTAATTTAACTATTTAGTTAAAATAGGAAGAAAAGAATAAAATTACACTTATTTCTTTTGTTAATAATTTCTTTAAGATTTATCCCGAGATTTTTGCTCATATTTATTAAGATAAAACCAAACAATTAGAAATCAATAATACCAAGCATATATTTATTAAAATCAAATTTTTAAGATCAATATGCAAATTAGCCTCCCCATTCATACTGTAACTATTTGTTGTATAAATATAATTTCATGTTATTAGTACGTAGATATTTAACAGTCTTAATGATGTAAAACAATTTTACTAATAATTGAGGTTTAAATAAAGAATAAATCATGGAGAATGTGTGTAAAAACAAAGGGAATTGTGACGTGTAGTTTCGTTACAGACAGAAAAACCCACAATCTCCATTATAATAAGATTATTATTATTATTATTATTATCATTATTTGCTTATTTTCCGCTATTTTTACTTTCCCTATAATTTTGACTTATTTCCACCAGAGTTGATGACCCACTTATTTTTATCTATATATGATCCGCTATGCCTGATTTAATCTAAATGATAGTTACAAAAAAGAACTAACGTAGCGGCAACCAGAGTGTTAACAAAATAAAACAGAATATATTTTTTGTTGGGTCGGGACGAGGGGGAGGGGGTTGAGGTGTGGGAGCGAAAAATATGCCAAGATAATAAATACTTTTCCAATTAAAAAACAAAAAAACAAAAAAACAAAAAGAGGATAGAGAAAGAAAGAAAAAGAAAAGTAGGGTACGTTGAAAAACTTGATTAATTCGGAAGACTAATAAGCAACGAACCGTTAATTCAGAAATGTAATATCTTAATTAAGTGACTAGTGTAACGAAATGAGATACCGGTCGAAACCGGATGCTTGAGGTAAAACTCAAGACCCCGGGTGTACAGATGTGATCTGGATATGCAGGTGTTATCCGCATGTCGGCTTGACCGTGAACAAGCGTGGGTGAACGAGATTAGTGATCCCACTGAGGACGACACTTGACCACGTGTGACGATGCCCAAGGGCTTTTCGTTGATTCGGTCAGTCGAAAGGACAACCAACAAGTAAGCTCGTATCATACACCCGCTCAAAAGATCACATTCCAAGATATTTTCACTGGCTACTCTTTGAATACTCTAGCCCTCTACTGGCGAAAACCTGCAGCAAGGGAAGATAACTCTTCTGGGCCCCACATCGATCCAAACAGGGACAGACAACGATACAATACTAACGATTACACCACGAATGGACGCCCTTAGAAAAATCTAGAATAGCCTCAATTAACTCGAGGAACATTTGTTACATAATCTATGCGGTTGCATAAGATTATTGTCAATCCCCTGTATTTCTAAAGGGATGCCTTTTCATATCACGGGCGGGACTTTCCATGGAATATTACAGAAAGCCCGCGAAATACGTGAAGTCTCGTGGGACCTGGTTGGGTCTCAGTTTCAGTTTAGACGTCAGGCAGAGAAGATGTACTACCTTAACTGGAACTCACCTGCATACGTGCGCTATTTTAGTTACATGAAATGTTTAGTTAAGTAAATAAAAGCTTACGAAAATAACATGGTTTTGTGGTTGGTGAATGTCTTGGTTACAAGACTGATCTAGAAGAAGAAATGAGTTAAGTGCGACCGACCACCAAGACGAAGTCCAGACGCTAGAAGAGATGCTAGAAGAAGAATAGAAGTAAGAAAATAAGGAAAGAGGTATACAACACATTGCTACATAGAAATTAAAAACAAAAACAAAAAAAATGTTTTAGGATTTCTTTGTGTTCGAGTATTGAAGTTTCTTTTAAAAGAAAAAATACATTTTAGATTTAATTGTCAAAAAACGTTTTCGACTAAGTAAGGATCATGTAACACTTTCTCTCTCTCCTGTTATCAGTCCTCTCCCCCCCCCAAAAAAAAAAACAAATAAAAATAAAACCCAGTAAAAGTAAGGGAGTTCGAACTCAAGTCGCGTCACTGCGTTCACTTTTGGACTAAATCCCTTGGGAACCATTAGATCACCATGGGTCACCCTAAGTACTCAAAAAACCCAAAAATAAAAAAATAATATAAAATTTAAAAAAATAAAAAATAAAAAAGACATAGTCAAAAACGTATGCAATGTAGAAAAACAAAAACGGGCCACACAGAAAATGTATGTATAAGAGGTCCACAGAGTGTTAACTCTGGTTCTTATAAAACATTGGGTTACTTAAAGGATAAGTACCCAATGCGGAATACTTCAGTTAGGAAAACAACAAACGCGTTAGTTACATTTATATAACTTTTATTATAAATATTAGGGAACAAAGTTCCCCACGCTATATAATGTCACAAGTGTCCAAACATACACTATAGTGTTAATAGACAAAGTGGTAAGCACTTACTGTAAGTAGAGGCTGTAGGGTCTGGTGTGCACCGCAGGTGTCTGCTGGAGAGAGATGACAAGCACGTCCAGGCACGTTCAGTGGCATCGGAAGAAGAGGGTTCTCTCCTTGGGTTCCGGTGTCACGTAACCAAAATAGGTCTCCTGACACAGGAGATTCACCAAAAACCCCAGAAAGGGAGACTGCCCTTATATATGTTTTTTTAGACTAACAATACCCCCACACACAAAAAAGATACACCAAGTATTCCTACTAGATGATAAGCTACTATCGCTGTGTCATAACTCTTTCCCCCTGGTTAGGCAAAACAAAATCAATAAGCTGTAGGAAAGCATGAGTTTTCTGTTCAACATCTATATGAGGTGATCAACGCTGGGTTTTTTGCTTCGTGGTGGAACACAAGAGGACACATTAAAGGCGAAATGGATTTTCCGTGAAATACGAAACTGTCAATTTATCTATCAATATGTATATATAGAGACATATGTTCAAAGATCATTGGAAGAAAAATACATATACTTCGTATGGTTGAAATTTATTACTATTATTTTTTAAACGTGTTTCGATCAAATTTCGTTCTTATGCACAGAATATTATATTTAAAATTTTTTGAATTAAAAAAAAATGAAATAATCGAAACAAAATATCGGCATACGAACTGATATCTTATTCAGGTCAGAGCGTTTTGATTGTTTTATACACACACATAAACACGCATATATATATATATATATATATATATATATATATATATATATGGGTGGGTGGTGGGTGTGTATGTGTGTGTATTTCAGTTTCTATGCTATGAGATCAGTAGGCCTTTTATCTACATATGATCTATCACTGATTGATCTCTATTTAGAAATATACAAAAGTACATCATATATATATATATATATAGGTTAAAATTTTATTATTATTGGAGAAATGATTATAGAGGGCTCCATTACTTCTGTAAGAGCTGTATTTATTTATTTATTCAAAATAACTAATACAAATAAAAGTCTGTCTAACCATTGGTTTCTGAATATCACTTTTTCGGTGTTATTCGTCGTCAGAGACGTTTACTTTTGAAAAAATGGACAGTTTTTAAACTTTAGGCTCGTGTTTACGTGATCCGTTATTCGTTTTTGCATTTTGCTTTCGTCATTCACCGGCATCACTATTTGTCGTCATTGGGTCTCGGTTTTTATGATGATGTAAAATTTTTCCGTTTTTATTTCTTTATTTTTTATTTTATATTTTTTTATTTTGTTTATTTTATTTTATTTTTATTTTAGTAAATTCAGAAACCAATGGTTAGACAGACTTTTCATTTGTATTAGTTAATATGAATAAATAAATATGTATATATATATATATATGTGTGTGTGTGTGTGTATGTAAATGTTTATATATGTATGTGTTTAAAAGAGAGTGTATATATATATAGAGAGATATACATGCCTACATACTTATAATTTATGTGTCCGTGTATAAACGAAACAATAAGTTTACATCCCTTTCTTAATATAAACGGTAACATTTTATATTCATGTGTTCTTGTCTCATTATTCCAATATATAAGTATATATACATATATATATGTAGAGAAAGATGAACACACAGATAAACATCTGCACACACACACACACACACACACACACACACACACACCAACACACATACACAAACACACACACACACACACACACACATATATATATATATATATATTTAATCTTAGTCATTCTTTTTTTTGCATTAAACACTGGAGACCTAATGAGATTATCTGTCACTCAGGCTCCAGTGGAAGATCATCATTATGCTGGTGGGAAAAACTCAGAGTGATATTTCAATATATATATATATATATATATATATATATATATATATATGTGTACTGTATTTTGTTGAATATAAGATACCATTTTTTATTCTTGAAATGTGATCCATAAAAACTGTCTTTGTTACACTTAAAGGTCAGACTGGATTACAAGCTTCGATTCTATTAATCACCTCTAGGGGATTCCGGAGCATCTTCAGTTATATATATATATATATATATATATATATATATATATATATATATAATCTTAGTCATTCACTTTTTGCATTAAACATTAGTCCTGGAGACCTAACGAGACTATCTGTCGCGCAGACTCCAGTGGGAGACCATCAGCTGACGCTGGTGTGAAAAGATATTTTATTCTTGAAATCCGATCCATAAAAATTGTCTTTGTTACACTATAAAGGTCAGACTGGATTACAAGCTTAGATTCTACTAATCACCTCCATTCCGGAATCTTCAGTTTCATCTTTCAGAAATATTTCATTGTAAACTGAACCTGAGTTCTCTCTACCGAAACGTCTTACATGCTGCAAATTACGATAGATACCGATAGATAACGATAATTTCTTTTTTTTTTTTTTTTTTTTTTTTTTTATTCTTTAATTTCTTTTTTTGTGGTAAGTGTTCGTAGCTCGTTATTACTGTGTTAATCGGGCTAAAATTTATTTTGGAAGAGTTTAACTCATAACTGCACTGTAGTTAAATTTTGTTTTTAGCTCTGTTCGAGTCAACTTTTTTTCCTTTTTTTTTTGTCAGCTTGACAGTCGAGGTTTCGAGTCACACACGGAGCAATCTCCCATGTCTATAACCTTGCTGATGAGACCTAATAGGTTGAAATGTACATTCAGGATTGACATTTTCTCGATTCGTTTAGCCTTACATTCAAACATATATGCCCACCTAAATTCATTAATTATTAACTAATTAATTTTCAAATTGATACCGATATGATGGGGAGGAACAATTTTAACATGTTAAATGTATCCTCATATTCATCTCAAAGTCCAATACACAACGTTCCCCAAGTACCCCATATATATTCTCCCTCCAGCTATGGTAAAAAGTAGGGCAGACTGGGCTCTTTAACCTTGGGTAGGTAACCAGTCTAGGAGAGGGAAAACTCTGAATTCAAAATTCCTGGGGTCAGTCGTTGATTGGGTTTGTGGCATTCCTTGTGCACTAATTCTTTCCTATCGACTGTGCCAAAAAGTGCGGATTGTCCAACACAAGCCTTCACCACAATAAACAAATTACTGTGTGGATGTTCATTGTATGAACCCTCAGGCGTCGAAATCGACGAGAGAGTCCATAACATAATATATATATATATATATATATATATATATATATATATATATATATATATATTCATGGGAGTGGCAGTTTAACAAGTTTCGTTCTTCAAGGTTTTTCATGTGGAATGCTTTTACCTAGGTAGCAAGGAATTAGAAGTGGAGGTAATAATTCCATATATATATATATATATATATATATATATATATGTAGGAAGGTGTTGTTGAATAACACGGAATACTTCTTCATAATCTTCAGTTTTAGTTTTTCCAGTCTTCTGACTATTCTCAGATTAGGATCCAGTTGGTATAGAATTGTTCCCATACTGTCCACCCTTGCGCTTTCGACTGTTTCCTTATTCGTCATCTGGGTGTATTTGTTGTAGTGTTACTTCTTTTGTTCTTATTCTCGTTCTTTTATCTATTTTGTTTTCAAATTAGGAGAGTCTATTATTTTTAAGAGGGTTGATAAGATTAGTTTATTAGTTATTAAAGATTTTTAGTGTATTATTACCTATATTGAATGCTATTTTATTAATGTTAGGTTTATATTACATCGACTTAGTTAAGTATTGGGTAGTGTCCTGCTGAAATCATTTGGATTGAAACCATGGTAGACCCTTAACTCTTTTTCTCTACTACTATCAGAGTTCATATAGAGGCATATATTCTGTGCTGCCTTCTCCAGGCTATGTAGCAGGGATTCGGCATGCGCAGGCGTATTTGCAAGGAGTGCCAGATCATGTACGTAGTCTACGTCCGTAATAGTTTGTGCGGGGTATCGCCTGCTTTTTGTCTTCTTTTAGTGTGAGGCCTTTTTTTTTCTTTAACGCTGGAAGTCCATCGTCTAGGCATATGCGTGAGGTGTACGTGTATTTACGTGTGGAATGAGTGTGTGTATGTATGTACGTATATGTAAGTACACATGTGCATATATGTGCGTATATAATTCCCTTGTTACAAATAGTGGTTCCGGTATTTTCTCCTTATTTTTAGATGAATTTCTCGATGATTATTGCGTCTATTAAAAAACCTAAGGTTTATACAGGGTGATCCATATAAGACTGATCCATTAAACAATAATCTTTATGTAGGAAATACAGTCAGCATCTTCAAAGCTCCGTCAATAAGGCACTAGGGAGATTTTATTGCGCTAATATTTTCTCGTAAAAGATGATTGTTGTTGTGTGTTTGTTGGGGGTAAATTTTATGTGAAATGTAACAATAAAGACACAAGCAAAACAGTACAAATAATCACAAAGAAGTTTGAGTAGTAACAAAAAGTGTCCCTTGTATGTGTATTATAAATTATATCAAATGAACACAGTTACAAAGATGTGGTTTGGTTAATGACTTCTCATTTTTACAGAATCTTATTAGTGTTAAAGCTGTGATACTATGAATGAAGACGAACATGATCAGAATAAATAAATAAATGAATGAATAAGAAAGAGAATAGGTTAAAGCCAGGCATAAGTAAAAGGGTGGGTGGCTGACCTTTTTACGAATCCAAAGATTAGGCCGTAAAGACTTGTACGACCACCATGAAGTTAGGCCACTTAGTGATAATATCTTATGCACCCAGGTATTAAAAGCAAGAGGCTATTTTTTATGAGGAGTTCTCTTTTTTAAAAAATTAATGTTCGAAGTATCGAAGACATTAACTCTGGAAAAATATTTAATGGCTTTAATTTTAAGGGTTAATGACGTCTAGAAGTCGGTGATTCGATTTAAGTACTGACCATCTGTGTGGTCCGGAGAAGATGGGCGGGGAAGGAGTGATTTACATAAATATAGCTAATCTGCAGCACACGGCAGTTAGAACTCGGGCCGTTGAGGTGTTAACATAGGGATAGCCAGTAGCAACCAGTTGGATAGACAGCGAAGTCTCACACACCCCTTCTTCCTCCCGCGTCTTGTTTACAAACACTTGTAGTTGTTTGTTTTTTTTTATCCTTGTGAACCTGTTTCTGACTCGTGCAAATACGGCCAGCGCAGAGTGTTACAACGTTGGGGTCCTGGACATCGTGCATTGAAGGTGCAGAGCGCAGAACAGGTCGTCTCACAAAGCTTACTTGTCTTTATTCACCCAGTTCGAGTAGGGTTGTTATTTTGTGACTTGTCTGTTCGGTGGATACTGATTTTATCAGGCTTCTCTCCTATTAGAATCTTCCTTTCTCCCGCTCTCAGAATGTCTGTTAGTTGGCGGGAGTTTTGAACTTTTTGGCGTCGGTCAGTCTTTATCTATTTTCAGAATAAGATCTTTTTTCTTTGTTCCTCCAAACCTATTCTAACAAGAATCTACAGCTTATGAATCATTACATTTGTCAAGAAAATCAGCATTCTAAATCTTGGGTTCAAGGATCGATTCATATGCCTTTAGGTTGCATTTAATTAAGTTGCATTTAATTATTTCAGTTCACGCATGACCAATCGAGCAGCAAACTTCTCAATCATCAACTGAAAAGAAAAACGAACCGGGAAAGTGTGTGTACATACATTTATGATTCCTTCTCATATATAACCCATCGTACGGCCTCGGTTAGAAAATGTAATCTTTTCGGTACAGAAAATTTTCTTGGACTCAAACAAACCGGCAGCATCGTATCCCAGAGTCCTTTGAAAAAAAATCTCATTGGGATATAAATTGATTTTGCTACACTGAACTAAGAGATATATTTTCGCTTATCGTTTTGGCCTCGGGTTAAACATAACACAGACACACACACACACACAAACATATACAGACACAGTGAAAGCGAGAAAGAAAGAGAGAGAGAGGGTCTCTCTCTCTCTCTCTCTCTCTCTCTCTCTCTCTCTCTCTCTCTCTCTCTCTCTCTCTCTCTGTGTGTGTGTGTGTGTGTGTGATTTATAAAATATAGTCCAAAGAATTATATCTTTAGCTATTTGCGATAAATTATATCTTGAAAATTACCTTCATTTTCACGGATAAAAGTTGCACCTTAATTCGAATACTTTGTATAACATTTTGGCTCAAGGTTTCTGGGTTCTATCCTTCTATCTTTGTTCGAATATTATCCTTGAGCAGCAGCAACCTCTTAACATTATACAAAGAAACACACTGTTTAAGATAAACACGTAATAATTTGTTTTCCACACTCTAGTTTGGCATTTCTCAATTTGCTTAGATTACTTATATTATCTAAATACTAGCAGGATCTGTAGATATACCACAGTATGATAATTTTATTATTACAATGTTTCATATGTTTAGTTAAGAGCTATTGCAATAGTTCGATATGTAAATGTATAATAATCTTGATTTAACTCTCATTCACTCTTTTCTTTATTTCCTTGTTTCATCTTTTTATCATGTTCGATTGAAACAGATTAGCGTTATCACTTCCGCGCACTAATCTCTCTCTCTCTCTCTCTCTCTCTCTCTCTCTCTCTCTCTCTCTCTCTTCGTCTACTCTCTTTCTTTTCTTTCTTATTAACATTTTTGTGTGTAGCATGTCCTTTTCTTTTCTTTCTTTCTTTATAATAAAAACGGAATGGTCCATTATTTACTTGAGGTGACAACACTCATAAGAAATAAGAATTCTGCGGAAATCTTGGATGATTTGGACGGTCTCATTTTTAACCAGAGGGTGTTGCAAGATGATAACGGTTGGATAATTGAAAAAAAACAAGTGTATTACTATATAGATGATAATGGGTATAGATAAAAGGATATGAAAACACCACAAATTGCTGTTAAAGTGAAAACATTTTATAACACATTCATAGCTAATATTGA